>PYUH01000224.1:158805-255344 GCA_016808085.1 Suaeda aralocaspica
TTTTTTTTTTTTTTTTTTTGTATGCAGCTTTTCTGTAGCTCAACTATGTATACCTTTGCTCAACAACTTATTGGTTGAAGTAATGTTTTTTTCCAGGTTATCTGTGACTATGCCCTCTGTTAGGAATAATGCTCTTGGTACAGGTGCCTTCCTTGGTCTTTATGCCAACTTGCGTTATCAGCTGCTATGTGGTATTGATAGGGGGTTATCTAGCTACTTTGATGTGATTGGGGTATCGTTATTTTTCAGCACAGCTTTAAGGTTTGTTGAAGCATCTGCTGCTTTTGTATGTGTATATAGTATATATATGTATGTATTTTTTTCCATAGTTTGAAGTCTTGAAACTCGAGCAGTCGAGCTTATGGCTGAGTCATGGATATCAAGCAATGATTGCTTGTTTTATGCATTTGCAGCCTGATCTTATGCTTTCCTGTGTGATCTTGGAAATTTAATATCATTTTAATTTATCTGAATCTAAAATGGAACCTTTATTCAGGAATTAAAAGTACTTAGTTAAAGCTATGTTTTTACTCATTGCCGATCTTGTCTACTCATTTTTTTAAAAAGCAGAGGCATTTAACGGCAGGAAGTTCACTTCAGTATGTCATTTCACCAATTCATGATTAGATCTTTAAACCAAGTGTGCTAAAATATACAAGCATGAAGTATATACTATCCACATGTCATTGGTATTTTGGTCTAAAATTCTAAATTGTTTATATGCATATGTATACATACATACATATATATATATATATGCATTTACATATATTTATACATATGTATATATATATGTATGTATGTATGTATAAATTCTAAAATTGCAGTCGTACTTGTTTCCGTTGCTTTTTTATTTATTATTTTTGCATCTTTGTATATAAAACGACTAGTACTGGTGATGTTCTCTTTATTAGTGGGAAACTGTGATTGCATTGTAAGTTGAAAACTTTGATCTATATATGAAGTAGGTCTTTTCCTGTTTAGTAAATTAAATGATAACTCTCGCCTTACAGTTTCTTTTCACTGCATATGCAGGGTCATGAATGTCCAATTAGGGGAGACATCAAAGCTAGTATGGTTGGGGATAGAGGCTGATCCACTCATCCAATCAGATAACCTTATGAGGGCTTACAACCGGGCATCTGAGGCCAGTGGTTCTAATCAGGGTTCTACTTGGTTATTCTCTAAGAACACCATTGTCTCTGGTCTCGGTTTCCTTGGGTTGCCGCAGGGTACTAATGGTGATTCCTTAGACAATGCTCCTAATCCTCGGAGGAAACGTGTTGTCAGGAGAAAAGTGACTTCAGCATAGTCGTTTCAACATCAACTTCACAACCATAAGTAGTTAGCTCTGGAAAGAAATTATGGTAAGCCGACCTCATTTGCCCAGGCTGGATTATATGGCAATGTGCAAGCGGCTATCTGAGTTTGTAATCACCTGCAGTTTTAGTATTAGTACGTCAAGCTGTCCAAATTTATTTCTGCCCCTTATAAAGTTATAAGTAGTATGCAACGAGTGTAATGCTAGCTGCTGAGCTTTTTGTTTTATTTATTTTTTTTTCCTCGTATTTCTACTGTGAACGTCCCCTGATTTTTTTCTTTTGCTGTAATCTAGTATCCATTTAATTACATGATCCGTTAATTTTTTTCCTCTTTATTTATTTTTTCGGGAATTTCCTAGTGTGTTTGTTTCGTGTAATCCCAATATGCTGTCTAGATTTTTGGCCCTTAAATTGCATGTTTCGAAGAGCAATGACAATAATGGTTTTTTTTTTTTTGTTGCATTGTTTTATGTGCCAAGTGAGGCCTAGATGATTCGCTTTTCAATTACTTAATTTTACCCTTTGATCGGGCAAATTGATGCTGCATTGTACACCCTCCCTTCCAAATGCTGCTCACAAAAGAGTAAGCTAAAAAAAAATTCGGCTATTTTATCATATATCTCTAAACTATGGCAAAATAAACCATATACCTTTAAATTTTCAAAAATGTTCTATATGCCTATGAACTTTCAACTTAATTCATGAGGTACTCCTTATTTTATTGAATATACCTTAATTACCTCTAAATTGAACTAAATCGAATTAGCTATTAACTAATTAATTAACTTATTAATAAACCAAATTACTTCTACATAGCCACAGCTCCATCACCACCACCTCCACTTGGTCACACCATCACACCAACGACCATCTACGAACCACCAACCCATGACCATCCACGATCCCAAATCACAACCCCAAAGCCATCGTCTGATATTGAGCCCCCATGGCTGTCAGAAATCGATACCCCAAACCCCAAATCGACACCCCAAACCCCACTCAAATTTGTTATTATTGCTTGATGTTTAACCCCAAACCCCAACACCACTCTCACTCACCATAGAAATCACCCTCACCCCAAAAACCACCCTACCTTCTTGCAAACCCATCAATTCCACCAAAATTAAAACAACCAATTTTTTATTATTGAGAAAATACGTTTACTAATATTCAAACATGAGTTTTAAAAAGTCAAATTTGCCAATGGAAACTCTAGGTTTATAGTTTTCATGTTCAAATTCGACCATCAAACTCTTTAATCTAAACTTCTATATTTGTATTGAAATGCAAAAGGAAGACAAGAGCTGTTGTGGCGGTTGATAAGTTAATATTTGATGCATATTTTACCCCCGATCCCGGTTGATATTTAGCACTAATGTGGCTCTTTTGAGCCATTTCTAATAACTTTTGTTATTTCGAGTACTTGTGGTGTTCTTTATAAGATTTTGCAGGAATCGATGATTTATCGTTGTTTTCTGAGCCTTTTGAACCATTTAAAGAGTTAGTGGAGAGTTTGAAGTCATTTGGGAAGCCTTGCTTAAGTTTAAGAGCCTTAAGGAAGCATTAAAGAAGAAATTAGAAGAAACCGAGCGAGAAAATACGAGCGAAGCACCCCCTAGCAGTTTGCCCGGGTTGGGCGCCCGACGCCTGGGTTGGTGTCGTTTCGCCCGGGTGACTCGGGCGAGCTGCTCTAGAAGCCTTTTTCACGCAATTTTCTCTAATTTGGGGCTTAGTATTTAATCCTTTTTTCTCCAAAACCTATGTACGAAATTATTATTCAAAAAACTCTAGTTTTTAGCCCTAACTTTCTCCCTCTAGGTTGTGAACATTATTCATTCATTCATTCAATATAATTCGATTCAGTTTCTATTTCAATTCTTCTTTAATTCTTCTTTTAATTATTTTTTTAGTTTATGTTTTAGTTTATGTTTTTAATTCCTAGTTTTGTTTTAGTCTTTGTTGTTTGTTTTCGTGCCCTAGTTTTTATGTTCTTGATTAGTTTGATAAATTTTAATTAATTTATTAGTTTCAAATCATGTCTTTAGTTATGTTTTATTTTATTGATTCGAATTTTCTGTTTTTATTCATGTGTGAGTAGTTTCCTTTCTAGGGCTAGGGGATCTATGGACCGTTCCTAATGTTTTGTTCATGATTGATTAATTTGATTGCTAATGTTCTTGAATTCCTATTATCAGTTAGTATTGCTTTCAGTTAAATTCTTGCCAGGTTTAATTGTTAGTCAGATATTGTCGAAATCAATGCCGAGAGGTAAGATTACCACAATTAGATCGTAGGGATAATAGGCAAAACGAGTCTAAATGAGCGATAGCCATTAAAGGAGTTTTAAAGGAGACTAGATTCGAGAGAATTAGTGAGCCTTAGTTCAAGAAGTTAAAAATTGGTTAATTAATTGTGACACTATTCATTGGTTGATCTATAGTGAACCGACTGCCTAGGCTTTGTTACAAAAATATTTTAATGTGTTTGATTCCTTTTCTAGTAGTCATTAGTTTCTTAGTCAAAACCCAATTCAAAGGCCCCTTACAGCGAAATAGCTTTTTTGAGTTAGTAGAGTTACTTTGCTTCCCTGTGGATACGATCCCTACTTCCCTGTCTACATAATTAGAGTTGTAGGTTATTTTTGATAGGTATACGACTGTCTCTCATCAAATTTTGGCGTCGTTGTCGGGGAGGCAATTGTTTAGTTTCTAGTAATTGGGTTATTTTGTCTTCTTTTATTATTTTTATTTCGTCTTAAGGAACCCACTGTTCTTTGAGACAGTTCTTACGGATATCTGCAGTTTCAGTTTTGTGCAGGTACTAGGTGTTCATGCCGGTTTGGATTGATCCTGAACCAGAACGTTCATTGCTTAAGCAAAGTCGTAGGATGAAGTGGAGATGGCGGAGAGTTATTCTTTCTGAAAGGATACTATCGGATTTGTCACAACTCCTTTCTGATTTGAGTATTTCTGATGATTCTAATAGGGAAGAAATGGAAGAATCACATTTTAATGAATACAACATAACACAGAATGATGCACATTCGCCGCCATCGCCGCCGCCGCAAGCATGATCATTGAAGGATTATTCCCAACCCAGTTCTGCAACAGTTGGAGGTGGTTATCGGTTCCCTGATACTGAGGCTCTAAATTTTGAACTGAAGCCACCTCTGGTGAATATGGTGGAAAGAAATCAGTTTGCAGGAACATTGGTGGAGGATCGGATATTACATTTGAATAATTTCCTCTAGTATTGTGGTACGATCAAGCAGCTGGGGTCTCTCAGGACTACATTAGAAGAATGATGTTCCTGTTTTCATTGAAAGACAAGGCTCATACTTGGTTGAATAGTCTTAATATGGACAACATTAATAGTTGGGAAGATTTGGCTCTTGCATTTCAAAGAAAGTATTACCCTCCAGAGCGAACTGCAACCATTCGGAGTAAAATCACGAATTTCAACCAGGAGTCAGATGAGACATTGTATGAAGTATGGGAGAGGTTCAAGGATCTATTGTGATTGTGCCCACATCGCGGTCTTGATAAGTGGTTCCTGGTCCTGGTCCAATTATTCTATAAAGGTTTAGGGAATAAGAGTTGTACATTGCTTGATTCCACTACTAGTGGTTGATTCATGAACCAGGAAGTTAATGCTGCATATGAGTTGATTGAAGAGATCGCTATTCATAATTCACAGTTTGGCAATCCCAGAGGACATTCAAAGAAAGGTGGAAAGCATGTAGTCGACGACAAATACGAAAGTTTAGCTTCACAGATCAATGCTATAAGTCAAAAGCTTGACAAGATTAGTACTACAGCTCCTCCACCATCACCTGTAGCTACAATGGCTGCACTTTCGGAATGTACTGAGCCTTTCTGCGATTCCTATGGTTCATTCAGTCATAGTTCACAATCATGTTATAGTTTGGTAGAGCAAGTGTGTGGCTTCCAAGCCTACAAGAATAACCCGTTCTCTAACACATACAATCCAGGGTAGAAGGGTCATAAATCCTTTTCCTACAAGAACAATACTAATGTGCAGAATCCACAGCAATTTATACCACCTCATCAGGTTGATCAGCAGGTGCAACGATTTGCACCACCACAGCCACTAGGTTTCAGTCTACCCCCATTTCTAGCACCACAAGCTTAACCTAGCTGTAAAATTTCAGAGTTGAAGAATATGATGCTGCAGATGCAGAAGAATATAAAGGCAATGCAGGCTCACAATAAGCAACTAGAAACCCAGCTAGCTCAGATTGCACAATCCATAGCTCAGCGACAATAGTGTCAACTACCTCCTCAACCAAATCCACCAACTCAAAGTTATCATGTTAACTCCATCACTACAAGAAGAGGGACCCACTATGAAGGTCCTAAGATGCCAACTGAGGATGCTTATTTAGAGATGGGAGTGCAGACTGGCAAGACCAGCAATGTGGTGATTGAGGAGATTGTTGAGCCTACACCTTCTAAGGAGAAAGATGACATGGATAAGAGGGCTCCATTAGCTGACAAGCCCGTTGATACGTTGACACCTCCTAAGGTGCCACTACCCTTCCTGCATAGGGTAGATAAGAGTATGAATGATAATCACTTCTGTAAGTTTCTCGATATTGTTAAAAATTTACAGGTTACTGTGCCTTTTATTGACTTGTTTACATAGGTACCTACATATACTAAATTTTTGAAAGACATATTGAGCAGGAAGCGTGAATTGAGTTCAGTGGAGACTGTTGCTTTAACTGAAAAATGTAGTGCTATTTTGCAGAATAAGTCTCCACCTAAACTCAAGGATCCTGGGAGTTTTTCAATGCCCTGTAACATTGGTGCACTTTTTATAGATAAAGATTTATGTGATTTAGGGGCCAGTGTTAGTGTTATGCCATTGACTATTTGCAGGAAATTAGATATGGGTTCTTTAAAGTTTACTAACATTACCTTGCAAATGGCGGATCAAACCGTGAACTACCAAAAAGGTATTTTGGAGGATGTCCTGGTAAGAGTTGGAAAGTTTTTCATTCCTGTTGATTTTGTAGTGTTAAATATGGAGGAGGATGCACACATCCCTATTATTCTTGGTAGGCCATTTCTAAACACTACAGGAGCTGTTATTGATGTAAAAAATGGAAGTTTGACTCTTTTTGTAGGTGATGACAAGGTTACCTTTAACCTTGATAGTGCATTGAAGAGCCCCATGCTGGAACAATCTTGTTATAGAACTGATATTATTCAAGAAATTGTTTGTGATGATTTGCCTCGATCCGTTTAAAAGGATCTTCTGGAGGTTGTTTTGTGTTTGGATGTTGTTTAAGGTGAAGGCAATATGGAATCAGATGAGCTGATACAAGACCTTTCAGGAGTGGAATTCAATTCAGGGAGCAAATATCAAATTTTGAAACTGCCCTTGAATATTTGTTCGGTAAAGGAGGTAACACAACCTGAGATGAAACCCCTTCCCTCTAATTTCAAATATGCATTTTTAGATGATAAAGAGCTATATCCAGTTATTGTTAGTGCTTCACTTATTGATAGACAACTTGAGAAATTATTAGCTGTACTTAAATGTCATAAGAAGGCTCTTGGTTATACTATTGATGACTTAATTGGTATTAATCCTAATTTTTGCATGCATCGTATTTATTTAGAGGAAGTTCATAAACCATGCATACAAGGTCAGCGTCGTTTGAATCCTAACATGCAGGAAGTTTTTAAGAAAGAGGTCATTAAATTGCTTGATGCTGGTATCATCTATTCTATTCCTGATTCTAAGTGGGTCAGTCCAGTTCAGGTAGTACCTAAGAAAGGTGGAACCACTGTTGTGCGTAATGATAAAAATGAATTAATTACCACTAGAGTTATCATAGGTTGGCATATATGTATTGATTACAGGAAATAAAATACTGCTACTAAAAAGGATCACTTTCCCCTCCCCTTCATTGATCAAATGTTCTAAAGGTTAGCTAGGCATATGTATTTTTGTTATTTAGATGGTTATTCTGGATTCTTCCAAATCCTCATTCATGCAGATGATAGAGAGAAAACTACTTTTACATGTCCTTATGGTACTTTTTCATATCGTAGAGTGCCCTTTGGTTTATGTAACGCCCCTGCTACCTTTCGACGTTGCATGATGAGTATATTTTCTGATTTCATTGAACATATTATGAAAGTTTTTATGGATGATTTTAATGTCTATGGAACTTCATTTGATGCATGTTTAAAAAATCTAACAAAAGTTCTCATAAGATGTGAAGAGGTGAATTTAGTGCTGAATTGGGAGAAGTGTCATTTTATGATCACTGAAGGTGATGTGCTTGGACATTTAATCTCTGAACGAGGGATTGTGGTAGATAAAGCAAAGATTCAGGTAATCGAGCAACTTCCCCCTCTTGTGTGTGTCAAAGGGGTAAGAAGCTTTTTGGGTCATGCAGGTTTTTATCACAGGTTTATTAATGATTTTTCTAAAATTGCGAAACCACTAACCCAATTGCTTTTGAAGGATGCATATTTTGATTTTACTGGTGAGTGTGTTGAGTATTTTAACAGGATTAAACAGGCACTTATTTCTGCACCCATTATCCAATCTCTTGATTGGGACCTCCCATTCGAGATCAAGTGTGATGCCAGTGACTATGCAGTTGGATCAGTTCTAGGGCAAAGGAAGGACAAGGTTCTCCATGCAATCTATTATGCCAGCAAGACACTTGATCCAGTTCAAGTGAATTATGCCACTACAGAGAAGGAGTTGCTAGTAGTTGTGTATGCACTTGATAAGTTCCGATCATACCTATTGGGTTTGAAGGTAATTGTTCACACGAACCATGCTGCTCTTAAGTACCTCCTAGCTAAGAAGAAAGCAAAGCCAAGGTTGATTAGATGGATTCTATTGCTACAAGAGTTTGATCTCGAGATTCGTGATAAGAAGGGAGCGGAAAATGTAGTAGCTGATCATCTTTCCACAATTCAATTTGAAGATGCAGAGCTCGCGCCTATTGATGATTCCTTCCCTGATGATCACCTACTTTCAGTTGCAGATAAATCACCATGGTTCGCTAATTTTGCAAATTACATTGTAGGAGGTGTCTTGCCTCCTAATATTTATCACAAAAAAAGAAGCGGTTTCTTCATGATGTTCGAGGGTATTTTTGGGATGACCCGAATTTGTTCCGAGAATGTGTTGATGGTTTATATCGATGCTGTGATCCTGATTGGGAGTTCTATGGGATCCTGAGCGATTGCCATTCATAACCTATGGAGGTCATGCAGGTCCTTTAAAGATCATTTTCAAGATAGTGCAGCCTAGACTCTATTGGCCTACTCTATTTAAGGATGCTCGAGATTTTATGTTATGTTGTGATGCTTGTCAGCGGACCGGAAAGATGCCTAAAAATGGGATAGAGGTTGAGTTTTTGGATGTATGGGGTAATGATTACATGGGTCCATTTCCTTCTTCTAATGGAAATTGATTCATGTTAGTGGCCGTAGATTATGTTTCAAAGTGGGTAGAGGCTATTGCAACACCTAATGTGGACTCTAACACTGTGCTACGATTGTTTAAGCAAGTCATTTTCCCGAGATTCGGAGTTCCTAGAGCTATTATTATTGACAGGGGTTCTCACTTTCACGAGAAGCAGCTTACTAAGTTACTTGACAAGTATGGAGTTTATCATCGTACTGGGTTAGCTTACCATCCACAGACTAGCGGTCAAGTTGAGGTTTTTAATCGGGAAAACAAAGCCATCCTAGAGAAGACATTTGCAAAATCAAGGAAAGATTGGAGTAGCAAGCTTCATGATGCACTATGGGCATATAGAATGGCATTCAATACACCTATTAGTACATCTCCATATTGATTGGTGTACAGGAAAGCATGTCATTTACCGGTTGAGTTGGAATACAAGGCCTACTGGGCGGTAAGAGAGCTTAATATGGATGCTAAGCTTGCAGGTGAGAAGCGGTTACTTAAACTGAATGAGCTAGATGAATTCCGATTAGGAGCCTACGATAGTGCTAAGATATATAAGGAGAAGACTAAGAAATGGCACGATAAGCGAATCACGAGAAAGGAGTTCCAAGTGGGTGACAAAGTCTTGTTATTCACCTCTAGATTGAAGCTTTTTCCAGGAAATTTGAGGTCTAGGTGGAGCGGTCCTTTCATTGTTACTATGGTGAGCAAGTATGGATTCGTAGAGGTTCAGAATGATAAAGGAGAAAGATTCAAAGTTAATGGCCATCATCTCAAGCACTACTACGAAGGCGATGTTGTTGGTTTGGTTGAGGAAGTTACATTCCATAACCCACACCCCCTATGAGCTATGAGGTAACATGGTCATCATAAAGAAGCGCTCTGCGGGAGGCAACTCGTAGGTAGTTTAGTTAGTCAGTAGCCTTTTCATTTTATTTTCATAGTTTCGTAGGGACTTTAGCTTTGTTCTTAGCTTTGGTGAGGGTGAGTGAGGGACTAATAAAGTGTTTCAAGTGTTTTTGGTGATTTTATAGGTCCCCTAAAGTTAATTGAGTGAAATTTGAAGAAGAGCACGAAGGAAGCGGCATGCCCGGGTAACTCGGGTGAAATGCCAGGTACCCGGGTGGGGAGACTTTGACCCGGGCGCACAGCCCATATTCCGATACTTAGTTTTTTTTTCCAAAAAATCTTGAAGATGGAAATTCGCCCGGGTCAGAAGGGTACCCGGGCGGACTGACTCCGATCCGGGCGCGCGGCTTGTCTTTGGACACTTAAAAATTTTTTTTATATTTTTTCCAAAATTCCCACCTGGGCGCACAAACGCCACCCGGGCGAAAAGAGCTCCGATCCGGGCGCCTTGCTCGCTCCTCCCCCCGCCCCTTTCTGTATTCTTTTTCCTTCATTCTTTTTCGTTCCTTCTTCTTCTCTCACCTCACATAATCTTATCCCTACTCTCACTCTCAAACTCTCAAACCTCCATACTCCCTTTCTCACTCTATCTTCCTTCCACTATAGCTCCCTCTTTACTCACTCAAATCCACTCAAATCTTCACCAAAACTCATAATTTGTCCCTCTCTTCACTTTCCATACCACAAGTCTGTCACAAAAACTCTTAACTCACATACCCAATACCCTAACTCTATTACTACACACCTTCACTACTCAACTATGGCACCCAAGAGGCAAAGACCAGGACCTATTACAAAGAATGAACCTCAAGGCTTTGGACGGGATCGTACTAATTATGGCCGTTTAAAAGTGACCCTTTGAATCTGCCGCGAACAGTCTATTCGCCCGGGTCGAAGGACCGACGCCCGGAGGTAGGTTGCTCGCCCGGGTACCCAGGCGAATGGCTGTTTTCTGGAATTTTGGAGAAAAAAACTAAGTGTGGAAAAAGCTACTGCGCGCCCGGACCGAGTGCCACATGCCTGGAGGGCGTCTTTCCGCCCGGGGGTCGTTTTTTCCAAAATTCTTCAAAAATTTCTAAGTGTCCCAACGGGTTGTGCGCCCGGGTCGATGTCCATTCGCCCGAAGGTGTCAGGGCATACGATTCTTCTCTCTTTTTCCTTGTTTTAAGTCGCTCAACACCTACTGAAACACCCAAAAATACTTGGGAAACAATATTAGTCTCTCACTCTCCTCACCAAGACCAAGAATAGAGTTAAAGTCCCTACTAAACTATGAAAATGAATAAAGAAAGAGCTACTAAAAACTAAACTAACTACGGGTTGCCTCCCGCAAAGCGCCTGTTTAAGGTCATTAGCTTGACCATATTACCTCACAACTCATGGAGGATCGAAAAGTGAACGTGAACCACATTTAGTTAGATAATCAAAGCAATTAGAAGTTATTGGTTGCTCAAATGCCTCACGTTCCATGGCAAAAACCTCATCATTTGTTGTATTCGCATTACAAGCATGAGAAGATTGTTTTCGAGGTTTCCGACATTTCTTGGGACGGGATTTTCTTTTCTTTTGATCCTGACATAGGTTGTTACTAACACTATCTTCGTCACCTGCAATAGGATCCAAACACACAGGAACCTCTAGAAGATCCTTATTAGGGGATCGAGGTAAGTTATTAAGAACAATTTCATTAAGAGTATAAATTGCATGACATGATTGTTCTGTCATAGGACTTTTCAATGCACTATCAAGGTTAAAGGTAACCTTGTCATTACCTACAGAAAGAGTCAAATTTCCACTCTTTACATCAATAACAGCTCCTGCAGTATTTAAGAATGGTCTACCTAAAATAATAGGGATGTGTGCATCCTCCTCTATATCCAACACTACAAAATCAATGGGAATAAAAAACTTCCCAACTCTTACCGGGACGTCCTCTAAAATACCTTTTGGGTATTTAACAGTCCTGTCCGCCATTTGCAAGGTAATATTAGTAAACTTTAAAGCATCCAAATCTAATTTCTTACAGATAGACAACGACATAACACTAACACTGGCCTCTAAATCACATAAAGCCTTATCAATAAAAAGTGGGTCAATGTTACACGGTATTGAAAAACTACCGGGATCCTTAAGTTTAGGTGGAGACTTATTCTGCAAAATAGCACTACATTCCTCAGTTAAAGCAACAGTCTCCATTGAACTCAGTTCCCGCTTCCTACTCAATATGTCTTTTAAAAACTTAGTATATGTAGGTACCTGTTTAATCAGATAAGTAAATGGCGCAGTAACCTGCAAATTTTTGACAATATCAAGAAACTTATAGAAATGATTATCATTCTTACTTCGGTCTATCCTATGCGGGAAGGGTAGTGGCACCTTGGGAGGTGTCAATGCATTAACTGACTTGTCAGCTACCAGGTCCATCTTCTCCGGGGCATCTTTCTCCTTAGAAAGTGTAGGCTCTGCAATCTCCTCAATCACCTCATTGCTGTTCTTGCCGGTCTACACTCCTGTCTCTGAATCAGCATCATCAGTGGGCATCTTAGGACCTTCATAGTGGGTCCCTCTTCTGGTAGTGATAGAGTTGCAATTCTCTCTCTGAGCTGGTGGATTCGATTGAGGAGGTAATTGACCCTTCTGCCTCTGAGCTGTAGACTGTGCAGTCTGAGCTAGCTGGGTCTCTTGTTGCTTATTGTGAGCTTGCATTGCCTCCATATTTTTCTACATCTGCAACATCATATTTTTCAGCTTCGAAATTTCACCACTAGGTTGAGCTGGCAATGGTGGTGCTGATAATGGTGGCCTGCTGAAACCTGGTGGGTGTGGTGGTGCTTATCTCTGCATCTGCTGGTGTACCTGCTGAGGTGGTATAGTTTGCTGAGGATTCTGCACATTGCTACTGTTGTTGTAGGAAAAGTATGGATGATCCTTCCACCCTTGATTATATGTATTGGAAAATGGGTTGTTCTTGTAGGCTTGGAAGGCACACACTTGCTCTACTAAACTGGTACATGACTAGGAACTATGACCGAATGAACCACAAGAATCACATAAAGGCTCTGTACATCCCGAAAGTGCAGACATTGCAGTTACAGGTGAAGGTGGAGGAGCTGTAGTACCAATCTTATCGAGCTTTTGACTTATGGCATTGATCTGTGCAGCTAAACTCTCATACTTATCATCAACTACATGTTTTCCACCCTTCTTCGAATGCCCTCTAAGGTTACCAAACTGTGAATTATGAGTAGCAATTTCATCAATTAGTTCATATGCAGCATTGACCTCCTGGTTCATGAATCCACCATTAGCAGCAGAATCCAACAAAGCTCTACTCTCATTGCCCAAACCATTGTAGAATGGTTGAACCAAAAACCACTTCTCAAGCCCATGATGAGGACTCATTCTCAATAGCTCCTTGAACTATTCCCAAGCATCATAAAGTGACTCATCTGTCTCCTGATTAAAATTAGTAATTTGACTTCTTAGTAAAACAGTTCTCTGTGGGGGATAGTACTTCTTCTGAAAAGCAAGAGCCAAGTCCTCCCAACAAGTAATTGTAGCCATATTAAGATCATTCAACCAGGTTCTAGCTTTGTCCATCAATGAAAATGGGAACATTCTCCTCCTAATGTTGTAATACCCCACATTTTCACGTATTAAAACAAAGTATTTTTGTATTTCATACGTATAATTTTAGTATTTTTATTGAAAATTATGTTCAATAAAAGTATTAGATAAAAAGAAATTAACAAAATTTAGTAAATAATAAAGTTTTGGTTAAAAGTATTATTTGTGTTCTTAAATAGTAATTTTTATGATTAAAAATATTTTAAAAACTTCTAAAATTTTTTTTTTAAGGTTTCCTAATTTACTTAGGAGTGTTTAATGGGCCCCACCAAAATCGTACTTTGAAGCCTATAAATACCCTACAAAACCTAAAATTCCAAATTTTAATGATCATACTAGTTAATTAGAATTCCAAAAAAATTTTGAGATTTGAAAAAAATTTTTTTGGAGCCTTGGGATCCGTGCCCAGCTGGACCCCGCCGCCGGTCACAGCACCACCGCAGCAGCCATCGCTGCACCGCTAGCCACCGGCGGACCTCCTCCCCGTTTGGTATAATTTTCGGCCTTTTATAAATTTTTTTTCTACTTCTTTATTGTTGATTCAATCTGACAAATTTATGATTATAATTGTGTTTAATCATGTTTTTGTAAGTTTAATCATGTTTTGATATAAGTATGAATTGTTTTGAGGCATGAATTAAATTTGTTGTTCATGAAATTATAAATTAGGGTTTGAAAAATTTATAAAGTTATGATTTTTATGAATTTTATGTTCTAAACTTCGATAGTATGATCATAAATTATTGTTGGGTAAATTTATGATGTTGTTATTAAGTTTAGATTGGCTTTTAAGGGTTTTAGACTTGTTTTATAAAGATGTCAAAATTTTATAATAATGAATTTGAGTTGAATAAATATTATAAACATGTTTAATCATACGAAAAATTGTTCTAAAGCCTAGATTGATTTCATAGACATGTTAGTAGATTGTAGAAGTGTTTTGACATGAAATCATGATGTTTTCATAAGTTTTTCATGACTTTAAAGTTAAGAAATAAATCTGAAATTTTAATAAAAACAAGTTAAATTGAGTTTAAAGTTTCCAAATCACACTAGTATGATCACACATCAATTCTATGATGAAGTATATAAATTTTAGTATGTTTTATGATGTTTAAGAGTGGTTTCAAGCATGTTTAACATGCTGTCCAGATTTTATAAATTAATTAAATAGCCTTTTAAAGTATGTAAATAGCATAAATTGATCATGTAAGTAAGGTAATACATTATATGATCGATTTGTGTCATTTTCGGAAGTTTTCAAAGAGTTTTGATAAATTTAAATTGCTGTCCACTTTTCCAAAGTGGCATGAAAATTTTATTAAGGTTTTATAAAGTATAATTAAGTCCCGAGAACTATGTAGAATTGCAGTAGAGAAGAAAATTGAAGTATGGAATTGAATAGAGACCAAATGAGGAATGTTTTGGACAAAGTTTCCAAATTTAGAAGTTGGTTAAGGTTGTTGTAGAATTTAGTCAACAAGATTCTTAATTTAGCTCGATTTTCCTTGTGTAGGAGACTTTGATTTAGTCCGCTTCTAGAGTTGTGGTGGAGCACAACTATTTTACAAGGTACGTAAGTACTAAAGGCAAACATAGGAGTTTATAATGCATGCTTGAGAAATTTTGGTTTATATGAATCTTGTATGCTTGTTTTGGAACATGAATTTATATGCATGACAAGTTGTTAGTAGCATGTTTCTAATGTTAATGACATTCCATGTTAAATAGACAGTTTAACTTTTCATGAGCCTGAATTGGAATGTTCTGATCAGTATAGTTTGGCCAACAGTTTTATGAATGAAGAAAGAAGATAATTTTTAAACTTGATTAGATATGTAATCAACAAGAAAGATAGTAGTGAATTTGTTGACATGATTAATAGAAGTAATGAGCAATTATTTATGCATATAATACCACTCATAGTTTAATGTGTGGTCAAAAGAAAGTAAGTCATAATACCACTCACAGTTAATGTGTGGTCAAAAAGAAAGTAAGTTGTTAGCCACTCACAGCTAATGTGTGGTACAGGAGGTTCAGTTTAATTAAAGGACTCACATAAGTTGACTTGGAATCACCTTAAAGTAAATATAATGAATGTGGTTGCTCGATTATATGCATGTCTCTATGTGATGTTGCATGAGATTCGTAACAATGTTAAACCTGTTAAATCACGTAAAGTGTAAGAGGAATTGCACCAAAACTCTTGGAACGTATATAGCCGGAGTATGAACAAAGGGGGGAGTCATATGGAATAGTGATCTATGAATTCTAATTGGTGTACAACACGTTGTATTCTTTTATATTATAAAATGCGCTGGATATACGTCACCTCGTGTGACATAGGTAATACTTTCTTGGAGTTTCTCCCAAGTTGATGCCCAATAGAGCGATTTTAAAGGAAAGGAAACCCGTTCGATGCCGAATCCAAAAGTAATTATAATAATAATTTTATTTGAGTCCATGTACAGGTAAGAAGGTTGTCAAAGGTAAGTTGAGTGCATGTTTGTTTTCCTTTTGTTATTGCATGGTCTTCAGTACTTATTTACTCAGCCGCATGGCTTTGTCTTGGAATTGTCCCTACAATGACCCAATTGTGGTGAGTAGTTGTCTAGTAAAAGGAAAGATGCAGGTACAAGTGGGCATAAGTCATTTCATGATGGGATGGAGTGAGAGCACTTGATGTGGTTGTAGTTTTACTTTATTTCAATTGCTTTCAGAGACTAACGTTTATTTGATTGTTTGGAGTTTGAAAGATTTCTGGTGATTAATTTTGGTTTGGTTTTAAAGGGATACTAATATGGTTCCGAAGTGTAATAAATTTAAAGTTGATTTTATTTTAAAGTTGTTTGAAGTTTAGTTTTAAATTGTTTTTGTTTTTAAGACTTCCGCTGTAGTACTTTGATAAATGCCTTAGCCGTTATCATGGTGGCGGTAATACTTTTGATTTTCCATATATAGTACTTTAATAAACGTAATATCTTCTAGTTTAACATGTTTTCCGGAAAAATTAGGAAGTAGGAAGTTAAGGAAAATCCAGGGTCTTACAAATGTAGTCCTTAGACACATTTTGTTGCTTGATATTATCACAATATTGGAGGAAATTTTGCAAATGTAAGTTCGGATCCTCCTTCAATATTCTTGAAAATTGATTTTGTTCAGCCATATTCACAAGATTCAGTTTCAGTTCAAAATTAGCAGCATCGGTATTAGGCCTGAATAACCCCCAGCCATAGACTCCGTACTAGGCAAATAATAGTCTCTCAATGAACGATTTGCAGGTGGCGGTGGTGGAGGTGGTGGTCCTCTACCTTGTCCTTCTCCTTCGACAGCCATTTCGACCTCTAAATACCTTTCAAACAACGGGTTGAAGGTGAACTTGAAAAACTGAGACAGATCAGAAACAGTTTCCTCCACATATCGGGGAAGAAATATTCGCCGTCTACTACGTGTCAACCGCTTCAGAAATACTTGCTCGGACTCAGGGAAAATGAAAGTATCAGGCTCGTAGTCGTTTTGGATAAACCTGTAAACCTGCACACAATGGAAACTCTGAGCAAAGATAAGAAACTGCCCTAAAGAACCGAATAGTTCTTTGAGACTATGAAAAATAAAAAGAAAACAGTATAAACCCGACTAACAGAATTAAAAATTGCCTCCCCGGCAACGACACCAAAATTTGATGAGGCTATCGCACACCTATAAAAAATAAACCAAACCACAATAACTAATATTTCTAGAGAAGTGGGGATCGAATCCACATGGAAGCAATTCATTCTATTAGTTCTAAAAAGCTTAAACTGTGTAAAGGGCCTTTGAATGTTGAATTATGACTAAAAAGTTAACTAAAACTAGAGTTGAATCGATTAATGGAATGAAATTATAAATAAGCCTAGGACATCGGTTCACCATAGATTAACAAATGAATTGTACACAATTAATTATCAGATTATCAATTTCCTTGAATTAAGGTTCACTAATTCTCTCGAATCTAGTGTCCTTCAAAACTCCTCTAATGGCTCTCGCTCACTTAGACTCGTTTTGCCTATTGTTCTTATGATCTAATTGTGGTAATCTTACCTCTCGGCATCGATTTCAACAATATCAAACTAACAATTAAGCCTGGCCAGTATTTAACTGAAAGCAATAAAAGTTGACAATAGGAATTCAAGAACATTAATAGTCAAACTAATAATTATGAGCAAAACATCAAAAATCAATCCATGGATCCCCTAGTCCTAGAAAGAGAACTACTCACTCATAATTGAAAGCATAAAAACTAAATCAATGAAAGAAATTAAAGTCCTAAACATGATTAAACTAAAAAAACCAACAATAATAAACATTAATAAAGAACAAGAATTGAGATTGAATAAAACCTGAATATTATTGATTGAATGATTGACAAGAATTCCACACTTAGAGAGAGTTTTTTTTTTTTTTTTTTTTTACTAAACTAGTGTTTGTAAAAAATAATAAAAAACGTCCCTGGCAATTAGGAGTACAAAAACATTAAATACTAAGGCCTAACACGAAGAAAAATGCGGAAAAACACCCTTGGAGCCACTCGCCCGGAGGGGTTCGGGCGAGCAACCCTCACCCGGGCGGCTGGCTTCGACCCGGGTGCCTGGCTTTGCCTTGGTTCGTTTCTCGGTTTTTGTTCGTTCTTCCTTAATTACTTCTTTAATTCTTCATTCAGCACTCCTAATCCTCGGTAAAGCTTCCCAAATAGCTTCAACTCTTCACTAACTTCTTCAAGTGCTTCAAAAGGCTCGGGAAACAACGATAAATCATCGATTCCTGTAAAATCTTACAAGAAGCACAACAAACACTCGAAATAGCAAAAGTTAGTAGAAATGGCTCAAAAGAGCCGTATTAGACCTAAAAAAAAATCGGGATCGGGGGTAAAATGCATATCAAATATCAACTTATTAGGAGTCGTATGGAACAGTGATCTATGACTTCTAATTTGAGTACAAGACAATGTACTCTTTTCTATTTTTAATGCGCTGGATATCCATCACTTTATGTGACATAGTAATACCTTCTTGGAGTTGCTCCCAAGTTGGTGCCCAATAGGGCGATGATTTTTAAGGAGGGAACCCGTTTGATGCAGGATCAATAATTTTAAATATAGTAATTAATTTAATTGAGTCCATGTACTGGTAAAAAAGTTGTCAAAGGTAAGTTGAGTGCATGTTTTATTTCTTATTGCTGTTGCATAGTCTTTAGTAGTTATGTACTCAGCTTTGTTGACTGTTTGTTTTGTGTGCATGGCTGTGTCTTGGACTTGGCCCTACGTTACGATGACCCATTTGTGGTGAGTAGTTGTCTAGTGAAAGAAAAGCTGCAGGTACAAGTGGGCATAAGTCATTTCATGATGGGATGGAGTGAGAGCGCTTGCTGTGTTTTGCAGCTTACTTTATTTTAATAGCTTGTGAAGAGACTTAGAAATTAAGGCAAAGTTTGTGATTTACATTTTGTTGGAGGCCTTCCAAATTATTCTACGTATAAGGATGCTGTTGGTCAGTGGGGTTGTGATTGGAGATTCTTGGAGGGGTATATTGCTAGGAAAGAGCAGGAGTACCAAGACATGAATGCAAGCGAGGAGACCCCACCCACACCAAACCCATAAGGTAGCCAAGGAAGTGAAGACATAATGGTGAAGGAGACTCCTACGGGTTCGAAGACTGATGAGTCAAGGGATAGTTCGTGTTATGAAATTGAGAACCCAGACCCAGTAATTCCAGTATATGTTGACTTGGTAACCGGATCTGAAAAAGAGGAAGAAGAATTAGATCCTGAGGAGGACATAGAAGGAGAAGAAGAAGAGATGGATGAAGAAATGGAGGTTGACACTAAGAATGACCCGGAGTTCATACCAAGGAAATATGTGATGTCAAGAGACAAGAAAGATAATGTTAATGTTAAGAGACTTTGTTTAGATCTAGTTAACTATAGATGTTTAATGTTTCTAATGCTTAGTTGAACAGTTTAAGTTATTGTTTACATTAGTTTGAATAAGTGGCAGTGAGCCATAAGAAATGATGAGAAGAGTTGAGTAATAAATTTATTTTATGATTTAAAGCCTCAATTAGAATAGAACCAAGGGAATTATTTTTATTTCTTATGTGCTTTATTCTTATTTCAATGGTTGTGTAAACAATCAAGACAAAGTGAATCATTCGCTCTAAAAGAATGAAATTTCTTTTATGAGACGAAATGAGAAAGGATTTTATGATTTAAGTCTATGTTGTCCTAACTTACAGTTAGACTTAATTTAATACAAAGGTCTTTTCCTCTACAGGAGAAATAGAATGGCTGAACGTAACAACAATCAGCTGAATGAAGTAGTGAGGCAATTAGCTACTGTAGCTGAACAATTAGCTGCCAGAGGAAATGAAAATTGTAGTGACCCTGCTGTGGAACTCTTCAAGAAAATTTCTCAAAGTAAGCCACCCACTTACCAAGGAGAGCTCAATCCAACCGTTCTAGAGGGATAGTTGAGAGAGTTTAATAAGTTTTTTGGGGCAGTTGAGTCTCCAGAGGGACTTAAAGTGAACCATGCTGTGTACTATCTTAGAGGAGAAGCTGATTTATAATGGTCACAGAATGAGGCTGTAATAAGGGTTTACCATGGTTTAATTGGGAAATGTTTCAGGAGTAGATTCGTAATAAGTTCTACCTTGTGTTTCTTCAGAAACAGAAGGCTGAGGAGTTTCTAGAACTTAAGATGGGGAGTATGTCTGTTACTGATTACTACTCTAAGTTCATAGAGTTGTCTAGTTTTGCTCCCGAGGCTGTAGCAACTGAGAGGTTGAAAGCTAGTCGTTTTGAGAGAGGATTACCCTTAGATTTACAGTCACAACTAGCTGGACAGATCTTTGAATCCTTCTATGACTTATATGGTAGAGCTGCACACTTGTATGCCATAGACCACAAGAAGAATGAGGTACAGAAGGAAAGTGAGACGAGGGAGAAAAGGAAGGATGGTGGAGGAAACTTCAACCAAAAAGGAAATCATGGTGGATACAAGAGACCTCGTTTCAACAACAACTTCCAGGGTAGTAGGGGTAACTTTGGGAAGCTTAATTCTAAGAATGGGAATAAGACTCAGGTGGCTAGTCAAGGAGGGCGTGTGTACTTTTGCAAGAAGTGTCCCAACAATCACCCAGGAAAGGACTGTGCAGGAAACCCAGTGACTTGTCAGTTGTGTAACAAACTTGGACACCATGAGTATGAGTGCTTCTCTAAGAACAAAGGAAAGGAGGGGCAGAATATTCAAACTAAGGGGAATTCAGCTAGGGGACAACAAAAGGGTTTCCAAGAAAATATGGGAGGAAAGGTGACATCTCAAGCTGGGAATAGGAATGGGAGTGGGAATGGAGGAGGACAAACTAAGACCTCAAACACTGGGAAGCTGAATGTGATGGCTCGAAGTGAAGCGGATGCTAATTAAGATGTGATCACTGGTACTTCTTCTATTCACTCTCTTCCTGTTAAAGTTTTGTTTGGTTCTAGTGCAACATAATCTTTTGTTTCCACTAAACTCCTAGAAAAGTTAAAACCTGTGTTGGGAAAAGTAGATGCAATAGATATGTCAATAGTGTTACCTTCAGGACAAGAAGTGCAATGTTCAAGGACTTTTCAGGATGTTCCTATTGAAATTGAGGGAGTGGAGTTTAAGGCTAACCTAATCGAGTTTGATTTAGGTGACTTAGAAGTGATCCTAGGGATGGATTGGTTGAGTAAACATAAGGCTGAGATTCTCTGTGAACCACAAAAGATCTCGGTGATGAATAAGAGTAAGAAGGTGAGCTATTGGAGGGCAGGAAAAACTGAAACACAACAAAATAGTGTCAGTAATGAGGTTTCCTAGGTTTGTGAAAAAGTTTTTCCAATCTACCTTTGTAGTGTGAGAAATGTGGATCATGTTGAGACTGCTAAACCTGAGGATATTGAAGTAGTGAGGGACTTTCTTGATGTGTTTCCGGAGGAGATTCCGGGAATGCCACCTAAGCGAGAAATTGACTTTACCATAGACTTAGTCCCAGGAACAGCACCTATTTCCAAAGCACCCTATAGGATGGCGCCTATAGAAATGCGTGAGTTGAAGGAACATTTATAGGATTTGTTGGAAAAGGGTTACATTAGGACTAGTGTTGCACCTTGGGGAGCACCTGTATTGTTTGTGAAGAAGAAAGATGGAAGTTTAAGGTTATGTATTGACTATAGGGAGCTGAATAAGGTGACGATCAAGAATAAGTATCCACTATCGAGAATTGATGACTTGTTTGATCAATTGAACGGAGCTACTGTGTTTTCGAAAATTGACTTGAGGTCAGGATACCATCAATTGAGGATTGCTAATGAGGACATACCAAAAACTTCTTTTCGCACTAGGTATGGACACTATGAGTTCACTATTATGTCTTTTGGGTTAACCTATTGATGTGAATTTTGTTATAAACAAACGCAACTCACACAAGATAAACTAGAACACAAATTTATTAAAGCGACGCACCACAAATTCGAAGTTGTAGGTCGAATAATTCTTAGAATTTGATTAAAGCAAAGCACCCTCAAATCCTAAAAACTATACTCACGTGAGATAAAGCTCAATAGCACCACTCACTCGTCGAATTTCTCACAAAGAAATCCTCGCGAAATTGTTTTTGACGCAAAACAATGAAACAAAAAACAATGTGTTTTTAATCAATCCAAAATCTGTCTTTCTTGAGGTGTTTTACATGATATTTATAGCTAAATGTGTTGTCCAGTATGTGAATATCCTAAAACAACTCCTAACTACCCTAGGATTAAGGAACAAGCAAATTAAAATTAGGAAAACAAAAACCTAATCAAATCCGGCAAACAAGCTTGCGCACCAAGGCTTGTAGTCCGAACTTTTGTCCTAAATCCTAACTATTTTAGGAAACAAATCGAAGGACAATATTAACAACAAACTAACTAAAGTTGACCAAGTCAAACAACACGAAAAACACGGAAAAACAACGTTGCCCAAAACTCCCAAAAAATCGCATAATAAAACACGCCATAGGGCATGCTTGTTTTCCTTGATTTTTGATGGACTTCCATTTTCAAGAACTTCAAGAAACCTTTCGAGCTTCGATCTTTTTTTTCAAGAAACCTCCATTTTCGTGTTCCCCATGCTTGATTCCATCAACCATGATCCATAGACTTACTAAGAAAATCACAAAACACCATATGGGAAAACCCTATCAAGTGAAGTGGGAAGAAAACCCATATAGCACAACATTTCTAAACTACTAGCTATCCTTGCTTGATTTTTACGTGAGTAAGCTTGTGCATTCCACCATGCACACGTAAAAACTTGCCTTAGACAACCCCAAGAGTCTCGTGTCTCCATAAGTCACTAGTTCTCCCATGGTTGCATCTTGCTTTGCACCTTCTATCAAACCGTCGAAGTTTTGTTCGTTGGCATTCGTATCATCCTCCTCTTCTTCAAAAGNTGCGCCAGCGATTTTTATGGATCTAATGAATAGAATTTTCCAACGGTTTTTGGATAACTTTGTTGTCGTTTTCATTGATGACATCTTGGTGTATTCTAAGAGTAAGGAAGAACATGTGGAACATTTGAGGACAATTTTGATGACCTTAAGGGAGAATGAGTTGTATGCTAAGTTCTCAAAATGTGAGTTCTGGTTGGAGAAAGTAGCATTGTTGTGGCATATAGTGTCTAAAGAGGGAGTTGAAGTAGGCCCAGCCAAAATTGAAGCAATTAAACCTGCTGTTTGGAAAATCAGAAAAAAAAGGTTTTGGGGTTTACCTCGGGATCTGTGCCATCGCCGGACCCCATCGCGCCACCGCAGCCACCACGCTGCACCTCCTCCCCGGTTTTGGTATTTTTCGAACCTCCTTATAAAATTTTTTTTTCTACTTCTTTCTTTTGATACAATCTTGCAAATTCATGTTAATAATTATGCTTAATCATGTTTTTATAAGGTTAATCATGTTTTGATATAAGTATAAATTGTTTAAAGGCATGAATTAATTATGTTGTTCATGAAATTATAGATTAGGGTTTGAAAAATTTATGAAGTTATGATTTTATGAGTTTTTATGTTCTAAACTTTGATATTATGATCATAAATTATTGTTGGGTGAATTTATGATGATGTTATTAAGTTTAGATTGATTTTTAAGGGTTTTAAGCTTAATTGATAAAGCTGTCCAAATTTTATAATCATGAATTTGAGTTGAATAAATATTATGAACATGTTTTGGCATATGAAAAATTGTTCTAAAGCCTAGATTGATTTCGTAAATATGTTAATATATTGTAGAAGTGTTTTGGCATGAAATTAGGATGTTTTTAACAGTTTTCATGACTTTAAAGTTTATACATAAATCTGAAATTTTAATAAAAACAAGTTAAATTAAGTTTTAAGTGTCCAAATTGTACTAGTATGATCACACATCAATTTTGTATTGATATATATAATTTTCAGTATGTTTTATGGAGTCTAAAAGTGATTTTAAGCATGTTTAACATGCTGTTCAAAATTTATAAATTTAATAATTAGGATTTTAAAGTATGTAATTAGCATAAATTGATCATATAAATTAAGTAATACATTGTATGATTGATTTATGTGGGTTTTGGAGACTTTTCAAAGAGTTTTGATAATTTCATATTGCTGTCCACTTTTCTAAAGTGGCATAAAAATTATACTAAGGTTTTATAAAGCGCAAATAAGTCCCGAAAACTAAGTGGTATTGCAATAGAAAAGAAAAGTGAAGTATGGAATTGAATAGAGACCATATAAGGAAGTTTTGGACAAATTTTCCAATATAGAAGTTAGTTATATTTGTTGTAGAATTTAGTCAACAAGGTTTTAAACTAGTTTTGGTTTTTCCTTATGTAGGAGACTTTGAAATAGTCCACTTCTAAAAGTTGTGGCGGAGCACAGTTATTTTACAAGGTACGTAAGTACTAATGACAAACACAAGAGTTAGAATGCATGCTTGAACAATTCTTGATTACATGAAATTTTGTATGCTTGTTTTGAATCATGAATTTATGTGCATGGCAAGTTTAGTAGAAGCATGTTTTTAAAGTATGGTGACATTCCATGTTAACTAGAAAGTTCAATTTTTATAAGCTTGAATTGGAATGTTATGATCAGTTTAATATGACCAATAGTTATTGATCAAGGAGAAAAGTTATTTTGAAGTTGGTTATTTACTTAATCAACAAGAAAGGTAGTGTGAATTTTTATTCACATGGGGCAATAATTTTTAGACATGTTGCCTCTCACAGTTTAAGGTGTGGTGAAGAAGAAAATAAGTTATTAGCCACTCATAGTTAATGTGTGGTACAGGAGTTTCAATTTTATTAAAGGACACACATAAGTTTAATTTGGAATCACCTTAAGTTGAAGATAATTAAATTGGCTTACTTGATTGGATGCATGTCTTTGTGTGATGTTGCATGAGAGTCATAACATTGTTAAACGTGTCAAATCACGTAAAGTGTAAGAGGACTTGCATCAAAACTCTTGGAACGTATATACCTTCAGTATGAACAATGAGGGGAGTCGTATGGAATAGTGATCTATGACTTCTAATTGGAGTACAAGACGTTGTACTCTTTTCTATTTTTAATGCGCTGGATATCTGTCACTTTATGTGACATAGTAATACTTTCTAGGAGTTGCTCCCATGTTGGTGCCCAATAGGGCGATGATTTTTAAGGAGGAAACCCGTTCGATGCAGGATCCATAATTTTAAATATAGTAATTAATTTAATTGAGTCCATGTACAGGTAAAAAGGTTTTCAAAGGTAAGTTCAGTGCATGTTTTATTTTTTATTGCTGCTGCATAGTCTTTAGTAGTTATGTACTCGGCTTTGCTGACTGTTTATTTTGTGTGCAGGGCTGTGTCTTAGACTTGGCCTTACGATGACCCACTTGTGGTGAGTAGTTGTTTAGTAAAAGAAAAGCTGCAGGTATAAGTGGGCATAAGTCATTTCATGATGGGATGGAGTGAGAGCGCTTGCTGTGTTTTGTAGCTTACTTTATTTTAATTGCTCATGAAGACTAATAGTTATTTTGGATGTTTGGATTTCTAAAGACTTTTAATACTAGTTTTGCTTTGGTTTGTAAGGGCCATTAATATGGTTCCGAAGTGTAACAAGTTTAAAGTTGATTTTTAATTTGAGATGGTTTTGAAGTTGAATTTTAAATTGTTTTGGTTTTAAGACTTCCGCTGTAGTACTTTGGTAAATGCCTTAGCCGTTATCACGGTGGCAGTAATACTTTGGTTTTTCCATATTTAGTAGTTTTAATATATATAATTCTTATTAATTTAATTTGTTTTCCGGAAAAAGGAGAAGTAGGAAGTTAGGAAAATCCAGGGATTTACAGCTAGTATGGGGCATGCTAAACCTCCAAAAGGCTTTGATGATGTTCCTTGGTGGTATTCTTTAACAGGTGTAGAGCTGAACAATTGGCAACATGCGAAGACTAATTTGATCCACTAACCCTCTGCTAGGATTACTCACCGTTTCCTTGCAGGGACTATATTCGGTTGTTATGAACAGCATGAAGTTCATACCGGAGAGATGTGGTGCCTCGGAAGGCACTTGGTAAAAAATGCTTTCCCTTGTCGTCTTCATCTTCCCCATTTTTTTGCAATGCACTTGCATACCCAATGTAAAACCTATGCAGGTGTTGATGGATATGGCCAACCGAGTATAAACAACATTGTTTTTGGTGGCCTTCTGACTTATGTTGCTAGGTATTAAAGGGACGATTTTGAGTACCACTTGACTGCTGTTGTGGGGTCCCGAGCTTTGGATGCCCCTCACCTTTGCCAATGTGATTGGGTAGAGTTGATGGAAGGGGGCCGTATTTGATGGTACATAGGGCCATCTAGGAGGATTTCTGTTATTCTTCCTAACACTTCTTTGAATGGATTGCTGCATGATCAGCTATCCTATACTATGCCTTTGAATGACAATGATGCAGCTCCATCTGCAGGTACCTGAGCATATTTACGGCGCGGACCGGGTTAATCTTCCTAGTCCAAGCCCCAACAGCAACAGCAGGAGCCACAGCAGCAGCAACCCCCTATGGACCTTGCCCCATGGAAGACTCAGATGAACCAGTTATAGCACCAGTTCAACAACTTCCAGCTACAGCAGCAGCAATTCATCCAAAAGTTCGATACTTTTAAGCAGGACCACCGTCTTGCCATGTACCCGATCTATGACCACTGCGTCTGCACCGGTGTAGTGCCTTCTGCTGGGCCCCACCCTTCATGGTACACCTTTAACCCTAGAGAGGGGACCACTGGAGCAAGAAGAGCGAGAGCTGGTGGTGGAGATGATGATGATGATGATACCAGTGAGGATACTGATACCTTCCTTCAGGATTCTGACTGAGAGGAGTCCCTTACTTCCTACAACATGAGGACATTGCTGAGTCCGGCTTGGAAGAGGTAATTTTATTGCTTTCTTAGTTTAGATTTTTATTGCTTTTTAGTTGCTTTCTTAGGATAGTCATATGGTTTGTACTACTTATTAGAAGTAGGAGTTTACATATGACCAAAAAAATGTATTGCTTTCATAGTTTAGAGTTTTGTTTTGTTTTTGGTAGTCAATATTGGATTAATTGATTAATTGAATGATGTGTATGATGAAACTTTGTGAATGGTGACTTCCCTGCGCCCCTCATTTTAATTAAAAATGTTTTCGATTGATATGGGCATGTGATGAGTTATGCTTTGGGAATTGCCAACTCGGACTTGAACTTGATTTAGCTTGAGACAGTTTCCTATCATGCCATTATAACCATGTGTAGAGTAGAGGCTTGAACTGTATTAACGGGAGTAGAGCCGAATACATTATTATATGCTTAATTATTTTTTTTCATGTGTGCTTAGTTCCTGGTGGTTGTATCATCCGTTTTTGGCTTTTGACTCTAGTAGCTTGGCTTTGGTGTGTTACATGTCGCGAATGATAAAAGGTATTCATTTCTTTTAGGAGATTTCAGATTTTAGGCTTTCCTTCATAAATATTCACTTGATCCTTATATTTGAACTTTTTTACCCTTCATTTGCATTTTTAGCCACATTACAACCCTTTTTGGCCTTGTTCTATTGATGTATGCCCAAGCTGGGCTTGGGGGATTTGTGGAGTTGTTATGTTGTTGTTGTGCATTTGTTGGAGGTTTTGGAGGATGTTGGAAAGTTTTGGAATGTATGTTGTTTAAAGTTTAATAATAGGTCTCACATTACGGCTTTGCATACCAGTGTCTAGGCTAGTTTAATGAAGAATTGAAAAGTTATATATCTTATTTGGCCTAGTTATGTATGTGTGATGATTTTGTCTTTGACATATCATTAAGAGTCGTGAGCCTAAGTTTTCAAAAATTTGAAAGTTGAAAAAAAATGAAACAAAAAGAAATGAAAAGAACAAGAAAAAAAGGCTGAAAAAATGTTGAAGGAAAGAAAAGCTTGTGATTTTGGTGTTGTTGAAATGTAAAGTTTTATGGTGTAATGTGATTTCAAAATAAATTGGTTTGATGTTGGAGTGGAATGTTGGAGGTGTTGATTATGTCCTTCGATTGTTATATGCGTATAGCCCGCATTTACCACCACATTATCCCAAATTTAACCTACCCATCACCCTAGCCACTTTACAAGCTTATAAAAACCTTTTTGTTTGGGATCACTACAACAAAATTGATCTTTTTTAGCTGTCAATTAATAGCGGTTATCCTCATAACCACTAGTAAAAGTCGGTTGGCTATGTTTTTATAGCGGTTAATTAACAACAGCCATAAAAAGCTAAAGAAAAAGGCAAATTATAGCGGTTAATTGGCAACATCCGTTAAATCTCAAGCAGCAAAACTTATCATAGCGGTTTGTTTACAACCGCCATAAAAACAATATTTAAAACACTTTAAAAAAAAATTAAGTCTTCTTCATGCGCCTCACAAAAACAGAACTCACTTAAACAATCAAACAAACTGCCTCAAAAAAACCCTCAATCTCCCGGCAAAATTCCGGATTAAATCTGGTGTAAAATCTCCGGCAGCAATTTGCAAAATTCTGTGACGACAAAGCTCCCGGCAGCAATTTTAATCTCCGGTGTAAAATCGACGCTACAAGTGAAATCGACGAGTAGAGGTAAATTTTGATTTCAATATGAATTTGGTTATTATGATGATTGGTATAAATTTGCATGTTATGAAATCGACGAGTTTGAGTGCATAAATTAATGTAATGAATTTCAATCTCTCAAATTCTCAATATGAAATTACGAATTTCAATTGCGAAATTCAATTACAATTTTCAATTACGAAATTCAATTACGAATTTCAGCTAAAAAAGTTTTGGTTTAGCTTGCAATTTGATTCTTGTATAGTGTAAATCTTGGTAAATATTCAATATGCAATTCGTTTTGGTTTAGCTTGCAATTGATGTTGGTCTGAATTTTTTCTTAATTTTTTGTTAATATTCAACATGAAATTCAGTTTTTTTTTGTTAATTTTTTGTTAATTGCGATTGCTTGTAAAGGTATATATTTTTTTCAATTGAAATTCAAAGTTTGTAAATTCGGTTTAGGTATACGTTTTTTTTCTGATTGAAATTCAGTTCAGCATGTAATTCGTTTTGGGGTTCCATTATTGTTTATTTGAATTTTTTAATTTTTTGATAAGCAATTGAAGAAGCTTTTGATGCTTTCCAGATTGTCAAGCTTTCGGTTTCGGTCTTTAGTAATTGTTCCTCAATTACTCCTCAATTATCAAGGCTAGTAGTTTTTGGTAATTGTTAAGCTTTCGGTTTTGGGGTTCCAGATATTATTTTTTTAACTTTGTTTCTGTAATTTTGTTTCTGTATTAAATTGTTGTTTCTGTATTAATTTTGGACTTCATTTATTTCTGTAAAACAAGTTGTTAATTTCTGTACTATGAAAAAAAACAAGTTGTTAATTATTTCAATGTGAAAAAAAAAGAAAATTGATTGTTTGAGGAATTGGTTTTGATTTTGATTTTGATTTTGGGCGAGCTTTGTGGAAATTAAGGGTTTCAAAAACGGGCTGCATGTTTACTGATTAAATTAGGTTTTTGATGCTTTTTTTTTATTTGATTTCGGATTTAATTGATTGTCTGAGCAATTGGCCGGGTTTGATTTTGATTTGAGTTCAACAATTAGGATGATAACTTAAAAATATATTTAGCAGTAGCTAAACAGAATAATGGTGGACAAACTGAATAATGGTTTAGCAGCTACCTGAATAATGGTGGACAAATTCACTAGATTTTGTAGTTGTTAGAATAATGGTGCATTGGTGCCACCAACAACAAGAACAAGCTTAGAAGAAGAAACTGCAGAAGAATCAGAAGAACAAACTCACTAGATTTTGTAGTTCTCAGAATCAGTTGATTGAATTATGAAAAATAAATGACTATGGTGAGAAAAATTGACTAACCTTGATTATGAAAAATAAATTTGAATTATATGTAGAGATGAGTCTTGCAGCAAATTCTTGAGGAGATTGAGTCAATTGAGTCAATTGTAAGAAATAATTCAATAAATAGTCATTGTTTCCAGCAGCAATCAGAATCAAATAGTCAGTAAGTATCTTTGCTCGTTGACTTTTCAATTGGCTTTCCAAATCTGGCAAAGTCACCTCTTCGAAGTTTCTAATTTGCCCATTAAAGCTGATCACATTCCCCTGCATTTTATCATAAGCATTGAAGCAAATTTTTTATCTTCTTTTACAGCTCGAATTACTGATGAATTTTTTGAATTAATATTCTTGAATTTAGGCTTTAAATTAGGCCAACAATTTGTGGGAATTAAGCATATAGGAGTAATTGATTGACATGTTTTGGGGTTTATGTAATTGTAATGTTTGAAGGTGAAGTTTAGAGTTGGAGGGAATGAAAGTTTGAAGGTTGATAATTGGTCAAACTCATTTAGATAATGAATTATGATTAATAATTAAGCAGTAATAATCCTGTATAAACAATTAGGGATATAATGAACTAACTAGATTTTGTAGTTGTTAGGATAATTATATACAATCACTTCTAAATAACTAAAGCAAATTAAAGAAGCATGCAGAATTGAGGAATGTAACTATAGGCGCTCCTAGATTTTCATCTTCTTGCAACCTCCTCTCTTTTACCGGCTCTTATGAGTAATAAATTTAGGTTTCGATTTTATTGGAAAAATAAATAATTTGGAAAAAATAAATTTGAATGCCTCTGCTGTATATGCCTGTATAATTCAATGGTAGTAGAAGAAGAAGAAAGCTTTTTAGCATGACAATAAGATCGAATTAAAATAACAAAAATAATTCAATAATTTCAATTAGTGTGTATTGAAATTAAAATATCTATTATATTCACCACAAAATAACTAAAATAATTTCAAAAATTTGAAGAACTTAACACACTAATGATAACACACTAATAATCATTTTCATGTGCATTTTTTTGTTACACCATAGTTCTTATGGATCGAGATTGGATGCATGCTCGGCGTAATACTGATAAATATGAGCATGGAGTAGATGGATTCATTGAATTTGCAAGAAAACATGCAGAGAATGTGAATCATATTTTATGTCCATGTGTTGATTGCAATAATATGGTTCGACTTAATATTGAGNAAATAATCTGGTTCGACTTAATATTGAGGATATAAAAGATCACTTGATGTTTAAAGGCATTAATCAATTGTATAAGTGTTGGTTGCATCATGGTGAGAATTTAGGGGAAGGTCCTTCTAATGTGCATGGTATGATGGATTGCGAAACTGGGGTAGAAGTAGATGTCGATAGAGAACCTCCCTTTGAACACGAGTACTTTAAAAATGAAGACATCGAAGATGATGAGTTTATAGAAATGGCAAAAGCCATGGAGGAAAGCTTTGCGGACTGTCCAGATATGTTTAATAGCTTGCGTAGTGATGCAAAGAAACTATTGTACCCCGGATGCACTAAATATACTAGATTATCTGCCGTTATCAAGTTGTTTAATTTGAAGGCAAGGAATGGAGCCACGGATAAATTGTTTACAGATTTTTTAGATGCATTTCAAGACATGCTTCCTGATGAAAACTTGCTTCCAAATCGTACCTATGAAGCTAAAAAGATGCTAAGCTCTATCGGTATGTGCTATGAAAGGATACATGCTTGCCCAAATGACTGTATCTTATACCGGAAAGAATATTCTTCATTTGAAAATTGTCCTGTGTGCAAAGCTTCAAGGTATAAGAAGAGAAAAGTTCCGGCTAAAGTGATGTGGTACTTTCCAATTGTGCCAAGGCTTAGAAGGCTTTTTGGTATTCCAGAAATAGCAAAAAGCTTGATATGGCATGTTGAAGAGAGAAAGAATGATGGTATATTAAGACATCCGACGGATTCTCCACAATGGATCAAGATTGACAAAGATCATCCTAACTTTGGCAAGGACCCTAGAAATTTGCGGCTTGCCCTAGCTAGTGATGGACTGAACCCTCATGGCAATCAAAGTAGTACTCATAGTACATGGCCAGTAATTTTGATGATTTATAATCTTCCCCCATCTTTAATAATGAAACGCAAGTACATGATGCTTTCAATGTTAATATCAGGACCCAAACAACCTGGCCACGATATAGATGTTTATTTGGCTCCATTGATTGAAGATTTAAAAATGTTGTGGGATACAGGTGTTGAGGTATTTGATTCTTACCGTCAACAATATTTTAACTTGAGAGCCTTGCTTTTTGGTACACTAAATGATTTCCTAGCGTATGGTAATTTGTCTGGTTATAGTGTGAAAGGTTATAAGGCATGCCCTATATGTGGTGAGAGCACACCCTCAATCAAGCTAAAGAATTCTATTAAAGGGGAAAAGAAAAATGCTGATAAAGTTGTCTATTTAGGCGCACGCAAGTTTTTGCCTGTGCAACATCGTTATCGAAAGTGGAAGAAAGCATTCAACGGTAAATCAAAAGAGGGAAGAGCTCCTGTTCCGTTATCAGGCCTTGAAATCCTTCATAAGGTACATGGGTTAAATGTAAAGCATGGAAAGAATAATGCCTCAGAAATTCCAAAATGTGGCTATAAGAAAAGGTCTATGTTTTTTGACCTTCCTTATTGGAATGACTTGCACGTGAGACATTTTCTCGATGCAATGCACATCGAGAAAAATGTTTGTGAAAGTCTTGTTAGCACAATACTCAATGTACCAGGGAAGAGCAAGGATGGTTTAAGTGCTAGAAAAGAATTGGCTGACATGGGAATTAGGCCTGAATTACGCCCTGTCAAAGATGGTGATCGTACTTATCTTCCTCCTGCATGTTATACTCTAAGTAGAAAGGAGAAAAAAGTTTTTTGTGAGTGTTTGCATGGTATTAAGGTTCCTAGTGGGTATTCTTCTAATATTAAAATTTTTTTGTCATTGAAAGACAATAAACTTATGGGCTTGAAATCACATGACTACCATGTTCTCAGGGAGCACTTTCTTCCTATTACTATTCGATCCATTTTGCCCGAACAAGTTAGAAATGCCATTAAAAGACTTTGCATTTTCTTTGGTGAGATTTTTAGTAAAGAAATTGACCCTTTGAAGCTTCCTACCTTGCAAAAGGAAATCATTGTTACTATGTGTCAGTTAGAGATGTATTTTCCACCGACTTTCTTCGATATAATGGTTCATTTGACACTACATTTGGTTAGAGAAATCCAATTGTGTGGGCCTGTATATTTGAGATACATGTATCCTATAGAGAGATACATGAAAATTTTAAAGGATTATGTTAGTAGTGGAAGTCGGCCGGAAGGTTGTATGGTTGAGCGCTATCTAGTGGAGGAGGCTATTGATTTTGTTAGTCATTATCTTTCATTCATTGATGATGTTGGAATTCTGAAGCCTGCGCATTCAAGTGATTGTACAGGGAAAGGGATTATGGGAAATAAGGTATTGAATGTGCCCCATCAATTGTGGAGTCAAGCACACTTGTACGTTTTGCACAATAGTCCAGAGGTTGACCCATACATGGAAGAACATAAGGCTTATTTGAGGATTACCTATCCTGGTAAGAATGAAACCTGGATTACTAACAAACACAATTCGTCTTTTATTGAGTGGTTAGAAGTCCGAGTTGCAGAAGAACTAGCCCAATCACCATCCAAAGTTTCTGAAAGATTAAAATGGTTGTCTCGGGGTCCAGCCAAGGATGTCTTATCATATTCAGGTTATCAGATTAATGGCTATACCTTTTGTACAAAGGATAGGGATAATGAGACAACTACTCAAAATAGTGGGGTTACTATTGTAGCACAAGCAATGCATATCTCAAGTGCTAAAGACAAAAACCCAATTTATGCAAAGATGTCTTATTATGGTGTCATTGAACACATCTGGGAGTTGGATTATAGGTTGTTTAGAATTCCTATATTTGGTTGTAAATGGGTTGATAATAATAATGGAGTTCGATTTGACCATAAAGTCGGGTTCACATTTGTTGACCTTAGCAAAACGGGTAGTAAAGATGATCCGTTCCTGTTGGCTACTCAAGCAACACAGGTTTTTTATGTTACTGACCCAGCTAATAGAAGATGGTCTTTTGTTTTGTCTTCGAACAAAAGAGTTCCTAATGAGGATCACGACATAGATGAAAGAGAAGAACCTTCGTTTGTATTACCGTCACAACCCTTAGATGACCAAGTTGTTGAAGACGATTTCTACAAATGAGATGATCATAATGAGGGGATGTGGGTACAGGAGGAGGATCCGAGTAATCCAATTTCCAAGAAGGCTTTGAAAAGGAAATATAAATGAAATGGTAGTTCTGATTTCTGTTTTGTTAATTTGTATAGTTCTAATTTTTGCTTTGGTTTGTTTTGGTCTGCTATTTTCGTCTGTTTTGTTCGGTATAGTAGTTTCTGTTTTGGTGTGTTTTGGTATATTTTTGTTTTCTGTTTTGGTGTGTTATTCTACTGCATGTTTTGGTCTGAAATATTTTATTTTGGTCTATTGTTTTGTTCTTTAGTTATTCTGCTATTTTGGGCTATTATTCTGTTGTTTTGGTGTGTTATTGTGCTGTTTTGGTCTGCTGTTTGGGTCTGATATACAACTGTCTTGGTTTGGTGTTTTGTGCTGTTCTTTGTAGTTGCTTGTACGACAGTGTTCAGTCGTTCGGTTGTTTTGGGAGGCTGTTTTGGTCTGTTCTGGACTGCTGTTTTGGCCAGTCATTATGTTGTTTTTGCCTCCTTTGTTGTGTATATTGTTTTGGTCTGTTATGTGTATTTTTTTGCTGTTTTGTCTTTTGTTGATTTCTGATGTGAACTACTAGGTCGATGGTTTCTACATCAGAAAATGCTGAGTGGGTTCCTCGCCCAAGAAAAGGAAAGGAAGAAAAGGGCCGTGGAGTGACTAAAATGAGTAAAATTCTTCGGGCAAGGAATAAAGGAAAGGTATTTCAACCTTCATGCAATGACAATGGATTACCTATAGGGAAAGACAGTGTAAGTATGATGAGTTATTGGGGATTAACAATCCGGAAGAATATTGCTATTATTTATGATGATTGGCCTTCTGTTCCAGAACGGTTGAAAGAATCATTGTTTGAAGAAATTGTGGTAATACTCTCAAACTCATATAGTAGTCATTGGCTTATCGTTTGGAAGAATATATATATATATATATTATTTATTTGTATTGATGTCACATATTTGCATGTAGTTGATATTCAAGTGTGATCGTAACAAGAAGAAGTTCATGATGACCAAAGCTAACCTCATTTGGAAGAACTTCACGTCTACGTTGTCCCGAGATTGGATTTTGACGAACGATATGGAGATACGTAAGGATCCACCAGAGGAATACAATTTCATTAACCCAAAAGATTGGACTGAGTTTGTAGCTACTAGATTAACACTGGAATGGGAGGTAGTATACATGTTTATGCTTTCATGTACACGCATGTTTAGGAACTTTACGCCTTACTTTAAGTGTCTCAAATTTGTTTTTTTTGGTTTCACTAAATGTGAAATAGGAAAAGAGTAAACAAGCTTCGCAATGTGCCAAGGGAAATATATATCCTCAAAAACGTTCTCGTGGAGGGTATGCTCGATACGAGCAAGATGTTGTAAGTGAATCTATCTGACTATATTCTTGAAACTATTATATATGACGAATGTATGGTAACTTTTTCATATTGTCTTGTTTTTTAGATCGACGAATTAGCTGCAAAAGGCATCCATCAAACTAGTTTAGGGCGAGGACAGTTGTGGAAGCTAATGAGAACCGACAAGAATGGAGATATTGTTGAGGAAGCTAAAGCAGTAGCTTCTCGCATTGTATGAATTTGGCGTGTCAAATATATATTTTTTAATTTCTACTAATTTATGTGTCATCTAATGTTAATCAAGCTGCATTGCTGTTGTTTCAGGATTATTTCATGACTTTATTTGAGAATGGTAGTTTCCCAGATTGTGGACGACAAGATGCTTTGGCAAAGGCGTTGGGCAAAGGGGAGCATGGTGGTCGCGTCACTGCAGTTGGAGTGGGAGTGACAAATCGAGAGTACTTTGGTGCGATTGAAAGTAGAAATGCATATTTGAATCAAGTGACAAAGCTATGCGAGCGTGTGCAATCATTGGAACATGAAGTGAAGACGATGAAAAGGAAAGAGGAAGGCTGTCATAATGAAAAGGTTGGCTACGAGGATGCTGAAACTTCAAAGAAGCTTGGTAAAAGCGAGAACAAAAAAGCCTCAAACCAACACAAGGAATGGAAGAAAACTGCTGAAATTGATATTCCTCGGGTATTGTCTCCAACTCTTTCTTGTCTCCAAATTCACCAAATTGAAATCAACATTGCGATTCCCATGGTAATGCAAGCTTTTTCTCAAACTTATGTTTTCTTTATGTTTTTCTATTATTACCATCGATTAGTTCTATGGAATGGTATTGGGTGGTCATGAAATTATGAACAAAAACAAACGGTTTTGGGTAAACTAGCATTGCCATGGAAGTAGACGCTTTTCCAACCTTTTTTCTGAAAATTATACTTAAAAGTTGGTTCTCTTTAGTCATTACCATCAAACAAGTCGTTATCGAATTACTCCAAACTAGTGTACCCTCATTGGGTCAAAAGCTTTGCAACTACAATAATAGCTTACGAGACTTGTGAGTGATATCGAGCTCATAGCTGGAGTCTAGATGGGGCTTTTTGCTTACTCTTTTCAAAGTACCCTGAAAAACATCCACCCCTCATGGTTGCTGATGTAGCAGATTCTTTCTTATTACTTTTTTCTGCATCCTATTAAGTGCATGACCTCAAACTACTTGTTGTTTATAGCTTAGTTTCATCTGAGTATCTGACCTTACCTTTCCCTGCCTCTCTTCTTTTCCTTCTGTTAATTATATCTTCATAAGTTCTTACATTACCTGAGTTGCTATATTGGGTTACCTCAGATTTTGTGTTGTAATGTTTGTTTAATTTCTTTTATTTCGATATAGGGGGAGTAGAAAACTAGTGTCCAATTTTACTAGAATTCATAGATTTCCGAGAGTTATCTACATGTTTTAGCATGTATAACATACACTACTTTACTCAGGAACTATATCACAGTACAATCCTGCACATTGCTCTCAATAATCATAAAATTTTATACATATTGCACCTGGTATATTACTGATTAACTGAATTTTTAAAACTGACAAAGTTAACTGAATTTTTAAACCTGACTGAGTTAATTGAAATTGTCAGTCTAACTTAACTCAGTCTATTAACTGATATTTTTAACTAAATTTTAAAAGAGTTAAAACTGACTGAGTTAACTGATATTAGTTTTAACTCAGTCTGAGTTAACTCAGTCAGTTTTAACTCACAAGAGTTAACTCAGTCTGTTAACTGATATTTTTAACTGAATTTCAGTCAAGTTAACATTGACTGAATGGTCCTCTTCCTTTAACTTTATGTAGGGTATAACTCCATGCAAATTAGCATTGTCAGAACCAAGTTATCGAATGGTTGCTTTAGGGAAGGTGCATAACATGAGAATGGAAACTATGGTTCATAATACACCAATACCTTGTGGATATATGCGAGTCGGTATTGATTATGCTATGGAGGAAACTACAGCTTTACCGATCCCGCTTGAAGGGGTAGCAGATTTTATCAAAGAAGCAGTAGGAACTATTGTCTTGTGGCCTGTAGAACTTATTGTTCTAGACAAGGTTGTGTCATTTTATAGTTCACACTCTTTTGTATTTGTTTCATTTGCACACTTACATCCTAATTACTCACAAGTTGTTGTGCTACTAACGTAAAAGGTGACAAATCCTTGTGATGATAACCAACAACAACAACAAAATCAAGATGCACAAGTGTTAGACTTCCAAGATCAACATGAAGAGCAATTGCTTGAAGGGAATGCAAGAAAATCCAAGAATGATAAGGCAAAAAAGTAGTTTAATGACAAATAAATATAGGCTTACTCATCATCTTCATGTTCCTTCACTTCAAAATTTGTATTGTTATTTTTCGTAGGAGCTTCTCTCTTCAAAAAGTAAAGACAATCAAGGTAATTGAGAGAAACTCCAAGAGTATGTCCAGATGAATCACAAAACGTAAATTTTTATCCTCCTGCTATTATGCTGGTGGGTTTAGTCCGACGACAGGTCGGCAGCCAATGAGTGGTTCGAATGCTATAGATTGAAACAAGCATATCATTATTTGAATATAATATGCAAAGCAATTGAACATAGTCTGTAATAGCCATGGTTAAATTGGTTTTTCATAATTATTTTGTGAGTCTAATTTAAATTTCCCTTTTTTTTGGTCGAAGTCTTAAAGCATTGGTCAATGCTGGTGTTCTCCCAGAGATGGTCATGTTTTACAAGTACGTGGAGAAGTTTTCGGCAAATGAACAAATCATGGTCCCAATTGATATTGGAATACGTAATCAGTCCAAGAAGGTGTGTCTTGGTAAAGAGGAAGTTTTTGATTTCCTTGTTAAAGACCAAATCGGATTGTGTCATTTGTTGACCTACATGTCGTAAGTTTGCATAATTTTCAAGTATTACATAATTCTTTCAACTTACATCACAACTTCAACTTACCACTCACAAATGTGTCTATTATTTTTTCAACTTCAACTTCAACTTACATGTTTATTTATTTATTATTATTTTTTTTGAATTAAAATTAGGAAAATGTATTCATTTGCTTCGATTAGTGGAGTATCTCCTTTATTTGGATTTCTATGTCCATCTGGGATTTCACCAACGATCAAGGTACAAAAGGAAAACATGAAGAAGGTCAAGGATGACAAAAAAATTCGATCTCAGTAATAGTTGTTGATGTTTTGAAAATCAATGCAACGAAAGGAAAAATCTTCCTTGCTCCATATAATGCCGGGTAATTCTTATGTATATCTTATTTTACCCTTTTAATCATAGGTTTTCTATGCCGTACCATAGTTATGTGAAGAAAAGGTGGGATTTTTAGTAGCTTATGTCTTGCGTGGTTTAATGTTTGTTGAGTAGGATGCATTGGATATTGAGTGTTATCGACCCTTTCAACAAATACAATCAAGATGAAATTGGAACATCGAAAGGTGACAGAGATGATTTACGTGAAATTGTTGACATGTGAGTAATTAATTTTCAACATGCTAAATTTAGTGCTACAGAGGATCCTTATTCCTTTTATCAATCAATATTTATACTTAGTCTCAAATAAGCAACTTATTTTCAATTTCAATCCCTTTAAAGCCCTTTTTCAATATCGAAGTGAAATGGAGATTGCTACAAAATTAAAGATGGATACGAAATGGCATTCAATCTAGATAGCTACCAGGTTAATTCATAACCTAGATAGCTACCTTATTATTCAATTTTGAAACATTCATATGAATGGACATTTATATTTGTTTATTTTATTACTTATGTAGTGTCCTCGGCAAACAAATGCAGTTGATTGTGGCTATTATGTCATGCGATACATGAAAGACATCATCGCACACAAACACACAAAGATCCCTGAAACTGTAAGTCCCATTTCATCCTTTTACCCCTTTACAAAAATATAAATTATTTGAATGTGTATTCACTTGTGCTAGCTCCCTTTTCTTTCCAATGCTGAAATGATGCTTTTGTCGGAAAGCAAGATTGAAAATGTTGGTATTGCTAGATATTGCCAAGACCTTGAGTCTTCCAAAGTTTATTGCAGGTGGCTAAATAACCATAACTCATGGTTTATTTATGGGAAATGTCCATATACAGTTGTTATGCTGCCGAAATTTCTGCTCATTATACCCCCCACCTTTCCACTCATTGTACCCTTTACCTTTACAACATGAGTTTAATATATTACTTGCATGTTATCTCCCTTTTTTTAAAGCAAAATAATAATTAATGTTCTAACTTTTTTCTAATTTAAACATGTGTTATGCAGTATTTTTCGGATTGCCAATTTTCAAGCTACGATCAAACTCAAATCGATGAAGTTAGACTTGAGTGGGTGCGTCATGTTTTTCAGCACATGTAGCTATCTTGCATGTTCAAGTTGGAACAAATGAAACATTTTGTAGTTGACTTTGTTATTTTGTTATGTTTTCTTTTTGATCATATGGATGTATGTTATTAACTATGTATATATTTTGAAAAAAAGTGAACTAGTTCTCGAGTATCTCCACAATGAAATACATTTTGCGTAAAGCGTCTATTTGAAATATATAACAGCTATTGTTGAAGCTTTCGACAAAAATGGTAATATTTTTGTGGATTTTTTTTATAAATAATATTGGAGGTTTTAATAGCGGTTGAAAAATAGGCGTTGTTATATGTCCAAAGCTTTTAACAGCTTCTATTAAATAACAGCTATAAAAGATGTGTTATTTGGCGCCACTTTCAATAGCTTTTAACAGCTCCTATTAAATAACAACTATAAAAGACTTGTTATTTGGCGCCCTTTGAAGCACTTTTTATGGCTGTTGTATAACAGCCACAAAAAATAAGCTGTAAAATCTATGTGTCTTGGCGTCCATAGAAGGACCTTTTATAGCGGTTATAGAACAGCTATAAAATGTGCCATCACTTTTTATAGCGCTTTGAATAATGGCTGTTGAATAACAGCTATAAAAAAGCTTTCTAACAGCCATAAAAAACACTTTTTGGCGTAGTGGATGTATATGTTTTTAGTTCTTATGAAGTGAGTCAATTGCCAAAGCTAGTGAGTATTACTTGCGTTTCGAGTTGACTTTCACATTAGGTTGAGTGACTACCCTTAAACACTTGCATGAGGTGTGAGATGTGGGTTTGGGTTCTCAAGATTTGCAATCAAAGACTTTTGCATTTGCATGCTTATTGGGGATTAAGGGTGAGCTTCATTATTTTATGCTAAATTATATGTGTGGAGTGACATCGAGTGAGCTACTCTAGTCATCGACTTCTATTTATTACATGGTTAACTTAATGATTTTGATTTAAGTGGATGGCGGTCAAGGAATTTTGATGGGTTGGTTGAGGAACTTACATACTCAGAATTGCTTAAGTTGATTTTGTATTGCAAAGTTAAGGGATGAAGTCATTGTTTGCTTGAGGACAAGCAACGGTTTGGCTTGTGGGAGTTTGATAAGTTAATATTTGATGCATATTTTACCCCTGATCCTGGTTGATATTTAGCTCTAATGTGGCTCTTTTGAGCCATTTCTACTAACTTTTGTTATTTTGAGTGCTTGTGGTGTTCCTTATAAGATTTTGCAGGAATCGATGGTTTATCATTGCTTTCCGAGCCTTTTGAAGCATTTGAAGAGTTAGTGGAGAGTTTAAAGTCATTTGGAAAGCCTTGCTGAAGTTTAGGAGCCTTAAGGAACCATTAAAGAAGAAATTAGAAGAAACTGAGAGAGAAAACACAAGCGATGCACCCCCTAGTAGTTCGCCCAGGTCGAGCGCCCAGCGCCCGGGTGACCCGGGCGGGTTGCTCCGGAAGCCTTTTTTCACACGATGTTTACTAATTTTGGGCTTAGTATTTAATCCTTTTTTCTCCAAAAATTATGTACCAAATTATTATTCAAAAACTCTAGTTTTTAGCCCTAGCTTTCTCTCTTTAGGTTGTGAACATTATTCATTCATTCAATGTAATTCGATTAAGGTTCTATTTCAATTCTTCGTTAATTATTATTTTAATTATGTTTTTAGGTTTTTTTGTTTTAATTTATGTTTTTAATTCCTAGTTTAGTTTTAGTTTTTTTGTTTGTTTTTGTGCCCTAGTTTTTATGTTCTTGATTAGTTTGATAGATTTTAATTAATTTATTACTTTTAAATTATATCTTTAGTTATGTTTTATTTTATTGTTTTTAATTTTATGTTTTTATTCATGTGTGAATAGTTTCTTTTCTAGGGCTAGGGGATCTATGGATCGTTCCTATTGTTTTGTTCATGATTGATTAATTTGATTGTTGATGTTCTTGAATCCTATTATCAGTTAGTATTGCACTCAGTTAAATTCTAGCCAAGTTTAATTGTTGGTAGATATTGTCGAAATCGATGCTAAGAGGTAGGATTACCACAATTAGATCGCAGGGATAATAGGCAAAAGGAGTCTAAGCGAGCGAGAGCTATTAGTGGAGTTTTAAAGGAGACTAAATTCAAGAGAATTAGTGAGCCTTAGTTCAGGAAGTTAATAATCGGTTAATTAATTGTGACACAATTCATTGGTTGATCTGTAGTGAACCGACGTCCTAGGCTTAGTTACTGAAATGTTTTATTGTGTTTAATTCCTTTTCTAGTAGTCATTAGTTCCTTAGTCAAAACCCAATTCAAATTCCCTTTACGGCGAAATAGCTTTTTAGAGTTAGTAGAGTTACTTTGTTTCCCTATGGATACGATCTCTACTTCCCTGTATACATAGTTAGAGTTATAGGGTATTTTTGATAGGTAAACGACTGTCCCTCATCAGCGGCTAGGTGGAGGAGGCGGTAGCGGTGGTAAGGTGATAGCGGTGTCAGACAACTAGGTTTAATGGTGGAAGGGGAAAAAGGGAAGATATAGTTTACCTGACAACCAGGTGGTTTTGATGGAGTAGTGGTTCTGTAGAGAAGTAATTTAACGAATCTAATTAATTAAAGTTAATTTAATATAATTATTAAATTTTGATTTAATAAGAGTACGTCTAACAAAATAAGGGTACCTTATGAATTTAGATAAAAGTTCATCGGCATACAATGCATTCCTGAAACATAGAGAGTATATGGTGCATTTTATACTAGTTTGAGGGTATATGGTGTAATAGCAGAAAATTAATTCATCCTACAATGGCGTAGGGCGTGGGCCTGAGCGTCACACTTGCCCCTGCTATCAGTTGCAACTAATCAGAAAATAGTTAAAAAAATTAAAGTTTCGAACAATTATCTCTCTAGATATATATTGTTAATTTTTTTTTGTTTTTCTAGTACCTTATTTTTCCCAAATTTTGGTATATGGTGTATAGCAAAAAATTATCTCATCATACAATAACGTAGGGTGTGGGCTAGAGCGTCACGTCTTCCCCGCTATCAGTTGCAACTAATCAATTTCAAGTTTCGAACAACTATTTCTCTAGATATTTGTTTTTTTTTTTTTTGGTTTGTTTTTTAGTACCTTATTTTTCTCAAAATTTGAATTTTATGGCCTGTTTACTTTAGCTGAAAACAACTGAACAAAATAGAACATAGCAGAATTAAGCTGAATTGATTGGATTTGAACTAAACTGAACTGAAAGCTTTTTATAATGTATTAATGTTTTTTTAATTATGGATTATTGACTTTTAACTATTGATTATTGATTACTTATTATTAACAATTGATTATTGATTTCTAACTATTAATTTTTAATTATGATTATTGATTTTTAACTATAGAATACTAACATAGTAGTAATTTTGATATTAATCCACTAATAATTATTAAACAAAAAAATTCTTTATTGGTAGTTTATATTTTATGAAATAAAAGTTAGTAATACATCTTCATATTTTTGTGGATGGCAATCCATTTATGTTGTATAATAATATTTTTGTAAATAACATTTCACTTATATTTTTGTTTCATTTGTTGAATGATAGTTTCGTAATATTTTTTTCGTGAAAATTATAAACTAATAAATGTACATATACATATATATGTATATATAACAAAAAAATGCTGATTAATGTATCATGAATATATTATGAACATACTAATTATTTTATGAACAAAGTAATTAGCAAAATAAAAAAGAGCTAAACTAAACAGAATTGAATGGAGCTGAACTGAATTGAATTGACTTTAAGCTGAAGTAAACAGGTGTAACACCCTCGAATTTCTTAACTTCCTGCTCTAGATTTTTCCGGAAATATAATGTAAATATAATAAAAACAATAATTAATAATCATAAATATAATCCCTACTTACCCGGAAATACCAAAGTATTACCTCCACCGTGATAATGAATAAGGCTTTATCAAAATACTACAACGAAAGTCTTGAAAAACCAAAAACCAAATTAAAAATTCAATTTAACACATGTAATAATCTCAAAGGCAAACCAAAGTCAAAACCAAAACGAAAACCAAATTAAATCTTTATTACACTTCGGAACCGTCTTCATAGCCCTTCAAAACCAAATAAACTTTAAACTCCAAAAATAAAAGTCAATATCAAACAATAAAAATAACTAACAAGTCCATAAAACTATGAAAACTACAATGCAATTGTTCACACTCCAACCCAGAATGATTGACTATGCCCAGCTGTACCTGTAGCTTTCTCTTATTCTAGACAACTACTCGCCAACAAGTGGATCATCGTAAGGCCAAGTCAAAGACAAAGCCATGTACACAAACACACAAAATCCGCAAAGTTGTTTTCATATATACCAAAGATTATGCAAAGCATGATAAATATTAAAATAAAACAAAGGTATAACACCCATACTTGTTACCGTTGACATCTATTCAGCTGTGCATATACTCAACTCATATAAATTATTTGTTATGTTTAAACTTTGGATTTCGCATCGTACGGGTTTCCTTTCCTTTAAAATCACCCTATTCGGTACCAACATGAGAGCAAATCCAATAAGGCTTTACCTATGTCATATATAGTGACGGAATTCCAGAGCATTAAAAATACAAGAGTATTACAACGTCTTGTACTCCAATTAGAAGTCATAGTTCACTGTTCCATATGTCTCCCCCTCATTGTTCATACTCAAGGTATATATGTTCCCAGAGTTTTGGTGCGAATCCTCATTCACTTTACGTGATTAACCAATTTAACAATATCATGACTCACACACAACAACACATAGTAGTATGCATGACATGAAACACAACCATACTAATGATCTTTCATTTAAAGTGATTTTAAACTCTAAACATAACTGTGTGTCCTTTAATTAAACTATAGATCCTTTACCACACATTAACTGTGAGTGGCTAACTAATTATCTTTCTTGACCACACATTAAACAGTGAGTGGCTATGTAAATATTTGCTCATTAAAGTTCTATTAAACATGTGTATAAAAATTGAAAAAATACCTTTCTTGTTGATTAAGTAACTAATCAACTCAACTAACTTCCTTTTCTTCTTTGTAACTATTGGCCAGCTTTAGAAATAACTTTAACATTCCAATTACTCATGACGAATTAATAATGCTATGGATGTGGAATGTCAACTAAATATAAGAATCATACTTTCACACTACCATATTTTTCATGCAAGTCAACCAAACAACAATATATATTCACATTCATAACATGTAAGATCAACAATCATGCATGAAATCTACTTTTATTTTCGCCTTTAGTACTTATGTACCTTGTATTGTAGTGGTGATCTGCCACAACTCCTAAAAGTCAACTAAATCGAATTTTCTTACACAGAAAATTGAAACTAAATTAAAACCTTGTTGACTAACTTCTACAACAACTCTAAACTAACTTTTTATATTGGATACTTGTCCAAAACGTTCCTTATATGGTCTGTATCCAATTCCATACTTTATTTTAGTTTTTCTTTTACAAAATACTTGATTTTGGTAATTTTCCAAAAATGGCAGCTTTATAAAATTATTTATAAACACTTTAAAACTCTTCTTAATATCATATTTTGATCGTAAAACATTATAGTGATGTCCTAATATCATCATACAATATTTTGAGGCATTAAGAATAATTATAACTAATTATTTCACGTGTTACTATTTTTATTTGGCATAAATATGAGTGTTGTGGGGTATTTTACCCCAATACGTGGCCCAATGACTGGGTTACACGTGGCCCCATGACTGGGTGACACGTGGCCTAATGTCTGGGTGACACATGGCCCGATACGGCAGTGACGCATGGCAAATTTAGGTAAGCTTAGGAGGGAATGACACCTTGGACAACAGGACAAAGCCCATCACTATCAAGCCTACCAAGTCAACCTAGCAGTGAATCCAACGATCAGGAATGTGACACATGCCAACATCTTATGCATGGTGCAATTCTTGAGAAGCTTATAAATAGGTCCCTTTTTTCTGCTTTAGGGGACAGATTGAGGTCAGCATTAAATTCTAATAACTAAGTGTTTCTCTCTCTAGGATTAGTGTTTCTCTCTCTAGATTTATATTAATTGATTGATCAAACTACCATTAGTGATTAAATATTTGATTATAATAAAGCAAATCGCTCTATGTTGTAGCATTGTATTTGAGCCCTCACACCTCCCTCTATACTGTATAAAATTCCCGAAAACAGGTGGCGCCGTCTGAGGGGAGGATACTATACAATGGAATCACAGGGTATCCCTACCGAGGGTATTTCTACTTCTAAGATAAGACATCCCGCTAGGGAACGCAATCCCTAGGACGACGAGGTGTTAGTGGAGGACGAACCTTTATCCAGTGATGAGGAGGATGATCAACCTCCTCGGAAGGAGGGGAAGGTCCCCCAAGAGGAGGCTCAGTTTGAGGACCATTCCCCCACAAAGGAGGCTCCGGTATCCATGGCAGAGTTGAAAGAGATGATGTCTGAATTTAGACACTCACTTGTTTCTCAAGTGAAGAGCTTGGTTCTCCAGTCTAATCAGGCCCTAAGCCTAAAACTAAGTCTAAGACCAAAAAAGCAGTGGGCATAAAAACTCCAAAGAGAAGAATCATCGAAAAGATTTCGACTAAGACACCCGAGGTGGACTGGAAAAAAGCTGCCCAATGTGCTAAACAAACGAAGATGACTCGAAAACCCAGAGAGAGTTGTCACAAACCTTTTTCGATGCTAGGGATTACCTGCATTCTAAGAGGTTGGAAAAGGAGATGGGTGTGGCTACTTCTAAAGCGGCATCCACTGCTTTGATGTTTGACAAAGACATCAACCTTCGTGGGGAACATGGAATTCACCATTACGAACGATGCAGAACGGCCTCACCTATCCCGAGGAATATGGAGCTTTATCATCCAAACAAGGAGTATGAAGAAGAGGGAGTGGAATATATCCCGGAGCATTATCAACCCTATCAGGAATCACAAGCGAAACGAGAATTGGCACCTTCGCATACACCAACAAACAATCAGCTTTCCAACCTGACACTGGGGTGGAAGTCCCCCTTTTCAGTTGCCATCCTAACTGCTCCTAAAGTAGGAAAAGTTAAGGCTCTCAATATGGATCCCTATGATGGTACAACTGATCCGGATGACCACCTGTCCACTTACAAGCATTTGATGTATGCTTAGTCGGCTGATGAAGCAACCTGGTGTAAGTATTTTGATGTATGCTTAGTCGGCTGATGAAGCAACCTGGTGTAAGTATTTTCCCGCTACTCTGAAGGGGGTAGCCCAACGATGGTTCAACACTCTACCAGAAGGTAGCACTAACAACTTTACTGAATTAAGCATGATCTTTTCCCATCACTTCATGTCAAACAAGCATAAAAGAAAAACGAGTATGCATCTAAGAAAGGTGATACAAGGGCCTAACGAGAGTTTGAGATCGTATGTGAAAAGGTTCAAGTTGGAGATGCTACAAATACTTGATCTTTCTGAAGGGGTGGCCTTTGATAACTTTTTCAAGGGATTACATTCTTCACAGTTTAAGTTTGATGTGGTGAAGAAGGGCATCCGAACTCTTCCAGAGATTTTGATGGAAGCCGAATCATACATTCTTGCTACTGAGATCTGCTCTACAACCAAAGCAGAAAAGGTTGAGAAGAAAGAGAAGTCCCATCCCAAGGCCCCCGAGCCTAGCCCGACCAAGAGGAAGGACGAGAAAGGACAGGGTGTGTGGACCATTGGAAACTCCACCAAGGACACACCACCTACTCCAAAGAAGAGGGCCAGGCCGTACGAACCTGCCTATAAGTTTACGAAGGAATCATACCATATCCTTATGGAAGTTAAGGACAAGTTTGAATTTGAGGCTCCTCAACCACTGAGAGGGCCAGTCCGCTTCCGAAACAACAACACATATTGTCATTATCATAAGGATGTTAGTCATGATACCAATGATTGCAACAATCTGAAAAGGTTATTAGAAAAACTAGCAGGGAAAGACATGTTGGATCAATATGTTGTAAAGTCGAAGTACAAGTTTCAAAGAAAAGATAAAGAGAAGGTCACGGATGACACAAACACTTACTCGGATGTAGTGCATGTGATTGTTGGAGGATGTGCCTCTGGAGGTCCCACCATTAAAACAACAAAAGAATACCTGAGAAATCTTTCCCAGGTGGGGGTCCCCAGCAAAAAAGAAAATGATGAAGACTTCCCAGATGTTATGATCTGTGAGAAGGATAGGGGCGAAGTGAGAACCCCCCATGATGACCCTTTCGTGGTTGAAATGAATGTAGCAAATCTGCGAGTCAGACGAATCCTTATAGTTACCGGCAGCTCTACGGACATCATAAGTATGGCCTGCTTGGAGAAGCTAAAATTCCCTGAAAATACTTTCTAGCCGATAAGACATCCAATTATTGGTTTTGGAGGTGGTATAATACATTCTATTGGCTCGGTTACTCTATCATTAAGCGTGGGTACCAAGGAGCAACCAAAAAATTTGTTTGTGAGATTTCTGGTAGTTCATGAGCCCATGGATTATAATATCATCTTGGGGAGACCCACCTTGAATTCAATCAAAGCGGTGTTAGTTCCTCACCTAATGTTAATGAAATTTGTTTGTAGTGATGGGACAATTGGCACCCTACGGGGTGATCAACAGACTGCAAGACAGTGCTACCTAATGATGTTGAAGGCGACAACTCCTAGTGTGGCCAAAGAGGACGAACCTCAGGCCAAGAAACGGAAATCAGATGAGAGTGAGCCTAAGCCGGTTATGACGATTCGTAATATGTGCATGCCGGATGAATTGAGGCCGCAGCCAGCTGGGGAGTTTGTTGAAGTTTGCTTATGAGAAACAAGACCTGATAGGGTTCTTAAGGAGGGACAAGTACAGTCTCCCGAACAACAAGAGAAAATGATAAATTTGTTGAAGGAATTGAACGATGTGTTTGCCTTCCATGTGAGGGAAATGCCGGGCATAGATCCTGAGGTAATGGTTCACCATCTGGAGGTCAGGCAAGATGCTAAGCCTGTTAGACAAAAGAAGAGAAATCATGGAGAGGCAAGAAACAAGGCAACAGCCGAGGAGGTCCAGAAGTTGTTGGATGCGGGGTTCATTCGTACGTGTGACTATCCTAATTGGGTTGCCAATGTGGTCTTAGTGCCAAAGCCCAATGGGACATGGCGTATGTGCGTTGACTATACAAATCTGAACAAGGCATGCCCCAAGGACAGTATCCCTTTGCCAAAAATTGATCATTTGGTTGATTCGACAGTGGGGCATGCCCTGATGAGCTTCATGGACGCAAACTCTGGGTTTCATCAAATTCCCTTATGGCCCGATGATCAGGAGAAAACGACTCTTGTGACCGAATATGGACTATACTGTTACAAGGTGATGCCCATTGGTTTGAAAAATGCACCAGCCACTTTCCAAAAGTTCGTCACTAAGATCTTTAAAGATCAGCTGGGAAGAAATGTTGAAGCCTACAGTGATGACATTATTGTAAAAAGCAAAGGAAAGGAGGATCATGTGGATGATTTGAGAGAAACTTTTGAGAACCTTCGGAAGTATAACATGAAGTTAAATTCGAAAAAGTGTGTTTTTGGAGTGGATTCAGGAAAGTTTCTTGGATTTTCGATTAATCAAAGAGGAATTGAGGCCAATCCAGAAAAGATACAAGGCATCACTAACATGACTTTCCCACGCACTGTGAAAGAAGTCCAACGGCTGACAGGATGCCTGGCAGCACTTGGTAGGTTTTTGTCTAAGTTTGGAGACAAGTGCCACTTTTTCTTCGACACTATTAAAAAGAAAGCAAAGTTTGAATGGATGGAGGATCCTGAACAAGCCTTGATACGCCTAAAATCCCATTTACATACCTTGCCACGTCTTGCCAGTCCTTTGCCCAAGGAGACCCTTTATATGTATCTTGCCATTTCAGAGTGGTCTGTTAGTGTCGTTCTGGTGGCAGAAAGGAAGGGGTGCAAATGCTAGTCTATTTTGTAATCCACGTCCTTAGAAATGCAGAGCTAAGGTATCCCGAAGTTGAAAAGTTTGGACTAGCACTTTTCATGGCATCAAAGAAGCTGAGGCCATATTTTATGGCAGACCGCATTGTCACATATACTGATTAGCCATTAAAGATACCATTCACCAAATTGGAGTCTTCGGGAAGGATGCTTAAGTGGGCGATAACACTACGAGGGTTTGACATGGTATTTGAACCACGAAACGCTATAAAGGGGCAGGCGTTGGCAGATTTTATTGCAGAACTGACGAGGCCTCAATTCCCACCAAACCTTTCAAGGGTGTGGCCGATTTGTGAATCTCCAGAAGGAGATAAGTATGAGTATGCTCTTCGTTTCAAATTCCATGCCTCCAATAACGAGGCAGAGTACAAGAGTGTTTTGGCAGGTGTTTAAATGTGCAAAGCGGCAGGTGCCGAGGAAATTGAGGTAATTTCTGATTCGTAGTTAGTTGTAAGTCAAGTTAATGGAGAATATGAAGCTAGGGATTATACCATGGATCAGTATTTGGAACTGGTAAAGGGCGAAACCAAGGTTTTGAAACATTTGTTTATCACCCAAGTACCCAGATCTGGAAATCATCAGGCGGACGCCCTATCAAAATTAGCTTCTTCAGCACTTTCGGACACCCCCAGGACGGTATTCTGGGAGGTTAAGCAACAAAGAAGCATTGATGCTTTAGAAGTTCAGGTACACTGCCCGCTTAACGGAATGAAAGTAAAAGAGTGAAAAAGAACGCTGAGAGGTTTGAGGTTATCAATGAGGAGTTGTTCAAGCAGGCGTACTCCAAGCCCTTGCTAAAGTGTATCACACCAGAGGCTGGATGGGAAGTTCTTGATGACTTGCATAGAGGGGTATGCAGCAACCACATTGGTGGAAGGGCCGAAAAGGCATTAAGGCTTGGTTATTTTTGGCCAATCCTAAGTGAGGATGCAATGAGGATGGTAAGAACCTGTGACAAATGTCAAAAGCATGCCCCATTGATCCATCAACCAGCAAACGCTCTGAACCCCATCGACAGTCCAACACCTTTTGCAAAGTGGGGGATGGATATCTTGGATCCTTACTCTCCGGCATCTGGATAGAGAAAATATGTATTTGTGGCAGTCGACTACTTCACGAAGTGGGTCGAAGCCAAAGCAGTGAAGAATATCAAAACAAGGGATGTGAAAACCTTTATCTGGAAGTTCATTCATTTTAACTAGGTAGGGTATGCCTCAAGCTATGTTGTTTGACAATGGTAGGCAGTTTGAGACAGACAAGTTAAAAAATTGGTTAGCTAATCAAGGAGTGTCTATTTACTTTGCCTCACTGGGTTATCCCCAAGCGAAAGGTCATGTTGAGTCATTTAACAAAATCATTACTGTGGGAATCAGAAAGAAGTTGGAGAAGGCGAAGGGTTTATGGGCTGATAAGCTGCACAATATTTTATGGTCAATTCGTACAACAGCTAAGAATTCCACTAGTGAGACACCCTTTCTCCTTGTGTATGGGGCAGAAACGGTCTTACCAATTGAGTTGTGTGAGCCTACCCTTCGCGTAATGCTATATGATGAGGAGGCCCACTGGGAGGCCATGAAGATTGCATTAGATTTGCTGCCAGAGACACGGGGCAATGCCGCCCTGAGGCATGAGATATATAGGTTAAGAATGACTCGGGCATACCAGAAGAAGGTTAAGGTTCGGCCACTCAGGAAGGGAGATTTTGTATTACGCAAGATGGAAGCTGTGGGGCAAGCCAATGAAGAAGGGAAGTTAACTCCAAACTAGGAAGGACCATACCGTATTAGCGAAGAAATTCGGGATGGGACATACCGTCTTGAAACGCCAAATGGAGTACAAGTCTTAAGGACTTGGAATGCTGCTAATTTAAAGAAATACCATTTCTAGCATGCCTTAGATTTTGTCTCACAACTAGGTAGCCTAGAAACCTAAAAGCCAAAGATGTTGCTTGGCAACTAGGCCTCTTTTTATATTTGCCTTAAATGTTTTGTAACTAGGCATTTTGATGAATAAAATCATTATTTGGTTCACCCATGTCAATCGGATATTGAAGAAGTTGAATGCATGGTTTGGTTTACTTGGTTAAATTAAATGCATAATTGGTTCTGTTTTTGTTCATGACTTATGTGTTATATATACAGGGTAAACAGAGAGGTTCATAGTGATCCCCCTGTCCAATTAAAGCCACTCACAAAGAGCAGCTCGAACAACACAATTTTCTCCCTACCATAACAATAAGAGAAGGACAGCGATAGTCCGGAAACCTCCAAATTTTGTTATAGAAGAAGAGATTGGCCACCCATGCCTTCTCGTCCCAAAGTTGGCTTAAGTCTTGTTGGCCATGTAAGGTAAATAGGTAGCTGCCTTACTCAATTCCTAACCCGGTGTTTAGTGACCGTGGAGGGATATAGATTGTAGAGACCCGATTCGGTATATAGAAACCGAATTGGTAGCAATCTCAAACTTCATTGCAGAGACCCAATTCAGTATATAGAAACCGAATTGGTAGCAATCTCAAACTTCATTGCCGAGATCCAATTCAGTATATAGAAACCGAATTGGTAGCAATCTTGAACTTCATTGTAGAGACCCAATTCGGTATATAGAAGCCGAATTGGTAGCAAATTCAAAATTCATTACAGCAACCCAAGTCGGTATACAGAAACCGAATTGGTAGCGAATATAATGCATTTTCCAACAATCTTATTTGGTTCTAAAAGGCTGAATTGGTACCTAGCTCACTTAGATCTCATCCGGTGTTTACGGAACTCTATAGTTTTATATACACATACACAGTATGAACTATCCACTCGGGATCTGAAGGCCGAAAAGTTCACGAGTTTACTAACTCTACACTTTGGTGTATGGGATGTGACTAACACCGACGTGTCAATAAGAATCACGAATGAATCCTCATACATGGAAATTGCAAGAATTGAAATTGCTGAAGGTTCCAGTCATACACACTCCCTTGACCAATACAATCTAGTTTAGGGAAAAATACGGTAGTAATTGATTGGCACAAAATGTAGCTAGTCTGTCAAACTTACAACATCTCATGCCAATCAACTACTTTCTTTCTTAAAGTAGATTTATTGCCTAGGGCATGGAGACCGACACATTCAACAATTTCAAGGGATATGCCAAGGGATGGTCTACTCTTCAAAATTCTTGGCAAAATTTAAAGTTTATAAGGATAAAGGCTAAACTATGCGGATTGCCGAGTGATCATTCTTACTTCAGAAATTCAAATGCAAAAATGAAAACAAGTTCTAGCATGATGAATGATGAATCACACTTGTAAATTATTGCAAAATGAAATGTAAAAATGAGTAAATACAAAAATATATGATAATACAAAGAGTAAACATCATATATATATAGCAGATGGCCCGGTGTCAAGGGGTAACACACCATTAATATTCAAAATTCTGGTGAGTGACTCACCAGGACGAAATCATTGTTAAAAAATTACAAACCGGTCATTAAAAGACCAACCAATACCCAATGTTTGATAAAAACTAAAAATATTAAATGCTTGAAGGAAGGGGGGGAGGAGCTTCATTCTTCGTCATCTTCCTCATCATCATCGTCCTCCTCAGGCCCCTGGAAGAAGGGCTCAGGCTGCCCAGCAGCATCTGCAGCAATCTTTAAGAGAGCCCAATCCAGATAGGGCTGGAGCCATGAGAAAGCGTTTTCAGGGAAAGCTTTTTCCCACACCACCTGAACCAACTTCTGTTGAGCAATTTCAGCCTCCTGGACGGCGGCTGCAATATTCACTGGAACATGCAGGTCGGCCTGCTCGTGCTCCTTGACAGCTTGGTTCAGCATCTCTTTCTCTTTGAGGAGGGATGCATTCTCCTTCCATTGACCTTTTCCCGATGTCTTCCATTGTTTAGCCACTAGTGGAAAAATGTCCAATAGTAACGCCCTATTGGTATCGTTTCTAAAAAAAAGGATACGAATAGGCCTACATTAGTATTGTTTGTCTTAAAAACGAAGCTAATAAAAACCTATTAGTTTCGTTTGTATTAAAAACGATGCTAATATGTCCATTATTAGTATCGTTTTTAATACAAACGATACTAATATTGATGTTTTTAAAGGACCCAAAACCTTTGATGAACTATTAGTATCGTTTTTCATGGAAAACGATACTACTAATCTATTCCAAAATTCCCCTTTATGTTATTATTTCGCCTACTTTTTTTTTTCCCCAAAGTTTCAACTACCACTCATCTTTGGCAAACTCTCATCTCACTCCTCTTTCTCATCTTTGTCCATGGTTTCTTCTAGAAAACTAAATTGAGACTCAAATACTAGGTGTTATCTTCAATCGTCATCATCATTTTCTTATAAAAAATAAAAATACTTTTTCTAGGAAACTGAGGATCTTCAAGGATTCCAATTGATAAATCGGTTTTATTTATACCTGAATTCAACTTCCTTTTGAGCTTTCAATTGAACCCTCAAATTTGAATTGATATGCAATTCAAATTTGTTAATTTACGGTGCTGAAATGAGGAAAAGCGAAGCGAGCAGCAGCGACGAAGGAGGAGGTGGCGGTGAAAGCATAGATCGACTTGCGGCTACTGTAAATCTGATTGAGGTAATTTTGTGTTTGTTTGTTAATTTTTGATTAATCTGTGTTTTTAATATGGGTTTTTAATTCTGGTTAATGGGTTTTTTTTTTGGATTTTTTTTTTGAATTTTTTGATTAATTTTGGTGGTTTTGTTTTAGCTTATTAGGGATAAAAGTAGGAAGAACAGAGGATATGGGTTTGTTACTATGGCTTCTGGAGATGAATCTCAAGCTGTAATTGATAAATTCAATTCTACGGTAATAAATCAATTGTCCTTTTATTTATTATCATTATTATTTTTTTTTATTTTATAAGAAGTATGTTGCTAAAAAGTTTGGTTTATTTTGTTTAAGATAATGTTTTTAATGAATTGGTGTTGAATTCTGTGGTTTTTCCGCATTGGAGAAAAAGGAGAGTATGAACACGAGTTTGTACTCCGACAGACAATTGAAGTGTGAGATATTTGTAGCATGTATGTTTTTAATGAATTGGTGTTGAATTCTATGTTTTCTTCGATTTTTTCGAATGTTTTTGTAAATATCGAACTGAGATTTTTTGATCGAAGCTTTAGTACTTGTGTTTTCTATGATTTTTTCGAATGTTTTTGTAAATACTGAACTTAGATTTATTGAATGAAGATTTAGTAGCTTGTGTTTTCTTTGATATTCTCGAATGTTTTTGTAAATTCTGAACTCTTGAAGCTTTAGGAGCCAGTATTTTTGTTTCGGTATCAATGTTTAAATTGAATGTATGTTTTGGAGGTTTTACTGTGGTGTTGCCCGTTTACATCTTACGTGATTGTTTCATTGAATATCATGCTCAAACTGTGGTTTTTGAAAGGTTGAACAGGGTTTCGTTTACTAGTTTATAGTAGAATATCATGATCTTGGTTAGTTTATTATTTGAATTGATTTATGAGTTTACAGTGAACTAAAACACTCTGTTTCGATTTACAATTGAAAACCCTACATTACATTATTTTTGCTTTACTCTATTAATTTACGCAAGTATCAAAGTACATTTATTTCTTATTTTTCTGTTTTCAATCGCAAAAAAACCATTTCTGTGTTTTCTGTAGCGAAGCAACGCAAATGCATGTCTGATCTTCTTATCTTTCAGTGTTGTTGGTGTGGTTATCTTCCCTTCAATTGTTTTTCTGTTATCTTTTCTCTCAAAGCATGTCTTCCCGTTTGTCATAAGTTCTAACCTTTTTAGTAAAGATCTTACCTTTTTAAGTTTAGATTAGAAGATTAGATATTGAGACTCAGGAATCATAATTCTTGCATTTTGCTTTCTGGGTTTTTCATTGTTTATAAGTAATAACCCCTTTAACTTTGAATGACAATTATATTATTACTGCTTTTGAGTTAAATGAGAAATTGCTTGAAATAGAGCTGAATTTTAGGGGATTTTGGTTAAATCTTTTGGTGGAAATTTGTAGTTGATTTTGAAGTTTAAATGAATGTGCATTTGAAGAGTTTGATTGGTAGATTTCATGAGCAATTTGAATTTGCTGAAAGTTGAGGGTGTAAATTATGCGTTCATTAAGTCACTCTATAGAGTTACTGCAGCTTTGTGAATTAATTGAGCTGTAACTCTGTTCATTAATTGTTGATTTTTTTTGATGAAGTTGAAGTTATGGAAAATGGCTTTTCGATATCAAAACCTTCAAAGAGTTTCAAACCTATTTATGCGTTTTCTATCAGGTACATTTCTGCAATTTTGGCTTCGAAATTTTAGTAATTGTTCAGTTGATTTTAGCTTTTAATTTGTTTTGATTACAAATTGAATTTGAGAATTTAAGTTGTACATTTGAGTTGCTTAATCATATCATTATACAAGTTACTTTAGTTATTTAGTTAATTCAGGTGTGTTTAATCAACTTCTGCTAATAGTGCTGATAATGCTGAATGCCTATTATAATAAAAGTTATTCAATTTAACAAAAGATATATTGAATCAACTTCTGATGCTGTTATTTGTATTTTCAGTTTCCGTCTTTTACTTCATATGATTTTTCTATTGTAATTTTATCAAACCATAGGTCTCTCTAGTAGTTCTGCAGCCAAGCTTTCTGTATCATAGCATTCTCCTTTATAGTAGTTGCGACCTTGGCTTCGTCCTTCATAGCAGCTGTGACCATTGCTATTCTTTTTAGGTATTTTTTGTCAATCTTCATTTACATTTGCTAAATAATCTTTGTTTTCATTGGGATCAATTTGCATGTAATTCAACTTTTTCACTAAATTCAATGGGTGGGTTTACAAATTGGAATCATATTACAGTTTTATTTACAACCATGACAGTGTCTTAAACAGAAGACACTTCTCTTAAAAAATGTTAAGCACTGAAGTGCTATGTATTAAACACCATAACATTTTTGTTTGTATCTGAAATTCTCACTTAGTCCCTAACATACTCTCACCATTTAGTCAACATGTATAAATTTTAGTACCCTCTAGTATGATTAATTGATTAATTATCAATAAGAAAAACACATAGTAAAATGGTAAGAAATTAAGAATATATGATGAAAGAAAACCTGGCATATTTGAGACAAATCCTCCTTTGCCCTCAATAGTGGCTCTGTCTACGTTTGGCTCATGATCAATAGTCATATGTACAGCCTGACCCCCTCTTCAGAGAACTGCTCTTGAATCTCCGAGATTAGCAGTCCATAACCTTCGAACATTAATAAGAATAGCCGTAACAGCAATAGAAACCTCCCCTGGCAATTTCAGAGCTTTGAGACAGAATCTCTTGGTCAGTTTTCTCGTATGTCTTCGGAATAGATCTTCCAGGGTCAACCCAAAACTCTTCTTAAGAAACATTGTTAAGAGAAAATTTGTAAGGGTAAATATGGTCATATTTACATCCAACTACGATTCATTTCTAAGATCCAACTGATGCATTTGGAATAGAGTCCAAAATCTCCCTGTATGCTTTTGAAGCCACCCCTCATACAAAATACATGCCCGTTGAGGTCACCACCAGTGGTCAACTTCACTCCTCCAAGGACTTGCTTTAAGATCTTAACTACATTATTGCCAAGGCCTTATCTATGAGGATAAACACTCCATTTTTGTTTCCGACTCTTATATCCATCTATTTCCTTTTCCTTTTGTCCAATTTATTCGGTCTCTTGTTGATTGTCCAATTTTTGTCCAATTAATCACTGATTTAATACATTATTGATTGTCCTGCTTGAAGTTTTAGCAAAGCATGTCATGTCTTTTTTTAATATGTTTGTTTAGACAGTAGCAACATATTCATATGTAGTGATTGGAAAGCTACTGTACCCTTTCTTATTCTCTTAACAATAATATCTTACATACTTTACTTACATCGTTTTGTTTTCAATATAATCTTTTGAAGGACTATATTGGAAGATCTGCCCCGTATACCAAAAGAGAGTTGGATGAAGTTCGCGAGCAATGGGCGAGGTTCTTCAGACTAAATTTCTTATTATCCGATCCTAATTAAATAAAAAATGTATTTGATTACAATATTGTTCATACTTTTAATTTAGTTATTTCGTAAACATCTACCCAACTTGTCGTTGTAAAATATATTTATACAAGAATTGAAAGTGTATTATATATATCTGAATCGTTTACAATTTTTAATTTGTTAATGAAATATTTATATTAGTATTGTAAACTATAGAGAATCGAACAGGGGCAATGGTGGGAGGATGGCGGGAGGATGCATATATATATATAGATATATTAATTATTGTGAATATAGAGCCCACCAAATTACCATTTGAAATTTGTTTTATAAACAGCACTATTAGTATCGTTTGTTAAAAAAAGGATACTAATAGACTACCTATTGGCATGGTTTTTTTCTAAAAACGATACAAATAGGCCACCTATTTGCATTGTTTGTTTGTAAAACCGATACAAATAGACTACCTATTTGTATCGTTTCCACCAAAAAAACGATGCAAATAGAAGCTATTACCATCGTATCTAACAAACGATACAAATAGAGTTTGCTATTTGTTACGCCTCCAATTGTATCGTGTGTAAAACGATACAAATAGGTGCAAAAAAACGATACTAATAAGCTATTTTGATTACTAGTGAGCATTGGAGAGGGCGTCATCCCTCTCCTTTATGAAAGCATCCCTCTCTAGTTCCACCTCCCTACATCTCGCCTCGGTCGTAGCAAGTTCGGCGTGGAGGTTGACAATGCTAGGCGCCTGTGCATCCATGGTAGCACGAGAGGTTAATTCAAGTTTACAAGTGCTAAACATGGCGGTATCAATCATCGTCTTTACCTCTCCCCGAGCCTCCTTAAGCTCCCGCTCAGTTCGGGCTTTCCATTCTTTAGTTGCATCTAGCCGAATGATAGCCTGCACTTAAACAATTCAGTTAGAAGAATGGAAGAAATATATACAAATAAAGGATGAAAACGAATGGGTAAACATACCTCTAGGAGAGCATACTGCATAGGATTGATCGCCCCCTCATAGCAGTTCTTCATAGAGCTTCGGTATTTAGGGGGGACGATCTTCATGATCTGCTTAATGAGCTTCGGCCTCTCGGGGCCAGGGATGCCTTGAAGAGGACGAAGAAAGTCGCCTTCATCTCATTCGGTCTCTGCCGATTCTGCAACAGCCAAAGGCAATGATTTAGAGTCATCAAGACCTTGTGACCCAACACTTCTTGCCTCTGCAAGCAAAGCTTGCACGCGGTCAGTAAAGAACTTACCACTAACACGCGCATAGAGATTCTGTGCCAGTTCTTGCAAAAATGAAGTGATGACCTCTTTGGCCCCTTGGCTAAGGCCGGGCAGAGCATCTGAGGAAGGAGCGGCGACCCCCTCTTTCCCCTTTCGGGAGATGCCGGTCAACACCAATGCTCCGTTTGGAGGAGCAATAGTGGACACCTCCACTTCTGCGGCGTCCCTCTGACGGGGTTTCTTGCTCTTCTTGGCAAAGGTCGAAATGGCCGGCCTCTTTTTGCTCACCTTCCTGGTCACTTGGGAAGGGGCAACACTCTCCTAAAAAGAGCATAGGAAACAATGGATGAGTAAAAACCAAGAGTCTATCACAAAGACCCAATTCGGTATCTCTAATCCGAACCAATAAAAATTGAATGTTTTTCATTAACACCCTATTCGGTATGCTAATACCGAAAGGGCAAGATTTTTGTGTTCCACACCCCTAATTCAGTACCCTAATACTGAATGATAAAGGTAACAGGAAAAAACAAAAACTATGCCAAATCCCTCTTCGGTATATATATACCGAACGGGGCAAAGGTGATAACAATTCACAAATACCCTGTTTGGCCTATACAGACCGAACAGGATGATTCTAAAAAACAATCAACTAACTACCTGTTCGGCCTCCACATGCCAAATAGGTTGGTGATTAAATCAGCTAACAAATCACTTGTTCGGCCTACACATGCCGAACAGGGCGATTGCAAGATAAGCTAACAAGTAAACTGTTCGGCCTATACATACTAAACAGGGTGATTGTGAAATCACTTCACAAATCACCTGTTCGGCCTATAAATATCGAATAGGGTGATTGTGAAATCACTTCACAAATCACCTGTTCGGCCTATATATATCGAACAGGGTGATTGTGAAATCACTTTAAAAATCAACTAATCGGGTTATAGAGGTCGAACCGGGTAATTGTGAAGTCACCTCACTAATCATCTATATGGCATAGAATAGGGTAGTCACATAATGTCTTTATATCGTACCTCTTCGGAATACATATACCGAGTAATGCAAGAAAAAAAAAATAATAATACCGAACATGGGTTAGAAAACAAGGATTCATTTTTTTGTTAAATACCGGTCATAAAGCCACACTTGTAAGTTTTAACATGGAAATGTTTGAAGATATGAGTGGAATGAGAAATACCTCGGTCTCCTTGCGACGGTCCCTCCATTCTTGGCTCTTTAGCTCGTAAAGCTCCTCCATGTACTCATCACCCGTCTTCTCTCCCTTTTGGCTCGGGGTTAGTTGGCTCATTGCTTCTTCTGCAGATAACAAGAAGACACTGATTAATTACGATGAACACAAACAAAAATCAGTAATTATGAGAATACTGACGGTATCCGAACTACCTCTAGGAATGCTCAAAGAAAGTCCACATGCAGACAGAAAGACGTTGGTCTTAAACAAGGTAAAGTCCGGCACCCATACAGCTGGAACAAAGACTTTCTTGTCCTTTCTTCCCCTTGTTTTCATGTTAACTTGTCGGTTACCGAAAAGTTTATGTTCAAAGATGAATTCGAATTTTGGATGAATAGGGGGAAGGTCAGGGTTCCGACCAGCCATGTAGGGGTTCTCAATCCACTCATTCGGAGAGTTGGCCAGACCCTCTTGGTTTATGTGGACGTAGAAGAAGCGGTGTCTCCACCTTTTTCATTTGTTTGGTTTCGAAGCGACCATCATGAAGTTTTTTCTGGAAGAGATGACGTACCAGTCATCTGTATCTGCATCCAAACGCGTGATCGAATGCATGTGGCAGAAAACAGCAATGTCCATGGGGATCCCCCTTAACTCACATGTGGTAATATAGTCAAGAATGTTCGTCCAGGAGTTGAGGTGAGTTGCCAGAGTGCAACTCGGTATCCCTGCCGGAGGGTAATGATAAAAGGATGTAGGGGAAATCTCAACCCTAGGTCAATGGCCGCGTCGTATACCAAGACGGTCTTATCAGGAAGGACTATGATGGATGCCCCAGCAGGGGGCACCTTTATTTTAATGTCGGGTCCAAAGGCACAAGCTCTCCTATAGACCTCTAACTCACTTTTGTAATGATCCCTAAAACTCTTCTCTAAAAAGCAATTGCTGGGTGTAATGACCGGCTTGGATGAGGATTCTCCCTCGTCATCCCTGCTATCTTCTTCACTTAATGAAGATAAGGCTGCAGGTTCCTCCTCCTAGGGGGCCGGATGAGGGTCCACTAGGAGCTGTTGAGCAGCTGTAGAATTTAGTAAAGGATGGTACTCGTCTACTGATACGACATCCGAAACCTCATGAGCAGGCACCCAGAAGCTGCCTGATCCTTCGGACACCCTGGTCGTGTGCTTTATCCGTGCCATAGTAGTACCCTGCACAGATACAGGCAGAAAAGCTGGCCCATCAGCATAATGAGAAATCATACAAAACTCTAATGTATGAAAAGGTCCGTTTGCGAAGGATTCCTCTATCTCCATGGAAGGGTTTGACCTTTCAGGGGATGGAATCAGTTCGTAATCTTCGATGGGAGTGGAGGTGAGTGATTGACTTAAGGCACTAGACTCGGTGGCCGAATTAAAAGACATAAGTACTAAAAATAAAAGGTCAGTAAATTTGCAGGCTTGAAATGATGCGTTTCACCCTTCTCTCTCTAAAGGATTTGTTCACCACAGATTCTCTCTCTTTGACTCAGTAAACTCTCTCTCAAGAAAAGGAAATGCAAGAAGTGAAAATGGGAAAGTGAAGGAGGATGGTGAGTATTTATAGGAAGTAAAAACGAGGTGAAAAGTTGCTGCTCATTTTCCCCCCAAAAATTTTAAATCACTCTATGGGCTTAGGCCCATTGGAGTCTTTAATAGCTTGTTCAAAAGGGGCGTATAATGGGGTCTTGGTCTTGTTCGACACCCCTTTTGAAGGGGTAAATGTTGTGGAGTATTTTACCCTATTATGTGGTCTAATGACTGGGTGACACGTGGCCCCATGACTAGGTTACACGTGGCCCAATGTCTGGGTGACACGTGGCCCAATACGGCAGTGACGCGTGGCTATTTTAGATCAGGTATGAGGGAATGACACCTTGGACAACAGGACAAAGCCCATGACTATCAAACCCACCAAGTTAACCTAGCAGTCAATCCAAAGATCAGGAATGTGACACGTGTCAACATATTATGCATGGTGCAATTCTCGAGAAGCCTATAAATAGGTACCTTTTTTCTGTTTTGGGGGATAGATTGAGGTCAGCATTAAATTCTAATAATTAAGAGTTTCTCTCTCTAGGATTAGAGTTTCTCTCTCTAGATTTATATTAATTGATTGATCAAACTGCAATTAGTGATTAAATATTTGATTATATTAAAGCAAATCGCTCTGTGTTGTAGCATAGTATTTGAGTCCTCACATCTCCCTCTATACTATATAAAATTCCCGAAAACAATGAGTTAATGAAAGTTTACAGCTTTGTTTATTCATTCAAAACTCCTTAAAAACTCATCAAAACATCAAAAATCAAGCATAAAACTCTTTTACAATCTAATACCATCATTATACATCTAATCTATGCATTAAAATAATTTTTCCTAAAGTAAAACATGTTCAAAATATTCTTACACCATGTTTTCATGACTTTAAAAATTTTACAGCAATATTTAACAACTTTAAAACCCTTTGATGTGAATTTTGATAGGAAATCATTACTCACAATCAAGGGATCTAGTTTCCACTCTATAAAGAAACACCAACAGTTTTCACTTGGGAATGTTCGAACAAATATGGGTTTGATTAAAGCTCAATGCACACTCAAACTCACTTTGCTCTCACATGAATATAAAGCTAAAGCACCAATTCACAAAATAATGTATATTGTTTTTGAACAAAAACAATAAGAAGAAAAAACGCTTAACACAATGTTGATTTTTATTTCACAAAACAATCTATGTTGTTACAATGAAATTTCAAGACTATTTATAGAATAACCAAGGACTAAATCTTAACAACTTCCTAGGAACCAAAGAAACAAAAGCACACGTGAAAAACCAAGAAAAATTCCCCAAATTGTCCACTTGCACATGTTGCACAACAAACTCAAGATAAGATTGCCACATCATCTTGCTACTTGATCTTATCTTGCTAACAAACTCTAACTAACTAGATTCTATTCTAAAAACTTGGCTAATTAATTAATTAACAAAATAATCAGCAAATTTCCCTAAAAATAGATGCCAATTTCAACAAGTCCATGTCTCTTGAAAATCTTCAAAAATCAGGCCATGTTGGATCGCTATTTTTGCGCCATTTCCAAGATTCTTCTTCACTCTTCAAGAAATGCTTCAAGATTCAATCTTTAATCAAGAAAACTTCAAGAAACCATTTTCCATGCATTTTAGGATGATTGTGATGATCAAAACTCAACAAGAAATAAAGACAGTTGTGCCTGAAATGAGAAAAACCTTAGCAACTACAGTGGGAAAAAAGCCATAGGCAAAAATTATATCCACTAACACTATAAACACTACTAAAATCTTTTGGTTAGGATTTAATTGCATGTGAGCATGCACACATAAATGCTAGCTTTTAGTTGCACCCAATTGCTTTGTGTCACCAAAGGCCACCAGTTCACCCAATGTTGCATTGTTCTTTGCTGCAATCATCAAACCATTGAAGCTATCCTGATATATTCCTTGATTCATATCATCCTCCTCTTCTTCAGAAGAGTTTGTCCTTAAACCTCGAAGTTGATTATCAGGAACATAGGGAGCCAAAAAATAACCAATGGTAAAAGTTGCATGAACTCGATATTCACCTGACAGCTCTAACTGATACGCATTCTCCCCCACCTTTTTCACAATTTTAAAAGGTCCATCACATTTTGGCATTAGTTTATTTTTCGCTGATTTGGGAACCTTTCCTTTCACAAGTGTAACCATACCCAGTTTCCTTCCTTGTAAACATGCTGAGTCTTGTTCATGTTAGCACGTTCCTTGTAAGTATCATTCACCTTTTCAATCCTGTGTCTGACTTCTGCATGCAATTTCTTCATGTAATCAACCTTAGACTTTGCATCTGTGTTCACTAACTCACCTTTAGGAATACTAATGAAATCAATTGGTGGCTTTGGGTTTAGACCATACACTACTTCAAAGGATGTATGTTTTGTCGCATATGTTGATGATCTGTTGTAAGCAAATTCAACATGAGCTAACTTCAAATCCCAATCCTTATGTGCCTTGCTCACCAAACCCCTCAAAAGAACACCCAAGGTCCAATTAGTAACCTCTGTCTAGCCATTAGCCTGTGGATGATATGATTTACTGAACAAAAGTTTTGTCCCTATCAATCCCCAAAGTGATTTCCAGAAATAACTCATGAATTTAGTACCCTTGTTACTGATTATGGTTTTCGGAACTCTATGTAGCTTCATAATATTTTGAAAGTAAAGATCATCTACATTCATGGCATCATTTATCTTATGGATAGGAACAAAATGCGCCATTTTTGAGAATCTATCTACCACAACCATGATAGAATCCTTTCCTCTTGCTTTTCTAGGCAATCCATCTATGAAATCCATAGAAACATCTTCCCGAAGAAATTCTGGAACAGGATATGGTGTATACAAACCTTGATGAAAGGATGCCTTTTCCTTCTGACAAGTAGCACACTGAGATATAATAGCTTCAACATCTGCAATCATCTTAGGCCAGTAAAAATGTTCCTGTAACATAGTCAATGTTTTCGTGATTCCAAAGTGTCCTGCTAGTCCTCCACCATGAGCTTCTCTCACCAATAATTCTCTGATTGAACACTTAGGAATGCACAGAAGATTTCCCTTGAATAGAAAACCATCATGCAACACATAAGACCCTAGAACACCCTTTGTCATCTAGGCCAAAATAGGGCCAAAATTCTCGTTCTTCTCATAATATTCTGTGAATCCAATCAACTTAATGTTCAAAACACCTATGAGAGCATAACTCCTTAACAAAGCATCAGTCACTACATACGATTTGCCAGTCTTGTACTTAGATGAAAAGTGAAAAAATTGTAAAAATTATACCCACTTTGCATGAGGAGGATTCAGCTTTTGGTGACCATTGATATGTTTGAAAGCTTCATGATTTGAGTATAGAATAAAGTGATTGGGACTGAGATAATGAATCCATTGATCTAAAGCTCAAACAATGGCATTTAACTCCATATCGTAAGTAAAATAATTCAATTTCGATCCCTTCAATTTCTCACTGAAATAACCAATTGGCCTCTTATCGTGAACCAAAACTGCTCCAATACCAACACCACTTGCGTTAGTGTCCACCTCAAAAGGTTTAGAAAATTCAGGCAATGCTAGAATTGGTGTGTTACTATGCAATTTCTTGATCAGATCGAATGCTTCTTGTGCCCCTTGAGTCCACTCAAACTTCCTCTTGTCCTTCTTGATACATTCAGTCATAGGAGCAACTACAGATGAAAAATTCTTCACAAATCTCCTATAGAATGACACCAATCCATGAAAAGCTCTTACATCAATAACACTCTTGGGTACAGGCCATGATTTTATAGCTTCCACTTTAGATGAATTAACAGAAGCCCCATCATTTGAAACTATGTAACCCAAAAATGTCACACTAGGCACCAGGAAATAACACTTCTCCAGTTTGACATACAATTTTTGCTTCCTTAATGTATCAAAGACACTTTTCAGATGATTTAGATGATCATTCACACAAGTACTATAAACCAATATATCATCTAAACAAACCACCACAAATTTACCTATGAAAGGTTTGAGTACCTCATTCATCAGCCTCATGAAAGTGCTAGGTGCATTGGTCAATCAAAAAGGCATGACTAACCATTCATATAATTGCAATTTAGTCTTAAATCCAGTCTTCCACTCGTCACCCTCTTTCATCCTAATCTGATGATATCCACTTCGCAGTTCAATTTTCCAAAATACCTGAGACCCATACAATTCATCCAATAAATCATCCAGTCTAAATATAGGGAACCTGTATTTGATGGTTATATTGTTTACTGCACGAGAATTAATGCACATCCTCCATGTTCCATCTTTCTTAGGTACTATTAATGTTGGCACTACGCATGGACTTATACTTTCCCTGACATAACCTCGTTCCATCAAATCCTCAATTAGCCTTTGAAATTCCTTTGTTTCCTTAGGATTACATCTATATGCTGGCTTATTGGGAATCTTTGCACCAGGAACCAAATCAATTTGGTGTTCAATACCTCGAATTGGAGCAATCTAGGAGGCAATTCATCAGGAAAGACATCTGCAAATTCAGTCAATAATGGCTTCACAACTCATGGAATTTCAAGTGTAGTCTCTCCTTTCTCCTTAGCTACGTGAACAAAAGCCACGCCATTTTCTCTTACTTCCTTATCCAACTCCTTTCCACTAATCAACAAGGCACCTTCAAATTCCCCATGCTTGATTTAGATTTAGAAGTCATCAAAGGTTTCAATGCATATGTGATGTGAATTTTCGTGTGAACAAAAACTCACAAGGGAATAGACTAAAATTTCAAATCTATAAAGACCAAGTCTCCAAGACTCTTAATTTTAGGTTGATCAATTAGTCCTTTGATTAAAGCCTAAGCACACTCAAAGCTACTAATTAAGTCACAAGAGTATAAAGAATTTAATCACCAACTCTTAAATTTCGGGATTTTGTTTTCAAGTAAACAAAACAAACTTATTTTTTCAACTCAAACTTGATTAAGTACATCCTAATGCTGAGACTATTTATAGGTATAATCAACAACAAAATCCTAATAAAAAGAGACTAAAAAAATCAGCCTAAAACTAGGAAAATTCGGCCCACTTGTGCCACTTGCACAAGTTGCACAACAAACTCAAGATAAGATTGATCTTATCTATCCTAACAAACTCTAACTAACTAACAAATCAAGAAAATATCCTAACAACTTATGTAACTAACTAATTAACAAGATAATCATCAGAATTTAGACTAAAATCACACCACTTGCTTGGAGCCCAAGAACCAAGAAAACCGTCCAAAAACTCGCAAGAAGGCTTCGTCACAATTTGCGCAATTTTCAAGATTTATTCAAGATCTTCAAGAAATACTTCAAGATCCAATCTTTTAATCAAGAAATCTTCAAGAATCTGTCTTCCATGCATTTTAGCATAATTATGATTATCAAGACTCACCAAGAAATATAGACTCAAAGCCTGAAATGAGAAAAACCCTATGGGAAAAAACTCATAGGCAAAAACCATCTTGTTCCCCAAATCCACCATTCTTGCCTTGATTTGCGTGCCATATAATTGACATGTGACCATGCACACGCAAATCCCTACCCTTGATGCACCCATATGGTTAATGTTTCCATAAGCAATTATTTCACCTATGGTTGCATCCCTGCCATTGGCATCCTCACCTTCGAAGTTGATTGCACTATTACCAACCTTGTAATTTATATTTAATACTTGATCACTTTTGTCATTATCATTGGTGCTTGCATCAATATGGCTTCTTCTTAGCATGTTTGCGCACAATGTATACATTTGTTCTCCCATTGAACTTCACAAATTTGTCATACTGCCAAAGTCTCCCTAATAGTATATGTCACGCATCCATATGACATATATCACAAAGCACTTGATCCTCATAAGTCCTAATCTTGAATGTAATCAATGCCTGCTTAGTCACTTTTACATCACTTGTGTTGCTAAGCCAATGAAGTTTATAAGGTTGTGAATAGGTTTTTGTATGTATATCTAAGTTATCGATTAGTAATGTAGGCACCACATTAGTGCAGCTTCCTGTATCAATAATGACATCACATAATATGCCCTGCACATTATACCTGTTAAGGAATATTTTCTTACGTTGATTCTCTATAGGTAGAATTGGTTGAGATTAAAGCACTCTCCTCAGAACCAAACTTTGTGCCTGGGATTCAGGAATAATATCTTCCACCTCCTCCTCATGAGTATCATACTGAGCATAATCTCCACGTGTCTCTGCTCCTCTTCTTCAAAATTTTCTTCATCTCCCCAGTCTCTAGTGGTTGTCACCCTAGTATGTGGGCTATCTCCTTGAAAGTGACCCTGTCCCTTGCACATGAAGCAAGTCCTATTATCAATGGGTTTAGAAGAGGAACCCTTGTCTTTAGTAAAGGTCAGTGTCTTGGAAGTTTTGTCAGAATTCAGCTTGGTAGGCACCAAATCACGTTTCTGCTCAAAAGGTTTACCAAAACTCCTACAATTTTGTGCATTATGCCTCTCTACTCTGGATGCTACTTTACAAACCTCCTCAAAAGTCTAATATGGCTATAATTCAACTTTCTCCCTGATATTCTCATCCAGCCCAGCCACAAAACATGCCACTTTGTGGTCTTCCTTTTCCTCCAAATCATAAACCATCACATGATTTTCGTACTCCACCATGTATTCTCCACAGTTTTTTGATTTCGTCTCAAAGAATGCATCTTAATGAAGTTATCTTGCTCGAAATCATGAGGCACAAATCGTTTCGTCATCTCTCTTTTAAGTTTGGTCCAAGAAACAATTTTAGATTTGCCATATTTCTTTCTTTTCTTTTGTAGACCTTCAAGCCATAGACTTGCATAGGAGGTGAGTTTCAATTCAGCAACTTTATAGGATTTGTGATCATCATGCTCGTTGTAGGTGAAAATACTTTCTACTATTCGAATGCACTTCAAAAACTTATTTGGATCCATAATACCTTCAAACTCTGGTATTTCAAGCTTTAGATTCCGATCATCATCTTTATTTTTCACCTTTTTGCGCCTTGATCTGGGCTCATTATCACTTTCACTACTTGAACTTTCTTTCGTGATTTTAGGCTTCCTAACACTCCTAATGTTCACGCTTCTTCTTCTGAATCAGATGATTCCTACTTCTTTGCCTTGCCTTTAAATGGCATGCTACAAATAGAGGCAACCACTTTTAATACTCCATCTAAACGAGCCTTCAATTCATCAATCTCGTTTTGCATCCTCTGTTCCTTTGCTTGTTGCAATGAAAGTCCTTTAGTGAAATTTGCAGAAACTTCATCACCACCCTCCATTATTTTATGTTTAAAGTGATTTATAGTTTTCAATAAGCACCTGAGAGTTATAGATCTCTCAACGAAAGCACCAAAAGTTGATGTGAATATTGATAGGAAATCATTACTCACAATCAAGGGATATAGTTTCCACTTTATAAAGAAACACCAAGAGTTTTCACTAGGGAGTTTTCGAATAAATATGGGTTTGATCAAAGTGCAGCACACCCTCAAAATCACTTTGTTCTCACGTGAATATAAAGCTAATGCACCAATTCACAAAATAAAATATATTGTTTTTGAACGAAAACAATAAGAAAAAAAACCCTCAACACAATGTTGACTTTTATTTCACAAAACAATCTTTGTTGTTACAAACAAATCTCAAGGTTGTATATAGAATAACCAAGGACTAAATCCTAACAACTTCCTAGGACTCAAAGAAACAAAAACACTCGTGAAAAACCAAGAAAAAATGCCCCAACTTGTCCACTTGCACAAGTTGCACAACAAACTCAAGATAAGATTGCCACATCATCTTGCCACTTGATCTATCTTGCTAACAAACTCTAACTAACTAGATTATATTCTAAAAACTTGACTAATTAATTAATTAAAAATATAATCATCAAATCTCCATAAAAATAGATGCCAATTTCAACAAGTCCATGTCTCTTGAAAATCGTCAAAAATCACGCCATGTTGCATCGCTATTTTTGCGCCATTTCCAAGATTCTTCACTCTTCAAGAAATGCTTCAAGATTCAATCTTTTAATCAAGAAACCATTTTCCATGCATATTAGGATGATTGTGATGATCAAAACTCAAGAAGAAATGAAGACACCTGTGCCTGAAATGAGAAAAACCCTAGCAACTGCAATGGGAAAAAACCCATAGGCAAAAATCATATCCACTAACACTATAAACACTACTAAAATCTTTTGGTTAGGATTTAATTGCATGTGAGCATGCACACATAAATGCTAGCTTTTAGATGCACCCAATTGCCTTGTGTCACCAAAGGCCACCAGTTCACCCAATGTTGCATTGTTCTTAGCTGCATCCATCAAACCATCGAAGTTGTCCTGATATATACCTTGATTCATATCACCCTTAAAAGCAAATATAAACTTCATAAAATCATCACAAATTTATACTACAACAATTTATGATCATAATATAAAATTTTAGATCAATAAAATTCTCATAATTTCATAAACCCTAATTTAAAATTTCATGAACAAAATTATAAATTCATAGTTTAAACATAATCAAAACTCTATACTACATGATTAAACATAATCATAAACATAAATTTATGCATAATTGAATTGAAAGAAAATAGGATAATTTTTTATAATGAATTAGATGTATACCAACAAAAGAAGGGGAGGAGCGGTGGTGGCACGCGGCAGCCAGATGGCAGCGAGAGGGGAACGCCGGCGACGAATGGGACTGGCGAAGGACAGGATCGACGAAGCAAGTTTTTTTTTTGTTTTTTTTTTTCATGAAATCCTAAACACCCTTTTTTGTTGTTGTTGTTGTTTTTTTTTTTTTAAATCCTAAATAAATAAAGTTGCAAAATATATCTGAAATTTTTTGATTTAAGGGGTATTTATAGCCCCACAATAGGTTTTGGTGCAATTACATAAATACACCTTAATGTTTGAAATTACTTTTGTGCCCTTGTTTTATAACTATTTAGGAATCTCTAAAAATTCTATTTATAGAAACTTTTTCAAAACTTTAATATAGTGACATGAAATATAATTTATTAACTTTAGAAAACATAAAGTAATTATTTTAATTAACAATTAATTTCAGTTTCTTTCTTTAATATATTTATTGAACTTAAATTCTCAAGAAAAATGCTAAAAAACATACACATAAAAGACGAAATTAACTTCTTAAAATATGTGAAAATATGGGGTATTACAGCAGGCCCTTAGTACCTTAAATTTTAGTACCAGATGTCAGATATTGATTACTCTTCACTAAATAGTTTATCTAATGACGATCTTTCTAATTCTTCTTTGAAACTCTTCACTAAATATTGATTACTCATTTTGAGTCCCCCAGTTCTTCACAAAATTAAAGATAAACTCTAATATATGTTCCAATTATGCAACACATGTATTTGTCAGTTTGATTTCAGACTAACATACATTATATAGTATGCAAAAAGTTTGTTCCTAAAAGCTAGGGTCCTAATTCATTTGGGGGTTTTCAATTGAATTGGGAATTTGTCAGTTTTACGGTTTAAAAGCAAAATTCATTTTAATTAGGGGATTTTTAATCTGCAAAAGCTACTTCCTCAATACATTGTTACCTCCATTGTTACAAAAAAATAAAATTTGTTTGCAGTTGAGAAGTTAATTAGATTTTCATTTTTTACTTATTTGAGAAATTTGATACAATAAGTAGAATTAGGGTCAACTAAAACATATAGCAACCTTGAAAGTGTTGCAAATAAAATATTTTACTCTAATCAGCCATAATTTATAATTAAACCATTAATGGGCCCCACGACCCCCACCAAACAATTTCTTGGATGAAATATGCTAAAAGGTATCAAAATTTGAATACTCTTTTTTTTTTTGTAAAGGAAAAATTGATAAAAATAATCTAAGCTTTGGTCTCTCCTTTGATAAAAGACCAATTTTGGATTATTCAAATTTGGATCCAACTCTAAACTGAATTACTTTATTTTGGACTACCTTACTTGTGCCTGGAGAACTAGTAAACTTATAATTTTTTCTCTTTCTCTTTTATTTTTTTTATTTTTTATAAATTTTTCCACTTAATTGACTTCGTGCTATTGTTTTGGTTTGTTTATTCAAATAAATTCATCCACTCTTTAATCTTCTTCTCTCTTCTTCCTCACGCTTCCAAAATCCCAAAAAAAAAATTATCAATTTCGACATCACCAAGACTCAAACCTGTAGGATTTCAAAGTACATTAGGAAAGTTAGTGAATTTGTACAGTAAAGGGTATAGTACCACCACTAACACCACCTAGTCAAGCCCCACAACAAGGTCTACCTACTATCACCAAACAAAGTGTAGATACCTATATTTGGTCCCACCTAAAAGGCCAATGATTAATGTGTACCACGTCGCAACAGGTTTAACATCTGAAAATTGGTTGCTTGAAATAACGAATAAATAAATAAACTTGTTGCAGTATATGATTAACCGATGATAACTTCCGATGGTTGAAATGCGCTTAAATTAATTTCTTGAATTATTATTATTTTCCACTATTTTTTATGTTTATTTCGTTTTATACTTCTTTATTTTGTTACATTTTATTATTATTATTATTATTGTTGTTATTGTTATTGTTATTGTTATTGTTATTGTTATTGTTATTGTTATTGTTATTGTTATTGTTATTGTTATTGTTATTGTTATTGTTATTGTTATTGTTATTGTTATTGTTATTGTTATTGTTATTGTTATTGTTATTGTTATTGTTATTGTTATTGTTATTGTTATTGTTGTATCCTTACAAATAATTACAGGATCATTGGATTCTAATACAAAGATCACACAGTAATGCTACAGACAATAGTTTTGCTACTTGACTTGGCGTTATACTTCGGCGTCCAAACCAACAGGTGATAAAGAGGGCGCTGACTTAAGAGAACTTGGCTTGCTTTGGTCACTGGGCGAGCAGAGTTTCCACGCCTGGTATACCTGCACAAAGGAATAAATCCTTGTTGGATTTATCCCCCTCCGATGCTTAAGTAAGTAAATGTATGAAGAATGTAGAGAGAGAGATTTAGAGAGACAATGAACACAATAAATGCCTGTAATGAATGTGTATCCCTTTGTTCAAGTTGTTCATGGGTATTTATACTAGTGAGAATTCACTTTTTAGTCCTTTTTACAGTAGAGTACTATTCCTCTCTTCCCTTTGGTGGAGAGGGAGAGGAGGATAACCCGACATGTTATGGGGTTCCTCTCTTCCACCTGGCTTTCTGCCTTTTAATATTTGTTAATAAGAGGACACGTGTCATTCATCCGTTGCCCCATATATTGTCACATGGATTAATAGTTAAACTTAAATCTGAACCTTTGGTTGGGCGTATAACATTTGCCCCTCATCAAACCGTTTAATTTGAATAGATGGATTCCAAGTAATTAATGAAACGATGTGATGATTATAAAAAATTATTGAAGAAAAGGGGTCGTACTTGTGTACCTTTTTTAGAAGTGGTCGGTATTACCCCTGCCTTTTCAACTTCCAAGAGGGAAAGTGTTTTCGGCCCTTTTAAACCATCTATAAATACTTAACCCCGTTAATTCTCCCCCTTATTCGTTCCTATTCTTACTGATCTTTCAATTGTTCTCTCTGAAAATAGTGAGTTTCTTCACGCTTTTGGTGAGTTGTAGTTTGTGTTTTTGCTATTTCTTTCGCGTGAAAGTTGCCATTCCTTCAAGCTATTTCTTAAAGCTTGTGTTAAATTAGTCCCCATCTTGCGGTAACCAATTCGTCTCAAGCATTTTCTCTAGGTATTAACCCCTTACTTTGTGTATTTATTCCTTCTTTCCTGTTATGGCTTCTGCTTCCTCCTCTAATGGGGTATGTCTTCACCCCCAGATCAAAAGAAGGATTTTGCGGGATGAAGAGAACCCTATTTCACCGGGGTTTCTAGGGGCGAGAGCCATGTATTTCGCCTCCTCATCTCCTGATAGCTCGCCACCTCTAACTTTGCAGAATCTCACACCATTTATCTCTTGTGTGTAGAATTCTATGGTTAGAACAAAACTTTGTGCAAGAAGAATTCGCACAATGATGGTTTCCTCTTCCTCTTCTGAAAAGGCGCCTTCCCCAAGGCGTGATCCTTCAGAGGACATCGAGGTTTTATTCGCCGATCCCCCTGGTCAGTACTAAGGGAAAGGTGGCGAGCATCAGGAGGTGGAGGTTCAATCCTTCTTCCCTAAGAACGATCCAAGTGGCATCTCTGTCAGTAATTCTTGGGTCAAACAATTAGGGGAGGACCGTGGTGCTTTCAGGAAGTCCTTATGGCTTCCTGAAAATGTTAGAATGATTGACCCTTTGCGAGGCGCCACCATTACCCACGTACAACCCAACGAATTTGGGGTTTATAAGGACGCCCTTTTACTTGGACTTAGGTTCCCCCCTCATCCTTTCGTGGACACTCTTCTACATGAGTATGACATAGGGATCGCCCAACTGACCCCCAACTCTTGGCACTTTATTAACTATTTCTTTCAATGCCTTTCGCTCCCTTCAGTTCCTAGATAGGGTTAACAACCCTGCACCTGGGTACAACTGGTACGCCATCTCTAACCGTCCCCACTATAGGACGGTGATAGACAGGACCTCCAACCTTAAGGAGTGGAAGGTCAAATTCGTATTCTTTGTGACCAGCGACGACCTTAACATGGCGGGCCGCTATGGCAGGTGGAATGATAACGCCCAACACTTGGGAAAATCGAACGCCACCCCTCAATTGACCGCCGGTGCAGAGCGCAACCAGGCCTATTTTAGGGCGTCCCAAGAGGACAAGGAAAGTCCTGCCAACTGAGTGCCTCTCCCTTATTTACTCAATAACAACCTTTTCCTTTGCGAAACTGGTCTTTGCGCCAAGATGGAGAAAGGTACATGGTGATTTAATTTACCCTTTTGACTTTATGCCAACCCTTTATAAATCAATCCCTTATCTATATTCCTTAACATTTCCTCTTTGCGTTTTTTTTTTTTACAAAAAGCTATGGTCCGCCTTACACCTGATGAATTAGGCGAGGGGAAAGCCTTGGAGTCAGCGAAGGACATGTTAGCTCGTCGGAAGATGATGAGCTTAAAGGAGAAGCTCGCCCTTAAAAAGGTACTAAGCTTTTCATTCTTATCTCTTTATTTTTATTGTTAGCATTTTATACTCTTTTATCCTCCAGCTTTACTCAAAAATTTATTTATTTATTTAATTTTTTTTTTTAGGAGAATGCGGCGAGCAACGTGGAGGCGCCCTCATCCAAGCGCCCTGGCGTATCCATACGAGAGCCAGGGTTTAAGAGGACCGCCACCCTTGCCCCTTCAGCGGGCGAGGGTAAAGGAAAACGAAAGGTGGACGCCTCCGCCTCGGGGGGCGTGGAGAAATCAAAGGGGAAGCAAACAGCTCCTGCACCTTCTTCCAAGGGGAAGCAAGATACAACACCCCCAACTGGGGGCGTCAAAAGGAAGCACTCTTCTCATGTGCTTCCAGGTCAACAAAAGAGGGTAAAACACGTGGCTGTTAAACCCAAAACCCTCTCTTCTCTACCCCATCCTCCTAAGGAGGTGACTCCTTCACCTGCCACTCCTACTTTTGGCGAGGTGACCACTCCCTCACCCTCTCAACCAAGGGCAGGGCCTTCTCCCCAACCTTTCACCTCCTCAAAATCTACCATTCGTCCATCCAACGCCTCGTCCCCATCTAACCAACAAACTCCCCCTCTCACCACTCGAACAACCAACACACCCTCTTCAACTAAATAGCCCACTCCACACACACAAACTCCCACACTCTCAAAATCCAAACTGGGGGGGACTTCATCCAATTCAAAGCCCGCTACAACCATCAAAGAGGGCGTCGGTCCCCCTAAAGCTGGCCCCTCTAGCTCAGCCCCGGCAGGCGCCGATCTGGACGGCGACGTCCTGTCCGACCTTGCTGACAAGGTGAAAGCCAACATGTCAGCAGCCACCAAGCTGCAAGCCCAGCAAACTGGTAATTCTTTTAGACCCAATTTTGATCGTACTTATCAGTCATCTTCCGATTCCGTCATTTATTCACCTACTGATCCCCGTGCCTCTATTTTTCCGGTCGCCCGTTCAAAAATCCCAGCAATGGATACCTCAATGGGATCTCTTGCTACTGTGGAGACTGGGCTCGTTCCTTCAATGCGCCTCTCCTCTACCGAGAAGAGGACCATGTTGGGTTACATGCTAGAGTGCGCCCCTGAAGGTTATACTGAAGGCTTGAAGGGAACCAAAGATGGCTTGCTAGGTCCATGCCTCATGGATCTCGCCAATGTAATTTTCCTCCAAACTTGTATCTTTTCTTAGTTTGATGCTATCATTATTTTACCCTACTAATTTTTGTTATTATTATTTTTATTAGGTTATGCTTCGTCTTGATGTGTTCGCCAGCTGGGCACAAAAGCAACGTGAAACCGTTGCTAAGGCTTTGTCCCTTTCTAAGCAAAGTCGCCAACTTTCAACTGAGGATACTCAACTGAAATCCACACTGGAGAAGGAACGCCAGGACAAGGACGCCTCTCTTGCTAAGATGCAACAATACTGTGAGCAAATAAATAGTGCTTACACTAACATGCTTAAGGCTGAGGGTTCTACCGATGCCGAGTATGCTTCTGAGGTGGCGTCCAGGAAGTCAGTGGAAAGAAAGTTGGCGGCTGAAACTAAGAGGGTTGATGATGCTGAGTCCAAAGTGGCAAGTTTACAAAAAGCTAACCAAGAGTTAGAAGAAAAATTAAAGGGCCACTCTGAACCCAAGTCATCATATGACACAGCCCTTGGCGAGAAAGAAGAGCTCGCCCAGTCCAAAAAGGCTTTAGAGCGTCAGATCGCCACTCTACAAGCTAACATGAACGAGCTCTAAGACGAGTCCATTGGCATCTATGACGAGGGGATGACTGATATGAAAAACTTGGTGAAGGAGGGGTGGGAACACTGTTATCGCCACAGTGAAGTAAAGGTTGACTATTCCTAACTTGAGCGCCGACTTGATCATGTCATCAGGGCTTTCTTGGCCAAGCACAACAATGATGACCCTCCTTCCCCTTTTGAATCTACTTCTATCAAAGAGGAAGAGGAGGAATCTAATCATCCTGTGGACCAGGGTGAAAGCAAGGCGCCTGGCGAGCAGAGCGTTACTCCTAGTGAAGTTGTGACTATAGCTGATAGTCCAGCTCATGACGCCCCTATCCCCCCTTCCTTGTAGTTTGCACCTTGTATTTTTGGTTCTTACCTTTGTAAAGAATTGATCACAACTAATAATATAATCTCTTTCAAACATGGCGTTCCTTTATTTATTTACTGCTTTTTGCAAATATTTTATTAGTTTTTGCAACTAATGTTATTTATTTATTTTTCACTTTAACATTTCTTTTATAAGTTATCTTACCCAAATGAGGGAATAAAAAGAAAACTCTGAACTTGGTAAGGTTTAACCGGAATGTGCGGTGCTTTTCATTTTGTGTATCTACCTTGATTGCCCCTGAACCTTACCTAGTTCAGGTTTCTGCAGTTCATCAAATTTTTTTAAAAAAAAAACCATTACGAGCCTTTTAGTGCAATAGCCTCAGCGTTTGAACGACACTTGGGGTCCTTATCATGCCTCAGCGTTTGAAAGCCATTCGAGGTCTTATAGGAGAGTTGCCCTAACGTTTGCACGCCATTTGGGGTCTTTATCATGCCTCAGCGTTTGAACGCCATTTGAGGTCTTATAGGAGAGTTACCCTAACGTTTGCACGCCATTCGGGGTCTTTATCATGCCTCAACGTTTGAACGCCATTTGAGGTCTTATAGGAGAGTTGCCCTAACGCTTGCACGCCATTTGTGGTCTTATAGGAGAATTTCCCTAACGTTTGCACACCATTTGGGGTCTTATAGTAGAATTGCCCTAACATTTGCACGCCATTTGGGGTCTTATAGTAGAATTTCCCTAACGTTTGCACGCCATTTGGGGTCTTTATCATATGTTTCTGCATAATCTTTCTTTTTGTATTAGAATGAGTTTTTTAACATTACATTTATATTTGATATTTCCTAAGGGTGTCTGCATTCCATGTTCGTGGGAGAAGGTGCCCGTTCATCCTCTCTAATTTGAATGTTCCATCATGAATTTCTTCTGCTATCTTATAAGGCCCTTCCCAATTTGGAGTCAGCTTTCCTTGCTCACCTACTCGCCCAACTGTTTCCATTTTTCTTAACACTAACTCGCCTTTCTTAAGCTGATGTTTCTTGACCGTCTTGTTGAACTCCCGACTCATTCGTATTTTGTACAATTGTTGTCGGAGTAGGGCGTTTCCTCTTACTTCAGGTAGATAATCCAGAGGTAATTTCATCATTTCCCAGTTGGCGTCTTCGTCATATAACATTACCCTCAAGGTAGGCTCTTGCACTTCTATGGGTAATACGGCATCTGAGCTGTATACCAAGGTGAAGGGTGTTTCTCCAGTTGAATTCTTGACTGTAGTTCTAATGGACCATAGAACATTAGGAAGTTCCTCCACCCATAACCCTTTTGTTGCATTCAACTTCTTTTTGATTCCGGCGCAGAGGATTTTATTGAAAGAATCTACTTGGCCATTTGCTTGTGGATGTCCCACTGTTGCAAAGTGGGCTTGTATCCCTTGGTTGCCCAACCAATCCTTAAGGCGGTCATTCTCAAACTGCTTTCCATTGTCAAAAACAATGGATTGAGGAACGCCATATCGGGTGATAATATTTTTCCAGATGAACCCCTTTACATCATTAGTAGTTATGTTTCGGAGAGATTCAACCTCGACCCACTTGGAGNACCTCAACCCACTTGGAGAAGTAATCCACTGCAACTAGAACAAATTTTCGTTGACCCGTTGCTTGAGGGAAGGGTCCAAGGATGTCCGTGCCCCATTTAGCAGAAGGAAGTGGGCTTAGAACCGGTTTAAGATAGGTTGCCGGCTTTTGATGGAGATTTGCAAAGATCTGGCATTTGTGACATTTTTGTACAATTTCCCATGCATCCTTTCTAACTGTTAGGCAGAGGTACCCAGTTCTTAGGGCTTTCTCCGCTAGAGCTCCAGCCCCAACGTGAGAGGAGCATGATCCCTGATGCAAGTCTTTAAAAATTTTCCTTCCACTCTCTAGTGTGACACACTTCAGTAGGGGACGAGAAAAGGATTTTTTGTAGAGCGCCCCTTTCCATATTATTAACCACTTTTCCCTGGCCTTGATGTATTTAGCCTGCTTTCTGTCTTCTTGGAGGGTGCCCGACATTTTGTATGCCATTATTCCATCCATCCAAGTATTGCTTCGATCGATATAAACGATTTCTCCTCCCACGCTTTTCTTTTCTGTAACCTCCCAAAAAACTGATCTCGGAGTGTCATCCGGCGCCGAACTTGCCAATTTTGCCAAGGCATCAGCTTGGTTGTTGTCCGTTCTAGGAACGTGGCTGAGGGTAAAATTCTACAAGATCCTTAACCTCTTCCTGAATCATTTTAAGGTATTGAACCATAACCTCGTCTCTTGCTCCAAATTGTCCATTCACCAGGCTTACCACCAACTGAGAGTCAGAGATGGCGTTTACCCTGGTCGCCCCTGCAGCTTTACAAATTCTGATTCCAACTGAGAGTCCAGTTGTATCAGGTCACTGATTAACTTCATTCTTTACACTTCTTCTTAGCTTCTTGGCCTATAGTAGGTATTTGATTTACTACTTTAGGTATTAGCACTCTGGCCCTCAACCTAAACGGTTTCAATTTCAGCTAATCTCTAGTTGATAGTCAAGGCCGTGTAACTAATACCTCGCTGATATCATTAACCGTGCTAAACGTGGTATGGAAGTTATGCATGAACGTAATGCTCGTAACTTCCCTCTAGACCTAGTTTCTATTGAAGCTCCATTTATAAATGGATAAATTTTGTTTTTAGTGTAGTGTATTCAAGTTGTTGAATGTAAAGGGGCAGTTCTGGTTTCTTGTTCTATATAAGAAATTTTTTCTTGCTGCTTTACCAGGTAGGTTTCTATATAAGTTTTTTATTGCTTTTTTCAAAATTTCAATACTTTAAATAATTTTAATATTAATAAATAAGAATAATACTAAAAAGTATAAGTAATGGAAAATGAATAAAAGAAATAAAAATACTTAATACTTTATTTAATTTCAATACTTAAATAACAAAATTAACAAATAATAATCAGAAGAATTAATAAGAAAAAAAATAAATATAAGAAAAAAATAAACAATATAGAACGAGAAAAATAAAATACCTGTTTTAATAAGAATAAGAGTCTTAATACGAAAAATGCGAAAACTAATGAATCAATATTCATAAAAACACACGTCTTACAATTTTTTAAGAGTAATAAAATTAATTATTGATAGCACGAATACTGCTAATACGGCTGAATAGAAAAACGTATAGTCTGATATAAAATACTATTACATTGTGGATGCCCATTATACCCCTTGTGTATCATTAAAAATATCATGTGATACGAATGAAGGTGATAACTTCGAAGGTTTGATAATGGCTTCTAAAAATGATGCAAGTATGGGGCACATAATAGCTTATGGAGATTTAAGACTTTTGGAATCTTCCAAATCATCATCATGGGTGTGTATGGTGAGACACAAATCTACTTGATCATTTGAAGCAAAGGAAAGAATGGCGGAATTAGGGGAATCTTGACAGGAATCTTCCCAGGGCCGCTAAACATCCAATCAATTTTTGGACCTCCTTTACACAGGTGGGCGCCTTCATATCTATCACTGCCTGAACCTTGTCTAGGTTGACTTCAATTCCTCTTTTGTCCACAAAGAACCCCAAAAACTTTTCCTTGGTCACCCCAAACACACATTTCTTGGGATTTAGCCTCAGATTGTGCTTTCTCCGAATTTCAAAGGTTTCTCTGAGATCCTGAGTATGCTCGCCACTTAGCCTACTCTTTACAATTATGTCATCGATGTACGCCTCAAGATTCCGCCCAACTTGTTCTGAAAAAACCGTAGTTACCAACTTTTGAAAAGTTTCTGGGGCGTTCTTTAACCCAAAAGGCATAACCTGATAACAATATACCCCCTGCTCTGTGACAAAGGCAGTCTTTTCCTGATCTTCTTTATATAAGGGGATTTGATGGAAGCCAGAATATGCATCCATAAAGCTCATTAGAGCATGGCCTGCTGTAGAATCCACCAACTTATCTATCTTTGGGAGAGGAAAGCAATCTTTTGGGCACGCCTTATTGAGATCTGTGTAATCTACACACATCCTCCAAGTCTCATTGGGCTTAGGAACCAAAACCACATTTGCCAGCCATTGGGGATATTGGCAAGGTCGGATGAACCCGGCGTCCAGGAGCTTTTGAACCTCCGCTGCTGCTGCCTTATTTCTTTCATTGCCCAAGTTTCGCTTTTTCTGCAGTACTGGTTTTTTTTATGGATCCACATTCAACTTGTGGAAAGCTATGCTAGGATCATACCTGGCATCTCATTTGCCTCATAAGCAAATAGATCCTTAAATTCCCTGAGCAAGGATTTGATTTCTTCCTTCTCCCCACTCACCAAATTTTTTCCGACTTTCACCGTTCTTTCCGGTCTGGCTTCTTCCAACACAACATCTTCGTGTTCATCCACAACTACAGGCTTACTGGCTTGATCCAGATTTATTTCTACCAACAGTTCATCTGCCTTGTCCTCCAACTTCCTCTTCTTTGATGGCGCAAACCCTTCCTCTGGGATTCCCTGGCTCAAGGGCCTAAGAGTAGTTAAATAACACTCCCTGGCGGCCTGTTGGTCGCCATATATAGATCCGACAGCCCCATTATCACACTCAAATTTCATCAGCATCAAATGGGGCACTATAACTGCCTTTGCAGCATTCAATGTTGGACGCCCAAGAATAACATTGTATGCCATTGCATCCTGTACAACCAAAAATTTTACAAACATGTTCCTTGGGTTTGCTTTATCCCCCAGTCGTAGTGGCAGGGTGACACTGCCCATAGGATGAATGATGCCTCCCCCAAATCCAATTATTGGGTGATGGATTGGGTTCAACGCCTCCTTTGCATATTTTAACTTCTCTAGGCAAGATAGGCTGATGATATCAGTAGAGCTGCCGGTGCCAATCAAAATCCGTCATACCTTCAAGTTGGCGACTTTCACTTCTACTACCATGGGGTCGTCATACGACGTTCGTATATTCCCTCTATCTCTCTCTGCGATGCACACCTCTGGGAGTTTGCCTTCCGCTGAAGTTGATGCTGTGGTGTAAACCTGGTTTAGTTGGCGGGCATAATCCTTGCCCCCTCTCCTGGTCGGGCCTCAAGACGCAAACCCTCTTAGATGACCGCCACCACATCCGGCGGGGTATCGTACCCAGAGTTCTCATGGTTACCTCTTTCCTCCCTTCTAACTCCCCTGAGGTATGCCCCCAACTTGCCCTGGGACGCCAAGTCTTCAAGGACTCTTCTCAAATTTTTGCAGTCATTGGTGTAATGCCCTACATCTTTGTGAAAGTGGCAAAATTTCTTTTTGTCCCTACTTTCCACTGGAGCTCTCATGGGGGCGGGCATCTGGATCCCCAACCTTGGTCCTTCTTCCTTCAAAATTGCCCCTATTTCCTTATTATACTCATAGGGAGATACATAGGGGGCGATCTCCCTTTTCCGTTTGAACTTGTTATTGTCTTCCCTTTTAGCTGGGGCGATAGACCAGGTCTCCACCCTTCGTTCCTTCCTTTTGGGGATACCTTCCCGACTTTCCTCAAACTTTCCTTTCATCTTAGTGGTGGAGCAGAGCTCTGTGGCGTGAATGAAAGACTCTGCCTCCTTCAAGGCAGTTTTGAGGTCCCTTATGTCTTTCCGAACAATATCAAATTTCAACGTTTCCTCCCTTAATCCCCGGAAGAAACAATCAAACGCCACAATTTCAATTAAACTTGGAATTTGCAACGCTTCCAAGTTGAATCGTTGTACGTAATTTCTTAAGGTTTCAGGGTATCCTTGCGAAATTTTGCTTAAATGCATACTTGTCCTTTTCTCTTCCTTATTTGCCATAAAGTGATGGCAATAGAGGATGCTTAGTTCTATGAAGCTATTTATGGAACTGTCAGGTAAACTTCCAAACCATTTATGTGCCACTCCCTTTAGCGTGGCTGGGAAATGTTTGCACCAAGTAGCATCATTAGCTCCTTGAAGCAGCATGGCGTGCTTGAAAGTGGCAACATGGGCATCAGGATCGGTCGTGCCATCAAAGGCCTCGATGGTTGGTGGTTTGACTTTGTACGCCCTTGGTTTTGTCATAATCGCCAGATAAAACGGCGTCTTCCACGATATTACCATACTCTCATTTTGGGAGACATATGGCTAAGCAGGTTTCCTTCTTACCCTCTGTTGCTCCTCGCCTTCCTCGTCAGAAGGTTGGGCCTCCAACTCTTGACGAGTTTCCTTTCCCTTCCCAGGCGTGCTCTTAAATATTTCCCCCCTTTTTGCCCCAAATGGGGTTTTGGTTCTAGCCAGGATGCGTCGACACATTTCCCTCCTTTTGGCACTCGCCTGCTTGGTTGGCGTTGCCTCTGGTTGCGCATCCTTTAATGTTTTCTTAACCTAATCCTCCACAGCCCCGACTATGGTGTGTTGGAAACGAGACAAGATGGCGTGCAGCTGGTCCATGGTTACCGTTTGCCCGTTGGCTACTTCTGACTGTTCTGGTACTCCTGTTTGTTTAGGCAAGCTGCTATCCCTTAAGTTCTCGTCTGAATCTATAAACTGATTATTGCCTTCCATTGCTATGTGTCTTCCCCTCAGACGGCGCCGAATGTTGTATCCTTACAAATAATTACAGGATTATTGGATTCTAATACAAAGATCACACAGTAATGCTACAGACAATAGTTTTGCTAATTGACTTGGCGTTATACTTCGGCGTCCAAACCAACAGGTGATGAAGAGGGCGCTGACTTAAGAGAACTTAGCTTGCTTTGGTCACAGGGCGAGCAGAGTTTCCACGCCTGGTATACCTGCACAAAGGAATAAATCCTTGTTTTCTTTATCCCCCTCCGATGCTTAAGTATGTAAATGTATGAAGAATGTAGAGAGAGAGATTTAGAGAGACAATGAGCACAATAAATGCCTGTAATGAATGTGTATCCCTTTGTTCAAGTTGTTCATGGGTATTTATACTAGTGAGAATTCACTGTTTAGTCCTTTGTACAGTAGAGTACTCTTCCTCTCTTCCCTTTGGTGGAGAGGGAGAGGAGGATAACCCGGCGTGTTATGGGGTTCCTCTCTTCCACCTGGCTTTCTGCCTTTTAATATTTGTTAATAAGAGGACACGTGTTATTCATCCGTTGTCCCATATATTATCACATGGATTAATAGCTAAACTTATATCTGAACCGTTGGTTGAGCGTATAACAGTTATTGTTATTGTTATTGTTATTGCTATTGCTATTGCTATTGCTATTGCTGTTGCTATTGCTGTTGCTATTGCTGTTGCTATTGCTGTTGCTATTGCTGTTGCTATTGCTGNATTGTTGTTGTTGTCGGTGGTGGTGGTTGTGGTGTTGTTGTTGTTGTTCTTCTTGTTGTGGTTGTTATTGTTGTTGTTGTTGTTGTTGCTATTGCTGTTGTTATTGTTATTGTTATTGTTGTTGTTGTTGCTATTGTTATTGTTGTTGTTGTTATTGCTGTTGCTGTTGTTGTTGTAATTGTTCTTNGTTATTGTTATTGTTATTGTTATTGTTATTGTTATTGTTATTGTTATTGTTATTGTTATTGTTATTGTTATTGTTATTGTTATTGTTATTGTTATTGTTATTGTTATTGTTATTGTTATTGTTATTGTTATTGTTATTGTTATTGTTATTGTTATTGTTATTGTTATTGTTATTGTTATTGTTATTGTTATTGTTATTGTTATTGTTATTGTTATTGTTATTGTTATTGTAATTGTTATTGTTATTGTTATTGTTATGTTATGTTATTTTATTATCTTTTATTTTATTTCATTTTATTTATTTTGTCATTTGTATTTTGAAAATTAATAAAGTAAATTAAGCGTATGATCATGACAAAGTACGATAAACCTTATAGAATATTCTAGGAGGAACTGTATGGAATAAGGTAACTTTAGGTCTATAGAAGCGTATAAAGTAAAACATGGAAGTGAATTTCAGAATATGGAAGTAAATATCGGACATAGGGAAATTCAGAAATTTGATCTTGAGACCGTATAGCCGCTCATTAGGCGCCCATATGCTCAAGGAGGTCGAATATCGAAATTTAGGAAAAGATCAAAGGCTTCCAAAAACCGAATTGCGAGCACTCAAACGCTAGAGGAGCACTAGAGCGCTTGAGACGAGTGCCCAAGCGTTCAACAAGTGCTCCAACGCTCTGCATGGGCGCCCATGCTCTCGCTAGGCGCTCCCTCAGCTTAGCGCTCATACGCTCTACTCTCCTTTCCAGGCCACTATAAATACATGACCTCTTTCGGCCATTCGACATCTACACATTCTGACTTACTTGTACTTCATGCTCTCTCTCTGTCTCTCTCTCTCTCTCTCTCTCTCTCTCGAAGTGTGTGCCCTCTCTTATCCTTTCTCCCACAAAATTCTTTCTAACCAACCTAAAAAAACACTTTAAACATTATTATAAATCCTAAACACAATTCATATTGTAATTATAATTATTATTATCATTATTAGAATATTTCAAGTTCTTCAAATATATGTGTTAGTTTTATGTGTTTTTAATGCTTTATTAGAAATTTAACATGTTATATATATAATTCATGAAAAACTGACTTCATTAATGGCTTGATTTTAAATTAAAATCAATCTTGAGTAGAAAAATTAATTAGGTTGTTTATATGAATGCAAATTGTTTATTGCATTTCATCACATAGAATTAATGTTTAGTCAAAAGACCGGAAAATCATGTTCTCACTAAAGTAAAGATAAATCATTGGACAAATTGGCTTACGTACCTTGAATATTGATTAACTCATTGGACAAATATGTGTGAATTAAACAAAACCCGCCTAACAATATTTCTTTGTGTTTTAAGATTAAACCGGAATTATCTATGTTATAATTCGATTTTATAATTGTGAAATTACATATGAGACCAGGTAGAGGCCGCTATACACAAGGGGAAATTGTGAACTTCTTTGTCCTTACCCTTGTCCTTGAATCCAGTGATATGAGACCTTCTTATCCTTGGCTGTCAATTTACCTTCGGGCTCGACCTAATGGGGTTCCATGAGCTCCCAAAAAGAGCACGACGGCGACTTGTCTACTTAGCTTTTGAGCTTCTAGACTCACTCCTAAGCCATGCATACTCACACTATGCAAAACAATCAAGTACATTCAATGTCTGTAAAAATGGGCATGTGGACCGGTCACGAAAGCCCTGGGTCCACACCAAGTCACCATCACCACCACAACTCTGCAACTAATACAACAACACTTATTGAACCAGTACCAGCACCCCAATACCAACTGCAAAAACCACCCACTATCAACTCGGAACATACAACCTCCATCAAAATCGACATCCACCACTAATTTCGACATAACAAGGTTGACCCACCAACACTAATAACAAGAAGGTCAACCCAGAAAACCGATTCAGTCGCCACCAATAAATTTGAAGAGTTTAACTAGATGTGATGAATAATTTGACGTAGATCTAACGTAAAATTGAAACAAATTACCTGAAAAATGCCGAATGTGGATATATAATATAGTTCTAGTGGCGATATTGTTCCGGTTCCATGAACAATTACCGATTCAAACAATTTTGCTAGTGGTGGTGCTCTAGTTCGAAGGTTTATTTACCAAATTTGGCAAAGAAGTTCGATGGTGTTCGGGGAAATAAATGAAACAGAGAAAGAAAGGGAGAAATGTAGAACGAGAAGGGTAGAAGAAGATGAAATGAGAGAATGAAGGAATGGGTAAAAATAACACATTACAAAAAGTCAATAAAATCGGCTAATAAAAAACATTCAACTGATTTTGTAAGTAGCCATTTACTAACGTCCAAAACAAAATAAACAACTTAAAAGTTGGGTCCATTTTTGAATAACCAAAACTTGGTTCTTTTATTAAAAGACCGACCAAAATTAGGATTATTATTATCAACTTTTCGAAAAAAAACAAAAGGTACTAAAATTCAAAATTTGGGAAGAAAAGGTACCGAACAGTAGAAAATCAAAAAAAAAAAAGTTCAAAAGTGCAATTTGATTTCTTAATGAAGGAGAGCTTTTGAAAGTGATAAATTCCACAATCTTTACACTGATTTCAAACAGTAATTGTTCTAAGAATGTTATTGACATTAGGTTATATCTTGCTGCAATGTTATCTATAAGGGGATTTCAGAAGTGCTAAGTGAAAGGTTGAAGCTGGTACTCTAGACATTATAACTGATAATAAGAGTCCATTGTGTGCTCGAGTATGGGAGAAAAAGGGCTAGCCCAGGGTGCCTAGTTAAACATGATCTAAGGAATGCATATGACACGATATAAGGGAGTTAGAAGTTAGAGTCGTCAAACAGTTCAACAATTCAATTTGGTTATACCAAAATAGTTCAGTTATTTTCACTTCAATTAATTGTAGTTAATATTGCTTTCATTTTAATTCAGAGTAGTTAACTTTCTATTTCAGTTCACTTCAAATAGAAACCAGTATAGTTCAATTGATTTCAAATTGTACCCAATAAGTTGAATAGTAAAAATAATTTAGTTTATTTAGTTTTGTATAGCTATAATTTTATCTTAATTCAATTTAAAAAATAAAAATTCGCTAATATTTGAGAGGAAAATGTATTTTTCACTTTAAAGTAAGGAGGGGAACACTTTTTCCACTAAAATTTAGATGAGAAATTTACTTAGCATTAGATATAGGTCAAAGAGTCAAACATAGGCTATGTTATGTCAACTTTGGATTAATTCAATTTTAATTAAATAATTTAATTCAAATTATTTCAATTACATTTACATTTATAATAATTTAGTTCAGTTCAGTGTCGTTTATTTCAATTTAGTTTAATTTGAGTTCAATTTATTTCAGTTATCATAACCTATACAGTTTACTTGTTCAGTTAATAGTCCATCTTAAGTCCAGTTGAATCAGGTCACTGATTAACTTCATTCTTTACACATCTTCTTAGCTTCTTGGCCTATAGTAGGTATTTGATTTACTACTTTAGGTATTAGCACTCTGGCCCTCAACCTAAACGGTTTCAATTTCAGCTAATCTCTAGTTGATAGCCAAGGCCGTGTAATTAATACCTCGCTGATATCATCAACCGTGCTAAACGTGGTATGGAAGTTATGCATGAACGTAATGCTCATAACTTCCCTCTAGACCTAGTTTCTATTGAAGCTCCATTTATAAATGGATAAAATTTTGTTTTTAGTGTAGTGTATTCAAGTTGTTGAACGTAAAGGGGCAGTTCTGGTTTCTTGTTCTATATAAGAAATTTTTTCTTGCTGCTTTACCAGGTAGGTTTCTATATAAGTTTTTTATTGCTTTTTTCAAAATTTCAATACTTTATATAATTTTAATATTAATAAATAAGAATAATACTAAAAAGTATAAGTAATGGAAAATGAATAAAAGAAATAAAAATACTTAATACTTTATTTAATTTCAATACTTAAATAACAAAATTAACAAATAATAATCAGAAGAATTACTGAGAAAAAAAATAAATATAAGAAAAAAATAAACAACATAGAACGAGAAAAATAAAAAACCTGTTTTAATAAGAATAAGAGTCTTAATACGAAAAATGCGAAAACTAATGAATCAATATTCATAAAAACACACGTCTTACAATTTTTTAAGAGTAATAAAATTAATTATTGATAGCACGAATACTGCTAATACGGCTGAATAGAAAAACGTATAGTCTGATATAAAATACTATTACATTGTGGATGCCCATTATACCCCTTGTGTATCATTTAAAATATTATGTGATACGAATGAAGGTGATAACTTCGAAGGTTTGATAATGGCTTCTAAAAATGATGCAAGTATGGGGCACATAATAGCTTATGGAGATTCAAGACTTTTGGAATCTTCCAAATCATCATCATGGGTGTGTATGGTGAGACACGAATCTACTTGATCATTTGAAGCAAAGGAAAGAATGGCGGAATTAGGGGAATAAGATGGTTTTTGCCTATGATTTTTTCCCACTTCACTTAATAAGGTATTTCTCATGTTAGGCATTGAGTATTTCATGTCTTGAAGTGTCTTAATCTTCATTTACAGCCTTAAACACATGGAAAATGACTTCTTGAAGGTTTCTAGATTAAAAGATTGAATATTGAAAGGTTTCTTGAAGATTTGAAGAGAGTCACAAAAATTACACCAATTTGGATGTGGCGTCAATTTTGGCGATTTTGTGTGGATTTAGGTAGATCATATTTATGTGTAAATCTGGTTGTAATTTGTTGATTATCTTGTTTAGCAAGGAATTAAGAATTTTTTTAGGATATTTTTTCTTATAGATATAGGTTGTTAGAGTTTGTTAGCAAGATGAGAATGACATGCAGTGCTGATGTTACAATCTTATCTTGTGAGTCATAGATGTGTCACTAGGGTGGGACAATTTTTCCCTATGTTTGTGAGTGTCTTTTGGCTTAGTTTTGTTTAGATTTTGTTGATGATTATGCCTATAAATAGTCTCAACATTAGTTTGTAAAATAGAGATGATAGAGAACATTAAACATTATTTTTTAAGTTTTATTTGTTTTCCACAAAACAAACACAAAACCGAGTGTAAGAATTTTTCGAGTGTGAGGAAAATTCGAGCATATTAAGAGTTGGTGCTTAAGGTTTAGACTCTTGTGAGGATAATTTTAAAGAATTGAGGGTGCATAGCTTTAATCAATTTATACAAATTATTTGACCTAGATCGTTTTTCTTGGTGTTGTGCTTTAGATGAAACCGAGCTAGTTACTATCACTCGTGTGGTTGGCGATTTCTATCAATAATCCCATCAACTTTTGGTGCTTTTGTTTAGAGGACATTAATCCTCAAGGCTATTGCATAATATCATTGTTTAAACAAGTGCAATCATGTCAGCTGATGAAGTGAATACTCCTAAGATTACTACTGTAGAATTGCGCAAAGACATTGAGGAGTTGAAGGCTATGTTTGATGTAACCATGAAAAGTTTTGCAAAGAAGTTGAAGAGGCCTAGCAAATATAAGGATGGAAACAATGAGGAGTCAAGTTCTAGTTCTAGTTCTAGTGAAGAGCAATCAAGCTCAAGAAGTGCTCGTAAACCCAAAAAGAGGTACTCATCAAGTTCTAGCAATGACGAACCTGTGAGTAGGCGCAAAAAGAAGGATAGGCCTAAAGATGATAATGGAAATCTTAAGCTAGATATTCTTGAATTAAGTGGAAGTCTGGATCCTAAAAAGTTCTTGGATTTCCTAAGAACAATTGATCAAATTTTCAAATATAAGGAATATGATGATCGAAAATCCTATAAAGTTGCAGAACTGAAGTTAACTGGCTTAGCTAGTTTATGGCTTGAAGGTATGCAAAGGAAAAGGAGGAGGAGGAGGGATGGGAAGTCTAAAGTATCTACTTGGACGAAACTAAAGAAAGATATGAGGAGACATTTTGTTCCTCAGGATTACCACCAGGGCAATTTCATAAAGATGCATAATTTAAAGTAGGATCGAAAGTCAGTTGAAGAATATACATCTGAATTCCTCAACTTGATTACCATCTGCGATCTAGAAGAAAAGGCAGATCATCAAGTTGCTCGTTATGTTGCAGGCCTAGATGAAAGAATTAGGGAAAAGGTGGCATTACAACCATAATGGACTTTGGATGAAGTTTGCAAGGTTGCATCCAGGGTTGAGAAGCAATTTTCGAAAAAACAGTCACTTTTTCGAAACCTTTTGTGAAGAAAGAAGGTGCAATTGTTCCTTATAAGCAAAATTACGATTCCACTTCTAAACCTCCTCTGTATATCAAGAATAAAGGCTCTGCTACTAAACCTCCAAACCCTGATCAACGTACATGCTTCAAGTGCAAAGGTCAAGGATTGTCCACATTCAAGAGTTCGTACTACTCGAAATTGGGCAGATGATGTAGACTTTGAAGAAGAGGAGAATAAACGTCAACAACAAGAGGATGGCGTGATTTATGACACTCAGGGAGAAGCTATTGAAGAAATTACTCCTGAAGTGGATGGCTAGAGTCTAGTTCTAAGAAGGGTTTTGGAATCCAAAGTTGCGCCACCTACAGAGAACTAGAGAGAAAAGATTTTTGTCACCAGGGGCAATGAGCTAGGACGATTTTGTGATCTAATCATTGATTCAGGTAGTTTCAATAATGTGGTTTTTGTTGTATTGATTAACAAACTGGAGATTCCTACCACTGATTATCTTCAGCCTTACAACTTACATTGGCTCAGCAATACAAGTGATGTCAAGGTGAACAAACAAGCTCTGGTTAGTTTTCAATTTGGAAATTTCGATGATCAAGAGCTTTATGATGTATGCCCTATGGATGTGTGCCATATATTACTTGGAAGACCATGGCAGTATGTTAGATTTGTACAGTTTTATAGTAGAACAAATGTCTATATCATTAGGAAACAAGCACAAGGTAAACCAGTTGCATTGAAACCTTTAAAAGGCTCAAAATTTTTGAAAGATGTGAGCAACAAAAAGGGTGTTTTGCTGATTGATGGGAAGGCTATGGTGCAAGAGGTGAAGAATTGTGAGAAGTTCTATGAGTTGATGGTAAGGAAGTGCAAGAGAAAGTAACGAGCATCCCTCGTGAGTTGCGCCCCTTATTGCACGAATTTCAAGATATATTTCCTGATGAATTGCCACCAAGGTTGCCACCAATCAGAGGAATTGAACATCAGATTGACTTGGTTCCTGGAGCTCAGATTCCTAATCAACCAGCTTATAGGTGCAATCCAGAAGAAACTAAGGAAATTTAACGTCAGATTGAAGAGTTAATGGTAAGAGGGTATGTCATGGAGAGTATGAGTTCATGTGCAGTGCCAACAGTGATTGTTCCTAAGAAGGATGGATCATGGAGAATGTACATTGGTTCTACAGCTGTGAACAACATCACCATCAAATACAGGTTTCCTATTCCTCGTCTAGATGGTTTATTAAATGAATTATTTCATTCTCAAGTGTTTACTAAGATTGATTTGAGGAGTGATTATCAGCAAATTTGAAAGAAAGTGGGTGATGAATGGAAGACAGGATTTAAAACCAAGCTAGGTCTCTATGAATGGTTAGTTATGCCTTTTGGTCTTACTAATGCTCCTAGTTATTTTATGAGATTGATGAATGAAGTGTTGAAGCCTTTCATTGGGAAGTTTGTGGTTGTCTATTTGGATGATATACTTGTGTATAGTGCAAGTGTTGAAGATCATCTGCAGCATCTAAGAGAAGTGTTCGAAACTTTGAGGAAGCAGAAGTTGAATGCTAAGCTCGAAAAGTGCTCGTTCATGTTAACTAGTGTGACGTTTCTAGGCTATATTGTTTCTAAGGATGGTGTTTCAGTTGATCCTTCGAAAGTTGAAGCTATTAAAACATTCCAGTTCTGAAATCTGTGACTAAGGTACGTGCTTTCCATGGTTTAGCTTCTTTCTATAGAAGATTTGTGAAGAATTTCTCTTCTATAGTAGCTCCTATGACTGAGTGTATGAAGAAGAACAAAGAGAAGTTTAAGTGGACTAAAGTTGCGCAAAAGGCATTCGAATTGGTGAAGAAATTGCTTTGTCAAGCTCATATTCTAGCCTTACTAGACTTTTCGAAACCTATTGAAGTTGAGACTGATGCTAGTGGCATGGGAATTGTTATAGTGTTGGTTCAAGGTAAGCGGCCAATAGCTTATTTCAGTGAGAAATTGAATGGAGCAAGGTTGAACTACTCTTGACAAGGAATTCTATGCTATTGTTCGAGCATTGGATCATTGGAGTCATTATCTGCGACCAAGTAACTTTATATTGCATTCTGATCATGGGGCTCTGAAGCATATCAATGGCGAACATAAACTCAATCTAAGACATGCTAAGTGGGTTGAATTTTTGCAATCTTTTAACTTTTCATCAAAGTATAAAGAAGGCAAATCTAATATGTTTGCTGATGCTCTATCAAGGAGGTATGCTTTAATTGGTGTTCTTAATTTCAAATTGCTTGGTTTGGAGTTAATTATACAATATTATGAGCAAGATGACGATTTTGGTCCTGTCTATTCACAAATTACGAAGGGGTCACTTCGGTCTTATGTGCTGCGTGATGGATTCTTATTCATGGGGAGTCTACTTTGCATCCCTAAGTGTAGTATTCGTGAATTGCTCGTCAGAGAGACACATGGGGGTGGAATTGCAGGTCATTTTTGCATTACAAAAACATTGGCAATGTTGCAGGAACATTTCTATTGGCCTAGAATGATTGCAGATGTTGAAGTAATTATCTCACAGTGTGTTGTTTGTGAGAGAGAAAAGGCATCCTTCCATCAGGGATTCTACACACCATTGCTAGTGCCAGAAGCCCCTTGGGATGATATTTCTATGGATTTTATTATTGGTTTGCCTAGAACTGCGAGGCAAAAGGATGCTATAATGGTTGAGGTTGACAGGTTTTCGAAGATGGCTCATTTCATACCTTGTCACAAGACTGATGATGCTGTGAATGTTGCAGACTTGTATTTTCGAGACATTGTCAGGTTACATGGGGTGCCGAAAACAATTCTGAGTGACAGGGACGCAAAATTCATGAGTTATTTCTGGAAGTCATTATGTTGTTTGATAAGGACAAAATTACTCTTCAGTACTTCTTATCATCCACAAACAGATGGTCAAACTGAGGTCACAAACAGAACACTAGGCGTGCTACTCCGTGCATGGGTTGGTAAGCAAGACATCGAAAGATTGGGACTTGAAGTTAGGTCATCCAAAGTTTGCTTATAATCGTTCACCTACATATGCAACTAAGCATTCACCTTTGAAGTTGTTTATGGAGTCAATCCCAAGCTACGAGTTGATTTCGTGGCTATTGCCAAAGGTGAGCTCGTTCATAAAGATGCTTTAGCTAAAATTGAGTACATGCAGAAGTTACATGCATAGGTTAGAGTAAGAATTCAGCATGTGAATGATATCTACAAGAAAAGAGCTAACAAGAACAAATTTCAACACACATACAAGGAAGGTGATTTAGTATGGTTACATCTTAGGAAGGAAAGATTTCCTAAACAAAGGAAAAACAAGCTAATGCCTAGGTGTGATGGACCATTCAAAATTGTGAGCAAGATAGGGGACAATGCATATAAACTTGAATTGCCAAGAGAATATGGTGTTCATGCTACATTCAACATTGGTTATTTGTTTCCTTATGTTCCTGATGATCAACTTCGAGGTTTGAGGATAAACTCTTTTGAAGAAGAGGAGGATGATACGAAAGTTTATGGAGATTCGAGGCTTTTGGCATCTTCAAAGTCATCATCATGGGTGTGTATGGTGACACACAAATCTACTTGATCATTTGAAGCAAAGGAAAGAATGGCGGAATTTGGGGAATATGATGGTTTTTGCCTATGAGTTTTTCCCACTTCACTTGATAGGGTTTTTCTCATATTAGGCATTGAGTCTTTCATTTCTTGAAGTATCTTAATCTTCATTTACAGCCTTAAATACATGGAAAATGATTTCTGGAAGGTTTCTTGATTAAAAGATTGAATCTTGAAAGGTTTCTTGAAGATTTGCAGAGAATCACAAAAATTGCGCAAATTTGAACGTGGCGTCAATTTTGGCGATTTTGTGTGGATTTGGGTAGATCATATTGTTGTGTAAATGTGATTATAATTTGTTGATTATCTTGTTTAGCAAGGCATTAAGAAGTTTGTTAGGATACTTTGGTTTTAGATATTTAGTTTGTTAGAGTTTGTTAGCAAGATGAGAATGACATGCAGTGCTGATGCGGTAATCTTATCTTGTGAGTCATCGATGAGTCACTAGGGTGGGAAGACTTTTCCCTATGTTAGTGCGTGTGTTTTGTCTTAGTTTTTTTAGGATTTTATTGATGATTATGCCTATAAATAGGCTCAACATTAGTTTGTAAAATAGAGATTATAGAGATCAATAAACATTATTGTTTAAGTTTTATTTGTATTCCACAAAACAAACACAAAACCGAGTGTGAGAATTTTTCAAGTGTGAGGAAAATTCGAGCATATTAAGCGTTGGTGCTTAGGGTTTAGACTCTTGTGAGGATAATTTTAAGGAATTGAGGGTGCATAGCTTTAATCAATTGATACAAATTATTCGACCTAGATCGTTTTTGGCGATTTCTATCAATAATCACATCATTATGGAAAGTAGGGTTAGTCTATAAGAAACACATATTGCTTGTGTGTATGTATATCCTTTGTTATTGAATAAGAATACTGATCTGTTTTCCCCCAACATACTCTCTATCAAAACCCGACCTATTTTCTATAACACGTTATCTGCACGATCAGTCTATTAAGATCTACCAGGTTTTCATTGAATCTATCAATTAGCGCACCTGTATATCTTGTTCAAGCCAACAATTGATTATTATACATGAATTTATTTGTCGTTGTTTACACATAAGTTGAATTTATGGTAATCAGTTGAAACATGTATAGATGTAATATGAACCTAATGAATTCATACTTATCAATTAAAAATTAATTGATTACAATAATTAGTTCGTTTAGTTGTTGGCTATATCATAGCAACTTTATAGCATTATCAAGTGATATTCGTCATCTGTTAGTATGACTCTTGATATTTTATGATGATCATTATATTACAATTTACCATGAATTTGTTTGATATTAATTCTGTTAATATATAAGATAAAACTAGGCACTACTTTCATCATGTATTATACACTTTACATGATTGATTTATTACTCCGAAACTTTTGTGCTTATTAACATTGTTAAATTTATTTGGTTCTTGATAACTTATCTTTCATGTGTGTACCATTTGGTTAATTACTATTTTTTATTTGTTTATTTTAATGTTTTTTGTGTGTACACCGTCTTCGTTTCACGAATCATTTAGGAGCTTAGCGATAAGCTTTTATGTTTCACCATCATGTTTTAATTAGTTAATTAAACTAATGTAATTGTTCACTCTTTATTTATGGTTGACGATCATTTTGTAAATTCTGTGTCTTGACACTGAGAATTAGAATGATGAATATAAATTTATCTAGGAGTAACAAGTTGTAGGACTCGGGGCTTTTGTGACCAGCCCACGCGCCCTTTTTACGGCATTGAATGTCTTTAGTTGTTTGCACAGTGTGAGTATGCTTGGCTAAGGGAGTAAGTCTAAATACTCAAATCCCAAGTAGAGAAGTCGCTACCGTGCTCTTTTTGCGAGCTAACGGAACCCCATTAGGTCTAGGCTGAAAGCAAATTGAGAGCCAAGGATAAAAAGGTCTCATATCTCTAGATTCGGGGACAAAGGTAAGGCCGAGAGTAGTTCACAATGTCCCCCCCC
>PYUH01000224.1:255350-382888 GCA_016808085.1 Suaeda aralocaspica
CCCCCCCCCACGTATAGCGACCTCTACTTGGTCTCATATCTAATTTCACAGTCATAATATCGAATTATATCATAGATATTTCCGTATTAGTCCTACGAACACATAGGAACTTGCTAGGCGGTTTTTGATTAATGCACACATACATTCTAGTAACATGTGAGGGTGACCGCTTTAAGATTAGTCAATATTAAGGACCTTAAGCCGTGTCACATGGATTATTTTTGTGTTATGTGATAGCATGCTTTTCTGGTCTTGTAGTTAAGCATGGATTCTTGGTGATGAAAGCGATAAACATGCGGCATTGGTGATCACATAAACAACCTAGTTCGTGTTTCTACTTAAGGTTGATTTTAATTGAAAACCGAACCATAATTAGTCATTGTTTCATGAGTTATTTTAAGCACGTTGATTTTCTAAGAAAGCCATTAATCACATAAATAGAGATTTAGAGAGCTTAGGACGATGCTGTTGATGTTTTCGGCCTCATTCGAAGTAACTTTCGTGCGGTCGTCAAACGATCTCCTTTGAATCCTTGAAGAATGACTCTCGGGATTGAAGCTTTCGAAGAAATATTTAAAAAAATTTTAGAGAGAGAAAGTATAGAGATGTTAGAGAGAGAGAGAAAGAGTGGAAGGATGTGTGTTGTGTGAGTTATGTGATGAGTGACTGATGAATGATGAATGGGAAGCGTGCATACTTATGGAGCCCGGAGCTCCGCTTGAGCGCCATAGTGCTTAGCGAGCGACTAGGCGCTCAACGAGCGCTAGGGCCCAAGGCTTGGGATTTGATTTTTGCCGTTTTCCTTGATATTTGTGATATTCTTTCTCTATTTTGCTTTATTTTCTTAAAGTTGCTTTAGGTCGTACGGAATCTTCCGGATCTTTTCGGAGGATTCGATGTACGTGGCCTAGTCGCGTATTATATTGATTTTCTGCTTTCTGACAAAATGAAATGATTTTGAAATAAAATAAAATGACTTTAAACGCAGGTCGGGCATTGAAACTCATCATCGACTATTTCTGGTGATCATTCATCCATTTTTCAAGCATTCAATTTATAGAAACCGGACCTGTTGCGACATGGTACACGTTAATCATCGGCCTTCGTGTGGGACCAAATGTAAGTGTCTACAGTTAGCCCCCACTTTGACTGCGTTTGTAGAGACGACTAGTCTCGTAAGATGAAAGTCAAAGTAGTCGGTAGCTGCAAAAAAAAGGTTGGCCTCGCTTGCACCTGTGTGATCTCTATTGGAAGCGCCTCATTACGTCGGAGTGTAGTTGCCCTGATTGCTCCGATTCTTACGATAATATTGATGATTTTTTTCCTTTGGATGCCTTGATTGTATAGGAAATGTGATGGTGTGTATGTGCTTGACTTCCTTCAAATGTGCCTCGATCGTTAGGAATCTCCCTTAAGGCGTCTATGTCGTATAGGGAAAGATATAATAATTTGTTTACGATTTCCTTCAGGTGTCTTTAGGTTAGCCATAAAGGAAATTCATGGAGATGTGTTTACTCTCTTCAGACACTTAGGTCGTATAGGAAGCTGCGATGCCAAACCATCTGACGGTGTCTATTGTGAATGGTGATGCCATAATTGACTTAAATGTAGGCTTTATTGACTTGGATTTGGGCTGATTTTCCAGGGGCTTTTTGAAAAGGATGACTGGGGTTGATTTTCAAGGGGCCTTTTGAAGATGATGACTCGGGTTGATTTTCAAAGGGCTTTTTGAAGATGGTGAGTATCGCCAGGCGATCTATGAGATGATTAAAGTGATTTCCTTTCGTTTTAGACACGCTTCGGCCATAGGGAAGTGTGATATGATTATTTTTTTTATGTGTTTTCCACTTTAGACACTCTTCGGTCGTAGGGAAATGTGGTAATGCAAATGAAAGTTGTGTTGAAAGATGATCATCGCCTTGCGATGTAAATGTTTTTTGTTTCCGTTTTAGACACACTTTGGTCGTAAGGAAAGGTTTGTGATGATGAAACTTGAGTTTGTTCGATTTTTTTATTTTTGGCTTGTAGGTGCATTTGGCTTGATAATGTGTTTTTGCTATTTTGTGGAGCTAGGCCTTTTTTTGAGTTGAGGTGTTCAGAATGGTTGCTTTTTTATGGAGTTTTTGATAGGATTAGCCCCCCCCCCCTTTTTTCGCATGGAGACGCTTGAGAGTTGGCTAGCTCAACCAATGTCTTGTTACGTTGGTTGCCTGGTAACATTAAATATGATGTCATTAGCTTGTTGATTGATGCTTCACCTTTAATGCTTGATGAGAGATTGATGAGACCACCACTTGATTATGCTTGATGTGACTTGATTGAGAATATTGTTTAGGTAGAGCCCCTAATCGATAGCCTGTTTTGTCCTGCAACATTTTCTACTTGCATAGAGATGGGCCCTAGCTTTGCATGTTTGGGTTGATTTTATATGCATGACTAGACTTCGACTAAAATTTTTGATTGAGACTTGATTTTGACTTACCCCATTTATGGCTGACCATGGAGGGGTACCTACTCTCCCCCCTAGAAAGGAGACCAAAAGAGAAGAATGCACCTAGACTCACTCTAATGCAAATCATGATCAAGGAAGTAAACACATGATGGTTTGATGTTTTATAAAGAGACGTGTAATATAGTGTCTCTTTGGGTATATGGGTAGGTTATTGGAATCAAGCCCCCACCATATGATGATAGCCCCCATGTTTGAATATGAGGAGCATTTGGTGATTTGGGTAATTACCTCATAGGGCGTTGGTAGGGATAATAGTTAACCCTTGTGTTGCTAGGAGTCGAATGTATAAGACTTTTGAGTATTTGAGGATTCATGGTGTGAATTGAGTTTTGTGATGTGAATGTATGAGGTGAGAGAAGAAAAGATTGTGTGTAATTGCTCATGCTGGTCAGTTGAGGATGTTGCTTCCTTAGGATGAGAATTCTTGTTATGGTGCGAGCCCCCAATTGATGGTTTGGATGTTAAGATAGAGCAAACTTGAGCGATTGAGTTTTCATAAGACATAGCCTTCCATGTTATGAGTAATAGGGCATGACGAAGCATTTGTAATGATCATTGATAGAGTGAAATTGAAGCTTTATGTTGATGGGTCAATAATGATGCCTATTGATTTTCGTAAAGTCAAGATATGGGAACCCCTATCATGATGCGAGTTCCCAAAGCCTGGAAAGATGTCCTCAAATTGTGTTGAGCTATTCAAGTTAGTCACTTGAACGTGTTTCTCTATAGTGAGAGATGGAGACTCTTATGACGGTGCAAGCCCCTAATCTTGGAGAGACAACAATTGCATAACGTGTTGCTACATGAGTTCAACTTGATGAGCAAGAGTTTAGATCTTGATGATTGAAAAGGAGAGACGGGAGAGTCCTTAAAGGGTGTTGAAAGAAAGGTCAATGTTCAAGAAAACCAAAAAGGGTAAAATTTGTGACTCATGGGTGAAGATAATAACGGGAGAGATGTGGTAAGCTTAAAGTTTTTTGATCAAATTCGAGTCTATGTCAGGTTCTAGACTCATGAATTGTGCTTCAAACATTTGTGATGATCGATGTGACCTCATTTTTCTTTTATTGATGAGGTCGGACCTCAAGGTGAGGTTACCTACGTATCTTTATGGAATGAGACCATCGTAGTTCGTGAAAACAGTGTGTGCAAGTGATGTGGTTGTTCCTAACTTTTGCGTAGGCCGCCCTTTCGCACTAGTACAAAAAATACATTTTGCTACCCCTTATTGCTGCGTTTTTTTGGGATTTTATAAATACCGCAGCAAATAAATTGCTGTTTTTGATAAGGAGTATTATTTGCTGCGGTTATTTTGTAACCGCAACAAATAACAGTTTTTGCTGCTATGTATGAGTATTTTCTGCGGTTTATAACCGCAGCAAAAAAGGCCTCAGATTTTTTTCTTTCTTTTTCTTTTTTTTCCCGTTGGGACTAGCTGTTATTAATTTACATCTATCGCACTTTCTTTTTCTTTTCTTTTCTTTTCCTTCTTTTTTTCCGTCTTTCTTCATTCTCTCAAACCTAACTCCCTCTCAACTCACACTCAAACACTCACACTCAAACCAAAAATCCCTAATACTTTCTTCCTTCTTCGTCGCCCTCAAACATCAGATCGAAGAATTCAATCAAGTTCGCAGCAAAAAATCTAAATCTGGTAATTATAATTGCACATTAACCATCTTCAACCTCACAATTTCCGGTGAATTAGCGCTTCTTTGATCGTCAATTTAACTGCAGAAGCAAATATATTCAAGTAAAAAGATTCCGGTACTTTTTCGGCGATCTCTTTCTTCATTTTCGCTAATTTCACTTCATCATTTGATGTTTATTCGTCTTAATTTGCGAAAAATTGAGTTTGTGTTTAAATTAATTTGACTTTGAAGGTAGTTCTTTAGTATTTAGTTGATGTTTGATATCATTATTCGACATTTTAGGTTTTGGATGTAAAACTGTAAAATTGTGTTTAAATTAAATCTGTTATTTTTGCTGTTTAATTACTGTTGTTTCGTTATTCTTTGCTTTAGTAGAGAGAACTACGAGATTTAGCATGGATTTAGCTTTAGTGAGTTGATTATTAGTTAATTAAACAATATTATTCTCATTTTCAGTATTTTCGGCGTTTGTATAACTTATAAGATGCTTATTATTAGTATTTTAGTGTTTATATTTGCTGTTGTTTCTCTCGTTTGTGTGAGTAACCGAGTATAGAGAGCTAGAGATTTTACACAGCTAAGCTAGGTAGCTAGCGGTTGTCGATTTAGCGTGTTGCTAGTGTTTGCGATATTTCACGAGCAAGCGTTGAATGAAGTATACTGATATTTGTGATAGGAGTGGAATACATTGATGTGATGAATAGTATAGTGTCACTCAATCATACATATTGATTGAAAGTAGTTTATGGGTTACTGGGATGAGGACTTGCTTAAAAGTAATTAAATAACTGTAGTAGCTGCTAACAAAAATGAGTGTGTTGGATTGGACAATGGACACCATTAGAGTGGAATGAATGAGTGACTGAGGAGATCGTAAAGTTCATGAAGGAGTGCTTTTGTAAATGACAGTATAATGTTTCATATGAGCCTATAAGGTATTGGGTTTTAGAATGACATTAGCCTGCCAACAGAAAACGTGACTAGCTGCTTTTGTTTAATTGGACCGAGATTTTTTGTTTCCCGTGAATTTCAGGACTGATGTATACTAAGCAATGATGATGAAAACTGAACAAAATTATATTATCTTCAGTGATTCAGCTGGATATTTTTTTTAGTCTTGAGATCTCTCATAGCCTGGCAGCTTGCTGCTGATTAGCCAGTCCTTGAAATTTGGTTGTTACAGAGTGGTTTGCCTTGCTTGTTTTAAAAAACATTATGGTGAATAAGTTATGGCTGCATGGTTGTTACAGAGTGATCTTGCCTTGCTTGTTTTTATTCAGAAGAATCTCCAAAAACACTTACCCTTGTGTATAATTATGTAAATGTCCATTCAGCTATTTATTAAGAATTATTGCCTATGCTCTAAAATTCTAAACCTCAAGTAAAGCGTTGTAGTCACTTGTTTATTTTTATGTAGGTTTTATCATCAATATTATTTACAGTAGTTATTGTGTATAAGTTTTGATCATCTTAAATTAACCTGTCAAAGCACCTGAATAGTATAAAGTCGTGGACTGCGATAGACCTTTTGGGTACCTAGGTCAATCCCAAGATGCATAAAGTGTCTAGTAAAAGATCTGCACATTCTAAGTTGGATCAGATAGAAATAATGAATAACTGAATTACACCTTTTTTCTGTAATTTTTTGCTCTCATTTTTTTAATTTGTTGATTTACTTTTTCTCTTTATAAGAAATTGAGGTATTAGATTCTTTCTTTTAGGGTTTAGGTTCTCATAATTTGTTGTGGGTTGTTATGGGTATTTTTAAGAAAAAGTATTGTGGGTTTTCGTAAGCCATATACGTAATATTCAATTTCAAACTTTTTAGTATGTATTATTATCTATTACAATCTTTAATTTTATTTAAACTTGGTATTTATAAAACTGCAATTTCTACTTTATAGCTAAGTAGCTAACATTAAGTGCCTACTACATATTAAGTGACTTCACACAAAAATATGCCATAAATTAGTTAATTTTATCATCTACTGCAATTATTTTCCTATAATCCTCTGTTCTACGTATAGTAACCAACAAAATTCGACACTTGGAAACTCAAAATCCAGCTAAGCTGGAGCTCCATTTCAAATACTAAAGTCAAAACTCAAATCAGTATTTCAGTTATACAGTTAGAAGAACTGTACATTTTCATTCATTCACAATAAAAATTATCCATTACTAATCCATACTAATACCTCAGGAGTGGGTGTTTGGTTCAACCTTTCTAGTAGTATGGAATGGGTGTCGCTATTAATGACGAAAAAGATGAAAAAGTTGGAATCATTTACCAAGGGTATAGGATTCCACACCTCCCTTGTAAACATATGAGCGATGAGCCAAACAACTTATAAAAAGAAACAGATTTTCACTCCATACTCTATGGTTTCATATTCTCATTCCATCCCATTCCAAGTTTTTGAACCAACATGCACTTAGTTGCTACTTACAACTCGAAGGCTATTGGAAAACAAAACCAACCTCCCAAACTAACAAGTGTACATGGAATCTGAAAAATTCCTTATGATCTCTCACTACTACGTAATTTGCTTCTTCAATTATAGTAAGCAATTGCTGAACTGATAAACTAATTAAATGTTTATTAAATCAAGAAGCACATTTTTGAAAGAGTTATACACAACCATGTATTAAATTTACTATGTTATTGTACTGAATACCTTCAATTGTGTGTTGTTAGTTGCACAAGATGTCAAATGATCGGTCATGGATGTACTATTGTCGTGATAAGGCGAAATTTGTAGAAGGGGTGTTTGAGTTTTGTGAGCGTGCAGAAGCATATTCACAAACTCAAAAAACCCGGGGGTTTTACTGTCCATGTTTCAAGTGTGCCAATGATCGTAAGTTTGAAAGTATTGCTGAGGTCAGGCTGCACCTACTTCTTCATGGTTTTCGACCTGATTATTATGTGTGGAGTTATCAAGGTGAGACAGGAGTCCATGACGGTCCTTCTTCGCGTGGTAATCATAAACTTGATGATAGTAGTCATCAACATAACAAGGACTTTACTCATGCAACCAATGATGATGTCTATAGGAATGATGATTACGAACGCGATGAAGCGGATCATAGAGTCGAAGAGATGGTGGAAGGCCTTGAGAATGGACGAGGCTTTGAATCCATTTCAGAGGTTTCTCGAAAGCCTTTGTACCCCGGTTGTACTAAATTGACCATTCTTGTTGCTGTGATGGAATTGTTTAGTGTCAAGTCAGAAAACAATTGGACTGATAGAAGTTTCACAATGTTGCTAGAAAAGCTGAGTGGCATGTTTCCGGATGGCAATGAGCTTCCTAAGTCGACTTACTATGCTAAGAAGCTGATGTGTCCATTCGGCTTAGAGTATGAGAGAATACATGCTTGTCCAAATGATTGCATATTGTACCGAAAAGATTATGAGTTGTTGGATAAGTGTCCAAAGTGCAATTTGCCACGTTATGAGCGACAAGAGGCACGGGGTAAAGCTGGTCCGCCGTCCAAGGTGTTGTGGTATCTCCCAATAATACCAAGATTCAAGCGGTTGTTTTCAATTAGTAAGGATGCTAAGAATCTAAGGTGGCATGCGGAGGGTAGAAGGGTGAAGGGTTTGCTACAACATCCAGCTGATGGTCCGGAATGGAAGACTATCAACAGGAAGTATAAGACATTTGGAGATGACAATCGTAATCTCAGGCTTGGGTTGTGCACCGATGGAATGAACCCTTTCGGTACTCTTAGTTCGAAGCATAGTTCATGGCCGGTAATTTTAACGATCTATAATCTTCCACCTTGGTTGTGCATGAAAAGAAAGTACCTTATGCTATCNCTTACGCTATCGATCACTTCTTATTTCTGGTCCAAAGCAACCCGCTAATGACATTGATGTGTATTTGGAGCCCTTAGTTGATGACTTAAGAAAATTATAGGATGAGAGTGTTTTAGTCTATGATTCCCATGCAAAGGAGACTTTCACGTTGCGTGCAATGCTTTTGTGCACTGTCAAAGACTTTCCAGCTTATGGTAACTTATCTGGGTACAAGAACAAAGGGATGAAGGCTTGCCCTATTTGCATGGACGATGGTGATTCTACATGGGTGGGTAAGTANCGTGGGTAACTATGTTGACTGGTGCCATCGAAGATTCCTTCCACCTAACCACCCTTTTCGGAAGAAAAAGAAGGCATTCAATGGGATGGTTGAGGATCGTGTTGCTCGTCGTCCATTAACTGGTTATGAGGTGTATTCACAGGTTAAGGGGGTTCAAACCATTTTTGGGAAACCGAATGTCAACTATTCCGGGTTGTGGAAAAAGGAGTCTATATTTTGGCATCTTCCATATTGGAGAGATTTACAAGTTAGACATTGTCTCGATGTGATGCACATCGAGAAAAATGTTTGCGATGCCATACTTGCCACCCTTTTCAACATTCCGAACAAGACTAAAGACACTAAAGGAAATCGGGAGTTCTTGAAACAACTTGGAGTTCGACCCGAGCTCTGGCCTCAGCTGAAAGAGAGTAAAAAAAGGAAGAATCAGGAGGAAGATGTACCATCACAGAAAGGAAAGGGGAAGGAAAAGGTGCAACAAAGTTCAAATGAAGAGAAAAAAACCTACTACCTTCCTCCAGCTTGCTACACAATGTCGAAACAGGAGAAGATACACTTCTGCACATCTTTATACAACTTAAAGGTGCCGTCAGGGTATTCTTCTAACATGAGAAGATTTGTGACTTTAGATGGTGAGTTGATGTTATCTAGTATGAAATCACACGACTGTCATGTTATGATGCAAGTGTTTTTACCAATTGCAATCCGTGGGATTTTACCTAAACATGTTAGGTACACCATCACCGAACTATGTTCCTTCTTCAATACAATATGTAGCAAAGCACTAGATCCAACTACGTTGGATACCCTCCAAGCACGTGTAGTTGAAACTCTTTGTAAGTTTGAGATGTATTTCCCGCCTGCATTCTTCGATATAATGGTCCACCTAATTGTACATCTCGTTCGTGAGATTAAGCTTCTAGGTCTCGTGTTCTTGAGATGGTGCTATCCTTATGAAAGACATATGGAGTTCTTAGGTAACAAGGTGACGAATCTGAATCCTCAGTCGCCACGTAGATTATTGATTATGATGTGGGTGAATAGGTAAATTATAACGTCAACCAAAAATTTTTTATACTAGAAATGTAAGATATAACGGCTCCTTACCTTCGCTTATTTTTTTGCCTCCGTATAGTGTCATGAAGAGGATACGCACAAGCACAATGATTCCGAAGTTGATATCAGTTGAGGTATGGACATCGAGATCCTATACATTTGTGGTGGTTGCTTACTTTGTCATGCAAATTTTTGATTGATTTTTCTTGTTTCAATGTCCTATGTACTTCAAAGTGCGCGCAACAGCAAAACGGTACTGATTGTGGGTACTACGTAATGCGTTACATGCATGACATCATCTCAAGCTGTAATGAGTCAGATGATCTTGAGGAGCTAAGTACTACAATAATTTCCGGAAGGCAACATGTCGCTTTGGGTTTGTTTTCTTAGTTTTGAATTCAGGTATGGGATTGTGTTGTTGGTTTTCTTGGTTCATTTGGCTTGTTTTAGCGAAAACTATATTTTGAAGTTCCCTAAATTATGTTTTGTTGGGGTGGGACTGAATAAACAATATCAATATTAGATTGCGTATCGAATGCAAATCTTCTCCTATTTAATTTAGATGAGTATGTCAGGAATAGCCTGTCATTAAATTTTCTTCGTGTAGAATTGTTTTCGATTGACAAATCCTCCGCAGTCATCTTAATTTGCAAAGACCAAGCAAGTCTAGAGCATTTTGTAGCATATTAAGGTTGCTGATGAGATAGTAGAGTTCAAGTAGTATATTATAACATATTGATAAAAGCCTCCGTCTAAAGATTCAACTGAAATTTTCAAATGGCTCACGAGCATAGATATGCGATGACCAATGCTCCCAAATACTGGGCTGCACGTTAGTGGAAGATAGAAAATAATGGGAATTTTGTGGTTGTGGAAAAAACATTAAAGGGATCCATGAATATATTTCAGGCCTTTAATGTATTCTTTTCCTATACCAGAGATTCATTATTTCTTCTATATGTGTTATGTGCAGAACGATGACCAATGCTCCCAGAACCTGGTTTTCATATAAGTGAATCACTATTTTCTCTTTTGGTGTTATATTGAAAACAACCCCTGAGAGCATTGTTCGTCGAATCTTTAGACGGAGGATTTTATCAATTTGTTATAATATACTACTTGAAGTCTACTATCTCATCAGCAACCTTAATATGCTACAAAATGCTATAGACTTGCCTGGTCTTTGCAAATTAAGATGACTGCGGAGGATTTATCAATCGAAAGCAATTCTACACGAAGAAAAATTAATGACAGGCTATTCATGACCTACTCATCTAAATTAAATAGGAGAAGATTTGCATTCGAAAGAAAGGACAATGGTGAAATTGTTTATCCACTCCCAAACCAACAACAAAACCAAACCAACCAACCACAATCTTACAGGTTAATAGCATGGTTTATCCAAAAAGTTTGCCGCTGCTGTGTTGACATGCTCTTAAATTAAAAAATGGAACGTCTACTGCTTCTTTTGGTTTATGTTTCCCTAAATTATTCCTTGTTTGAAGGACTATTACTTTGTTTTCAATGCTTAAATCGGCAATATTCTTAACTTTTAATGACCTATATTTTAGCATATGCATGGTTTTCAAAAATTTTATGAATTGTTAATAAGTTGTGCACATTAGAGCTTCATAAGTAGTTACGGAGTTTGTAGTTGTTGCAGTAATTGTGTTGTTAATGGTTGTGCTGGAGTTGGGGATGGTAATGTTACTGGAATATCAGTAACATTAACTTGAGGTTATGTTTGTGATTGTGGTTGTGGTTGATGTTGTGATTGCGGCTGCAACACCACTTGTTGCACCTGTGGCGGTTGTGGTGGAGGTGGGTGAGTGCTATTAAGGAAGTATCATTAAACTGGTTTTACATAATTGTTTACTAGGTATTGACAAAAGCTACATGGGTTCGAGAAGGGCCTTTCAGCAAAGCACAAATAGGCGAGGTTCGAGACAAGGTTGCGACATTCTTGTACACACATTGTTTATGAAGAAGCTAGGAATATAGTAGTACATTCACTTGACTTAGTTATTAATTGAACTTTTAGCTATTCGTAATTTGTGTATTGGTAATTTGTGTATTGGTATACTGGACTGTTCCTAAGTCTCTTCTGCAGTTGATCTGGTAATGCAATGTTCTGCAGGTTTTTTTTAGCTGTTTTGGCTGTTTTTTTGGGTGTGAGTGGCAGGTGTTGTGAGTTTGACGCTGCTGTTTGTGGGTCTGCAGTTGTTATTTTTGCTGGTTATGTATGAAGTTGGGGTTTTGCTGCTGATTGGTGGGCTGTGGAGGAAGGGTTGGTTGTGCTGCCTGGGCAGGCAGTTGCTGTTTTGTAGTTTTCTGCAGTGTGGCTGTTTGTCTGCAGTTTGACCTGTTTTACTAGACTGTTCCTGCAGTCTTTTCTGCAGTGGAACTGGTCATGTAGTGTTCTGCAGCTTTTTTGGCATTGTTTTGTCTGGTTTTTGTAGGAAGGGTTCGCTGTGAGGCCTGGCCTTATCAGGCAGCTGCTGTTTTGCTGTGCGCGCTGCTGTGGCTGTATGATGGCCGGTTTTAGGGGTGCTGTGACACTGCTGCTTGCTTCTGCTGAGTGGTTTTAAAGGTTTTGGGTTGTTTGGAATGGTTTATGTTTGGTTTTGTTAGGAAGGGTTTTGGTTGTTTGGTTTATGTTTGGGTTGTTTGGATGCTGTTTTTGGTCTTGTTATGACTAGGTGTAGTTGAGGCTGTGTGTTCTTGTATAGTTGACGGTTTTTTTGGTTTTCTTGGAGCAAAACTGAGTCAGTTTTGCCGCAGAAAGCTATAGGTTGTAATTATTCTCTTTTTGTTAATAAAATGCTTACATTTTTACCAAAAAAAATAAATAAATATTAGGAATTAGGAGCATAAAATAATTTCAGAAAATTACCCAAAAAAAAAATTTATTATTTGCTGCGGTTATTCAATAAACCGCAGCAAAAAAACTGAACTGAAATTGGAGGGAAACAGACATTTGCTGCGGTTATTCAGTTAACCGCAGCAAATAACCCTATTTTTTGCTGCGGTTTAACCGCAGCAAATAAAATTTGATTATTTGCTGTTGCTATAAGTGCTGTGGTTCAAAACCGCAGCAAATACCCGGCAAAAAACCGCAGCAAAATGCGTTTTTTGTACTAGTGTCGGGTTTTCAACCTAGCGGGCTTTGCACATGCTCGAAGAGGGTGTTAGGCTTGAGGTTTTGATTTAAGGAGTGATTAGGCTTTGGTTTTTAAGATTTTTAGACTTCGGACTTTGGATTTTTTGGTTTCAAGATTTCTCTTGTGTTTTGGAAGAGGTCTGGTTCATGAATTGGATTTGAATTTGGATGGAGTTTGGGATTTGGAATTCTGGGTTTGAAGTGTAGGCTATGGCTAGGGGGCAAAGGTTTGACTCATAGGTGCGTAGGTGCGTGCTTTGACTTTTGCTTGAAATTTGTTTTTAGTGGTTTTCTTGACTTTTGATTAGACTTGATGACTTTAGGTGATTATCTTAATTTTGTGGATGGAAGTTAAAGGATGGGTATGAAGATAATAAATGGTTTTATGGTATTTAAGGCTTTTCGAGCATGTCCAATATATTTTTTTTTTGGACTCTTTTATTTTTAATTTTTTTGGAATGATGATGAGGTCATTTGAAGCACAATAATAGGCTAAAAGAAAACGGTGGAATTTTATTAGTTAAGATGAAAAGTAATAATATGAAGGCTAAGGTGTAACAATGATCTTAATCCTAATGATATAGATTCGAAGATATGAAAAGAAAGGAAACATAAATGCTAGGTGGAGGGACTCACCGACTGCACCTAAAGAAGACTGTTGCTCATGAAGTCGATGCTTTTCACCATTGATCTCGAAAGCCATTTGTAAACTCTACTCATCGTCCTCCGAAGAGCTTTCCATGTAATCCTTCTTGCAACTATTACTCCACTTTTGCCCCCTGATCAAGTCATCTTCAATTTCGATGCCAATTTGGTAGACTTCTTGAAATGTTTCCAACCCTAAGTACTTAAGACGATTCTTGTATATAGGCAACAAGTTTGAAATGAAGATTTTAACCATCTCCTTTTCAGGAGGAGTAGTTACCATTTGAACAACAGTTTCTCTCCAACGAGCTAGATAGGCGGTGAATCCTTCTTTTTTGTCCTTGCTTGAGGATCTGAAGTTCACATTGAGAAGTCGATTCTTATGTGTTGCACTTGTAGCGGTTCATGAAGGCATGGATGATGTCCTTTCATGTTGCAATCTCCTTGTCAGGAAGAGAGAAGAACCACTTTTGGTAAACATGTTCCAAAGAGAATGGAAAGATCTTGGGGGTAAAGCTTTGGATGAACCTTCTTCATATCCATATAGAATTTGAAGCCCATAATAAAGAACCGAGGGTTGTCAGTTGCTTTGAAATTTGGCAAGTCCGCAATTGAGAACGTTTTCGAAAGTTAGTAAACCAAGCTCGGTTCGAGCGCAGGAGGGCCAACATAGCTATCTTCTTCATTGATCCGCTTCACAATCTTTTCAAAATCTTTCAGGGTGGTCTTTGTCTTCTCAAGGTCGTTCACCTTTATAGACACAGTTTTAAACATTTTATTTACTTTAGCCAAGTCGGCTTCCATTTGTTGTATTTTAACCATGATTTCTTCACCTAACATTGTTGAAGGAATGTATTGAATCTTGACTTTGGAATGGTCTTCTAATGGGCAGGGTTGTTTGAGAAGACTCGAGCACTTGATGAACACTTCAAACCAAGTCGTTTTACCCTATCAATTGTCGGCCCTATCTTGGTTAGAATGACGGCTCATCCTGCATAAGGGTTAATTAGACTTTTATTTTTAAAATGTCTCATGTTTTACTTTCTTGAAATAAACACAATGCATGTCCTAGCATGGTCAGTCCTTGTCCTAAATGAATACGCGGTAGCTTATCGTCTTTTGACTTCTATCGCTCCTTTTCTCCTTCTTTTTGGGACGATAAAGGTACTTTTACAATTAATAAATAAAAAACACAACCTATTAGGTTCTACATGCATGACAAGATATTGACTTTATTTGACCACTATGGAGCGACCATGATCTATATGCGACTCTCTATACTAATGTGTTTAATGATTTACGCAAAACTAGGGATCAAATTAAACATATATACACATTAAAGGAAAATTAACACACAGTCAGGCCTAGCATGAGGTTAAGTCCGAACCTATCCAAGGTTCTAAGAGGGTGACAAAAATAAGGCTTAAGGTGTCCAACAGGTACCATGACTAGGGTGTGTCCAACTATCCACACCACAACTTAGTGGTGATCCAAGTGGGACATCCATTATGAACCACATAGGTTATATGGTTCACGTGTCATGGTTGGCATGGACTTCGATAAAGGTGTGGTCTTAGGTAGGTCACCTAACCATCCTTAAAGTCGGTCCCCCGGGGTGTTTCAAGTATAGAATATACTTTAAGAGACGTGAATCCAAAAGCAAATACCCTCACGTGGGTATTGCATGCTTTATGCTTAACAAACAAATTCAATATTATGCTTATTAAATTACGAGACCTTTTGAGTTTTGTCCACACTCCCTTAAAATTAAGGGAATGTCCCTAGTGAAGTCGCCAAACTATGGGACCCGAGGCTTTTGTGAACGGCCCACATGCCCTTCTTACGGATATTGAATGTCCTTAGTTGTTTTCATAGTGTGAGTATGCTTGGCTTTGGGAGTGTGGCTAAAAACTCAAAAACCAAGTTAGGAAGTCGTCACTGTGCAATTTTCGGGATCTCATTGAACCCCATTAGGTCTAGCCCGAAGGCAAATTGATAGCCAAGGATAAGAAGGTCTCATATCTTTAGATTCTGGGACAAGGGTAAGGACGAGAGTAGTTCACAATGTCCCCCCGCATATAGCGGCCTCTATTTGGTGTCATATGTAATTTCACAATATCGAATAATGTCATAGATATTTCTGTATTAGTCCTAAGAACACATAGGAAATTGCTAGGGGGGATTTGATTAATGCACACATATATTCTAGTAACATGTGAGGGTAACCGCTTTAGGATTAGTCAATATTAAGGACCTTAAGCTGTGTTACATGGATTATATTTGCGTTATATGATTGCATGCTTTTTCGCTCTTGTAGTTAAGCATGGATTGCAGGTGGTGAAAGCGATAGACATGTAGCATTCATGATCCCATAAACAACCTAGTTCGTGTTTCTACTTAAGGTTGATTTTAATTGAAAAATGAGCAATGATTAGTTAATGTTTCATGAATTAATTTAAGCATTTCGATTTTCTAAGAAAGAGATAAATCACATAAATAGAGATTTGGAGAGGATGATGACGTTGATGTTTTTGGCCTCATTCGAAGTACCTTTCATGCAGCCTTTGAACGATCTCCTTTGAATCCTTGAAGAATGACTCTCGAAATTGAAGCTTTAGAAGAAAATTTTAAAAAAAAATTAGAGAGAGAGTGAAAGGATGTGTGTTGTGTGAGTTGTGTGGGAGAGTTTCAGGTCGGGGAGATGGATCAAGGGAAACAATGAGGCTCGACGGATCATCCGCAAGCTTCGCGTTGAGGATGTATGTTTTTTACTCTCTTTTATTTGTTTTATTATTACTTTTCATGCTTTTCTTTTCATTATTTTTTTATTTTTTGCTTTTCTTGCCGTCGCAACCCCTTTCACATCCAGTTTCATTCCTGGGCGGATCTAGTAGGCATCCCTCCTGCTCTCACCTTCACTACCCGGCTCACAGTCCACTGGTGCTTCTTTTGGGACCACGAGGCTCCCGTTTGGTACCTTGGGGAGTGAGTTGCAAGGCAGCATAGTCTTGACAGCTTCATTGTCCCCTACGACCCTCCAGAGTCGATACTTTCTCCATTAGCTCTATTCGACCAAGTCGGTGAGACATGAGCTGTCTGTGACACATTCCTCTCCTAGGAGACCGATGTTTACCTTGACAAGGACTACTGTAATACCCCACATTTTCACGTATTTAAACGAAGTGTTTTTGTATTTTATGCGTATAATTTTTGTATTTTATTCGTATAATAATAATAATATTTTTATTGAAAATTATGTTCAATAAGAATATTAAATAAAAAGAAATTAATAAAAATAAAATAAATAGCAAGTTTTGGTTGAAAATAGTTATTTGTCTTCTTAAATAAAATTTTTATGTTTCAAAATATTTTAAAAGCTTCTAAAAATAGATTTCAAAGGTTTCCTAATTTATTTAGGAGTATGTATGGGCCTCACCAAAGTCTTACTTTGGGGCCTATAAAAACTAAAATTTCAAATCTTCTTGATCATACTAGTCATTAGGATTCCAAAAATCTAGAGAAAAAGAAGGGAGAAAAAAAAGGGTTGCAAATTTCCGGAAAAAAAATCATATGGAAAATCTGAGAAAAAAAAGAGAGAGTTTTGTGCCTCGGGATTCGTGCAGCGTCGGACCCCCACCGCGGCAGCCACCGTACCACCGCCGCAGCCACCGCGCGACACCAGCTGGCCACCACTGCACTTCCTCTACGTTTTGGTATTTTTTTCGAACTCTTTGAAAAAAAAAATTTCTACTTCTTTATTTTTGATTCAATCTTGCAAATTTAGGTTCATAATTGTGTTTAATCATGTTTTTTATAAGTTTAATTATGTCTTGATATAAGTATGAATTGTTTAAATGCATGAATTAATTTTATTGTTCATGAAATTATAAATTAGGGTTTGAAAACTTTATGAAATTATGATTTCATGAATTTATATGTTCTAAACTTTGATATTATGATCATAAATTATTGTTGGGTGAATTTATGATGATGTTATTAAGTTTAAATTGATTTTTAAGGGTTCTAAACTTAATTTATAAAGCTGCCCAGATTTTACAATCATGAATTTGAGTTGAATAAATATTATGAACATGTTTTGGCAAATGAAAAATTGTTCTAAAGCCTAGAAGTGTTTTGGCATGAAATTATGATGTTTTTATAAGTTTACAAATAAATCTGAAATTTTAATAAGAACAAGTTAAATTAAGTTTTAAGTGTCCAAATTGTACAGGTATGATCACACATCAATCCTATATTGATATATATAAATTTTAGTATGTTTTATGAAGTTAAAAGTGATTTTAAGCATGTTTAACATGCTGTCCCGATTTTATAAATTAATTAATTAGGCTTTTAAAGTATGTAATTAGCATAAATTGATCATATAAGTTCAGTATTACATTGTATGATTGATTTGTGTTATTTTCAGAAGTTTTCAAGGAGTTTTCATAAATTTAGATTGATGTCCACTTTTCTAAAGTGGCATAGAATTTTTATTAAGGTTTTATAAAGCATAAATAAGTCCCGGAAATGAAGTAGTATTGCAATGGAAAAGAAAAGTGAAATATGGAATTGAATAGAGACCATATAAGGAAGTTTTGGACAAAGTTTCCAAATTTAGAAGTTAGTTATAGTTGTTGTAGAATTTAGTCAATAAGGTTTTAATTTAGTTCGGTTTTTCCTTATGTAGGAGACTTTGAACTAATCCACTTCTAGAAGTTGTGGCGGAGCACAGTTATTTTACAAGGTACATAAGTACTAAAGACAAACATAAGAGTTAGAATCCATGCTTGAGTAATTCTTGATTACATGAAATCTTGTATGCTTGTTGGAACCATGAATTTATGTGCATAGCAAGTTTGTTAGTAGCATGTTGTTAAAGTATGATGGCATTCCATGTTAAATAGAAAGTTAAATTTTTATAAGCTTGAATTGAAGTGTTATGATCAGTTTAATTCGGCCAATGGTTTATTGATCAAGGATGAAAGTTATATTCAGGTTGGTTAGTTACTTAATCAACAAGAAAGATAGCTGTGAATTTTTATTCACGTAATTAAAAGAAGTTATGTGCAATTATTTTTAGACATGTTGCCACTCACATTTTAATGTGTGGTCAAGAAGAAAGCAAGCTATTAGCCACTCATACTTAATGTGTGGTACAGGAGGTTCAGTTTGATTAAAGGACACACATAAATTTAATTTGGAATCACCTTAAGTTAATGTGTGGTACAAAAGGTTCAGTTAATTTGCTTACTTGATTGGATGCATGTTTTTGTGTGATGTTGCATGAGAGGTCATAACATTGTTGAACCTGATAAATCACGTAAAGTGTAAGAGGACTTGCGTCCAAACTCTTGGTACGTATATACCTTGAGTATGAACAATGGGGGGAGTAGTATGGAACAGTGATCTATGACTTCTAATTGGGGTACAAGACGTTGTACTCTTTTCTATTCTTTTAATGCACTGGATATCCGTCACTTTATGTGACATAGTAATACCTTCTTCGAGTTGCTGCCAAGTTGGTGCCCAATAGGGCGATGATTTTTAAGGACGAAACCCGTTCGATGCAGGATCTATAATTTTAAATATAGTAATTAATTTAATTCAGTCCACATCTCAGAAAAAGGTTGTCAAGGTAAGTTGAGTGCATGTTTTATTTATTATTGTTGTTGCATAGTCGTTAGTAGTTATGTACTCAGCTTTACTGACTATTTGTTTTGTGTGCATGGCTTTGTCTTGGACTTGGCCCTACGATGACCCACTTGTGGTGAGTAGTTGTCTAGTAAAAGAAAAGCTGCAGGTTCAAGTGGGCATAAGTCATTTCATGATGGGATGGAGTGAGAGTGCTTGCTGTGTTTTGTAGCTTTGCTTTATTTTAATTGCTTATGAAGACTAACACTTATGTTGGATGTCTTTTGATTTCTTAAACATTTTTAATATCAGTTTTGGTATAGTTTTTTTAAGGGCCATTAATATGGTTCCAACGTGTAATAAGTTTAAAGTTGATTTTAATTAGAAATTTTTTGAAGTTAGTTTAAATTGTTTTAGTTTTAAGATTTCCGTTGTAGTACTTTGATAAATGCCTTAGCCGTTATCACGGTGGCGGTAATACTTTGGTTTTTCCATATTCAGTGGTTTCAATAAATATAATTCTTATTAATTTAATATGTTTTCTGGAAAAAAATGAGAAGTAGGAAGTTAGAAAAATCCAGGGTGTTACGAAGTGGTTACCAGATCTTAGATTTTGAAATAAAATGAATATTTTTCAGGGTACCCTAAGTTTTATTTTATTTTTTTAAAAGAGGTATTTCTTAAATTGGAAACTTCTTGAAAATGGAATTTTTCAAAAAATAGTAATTTCTAAAAAAGGAAAGTTTTGAAAAATAAATTATGTGTGTTAAAAATGTCCAGATTCATTTGTATTAAAGTTCATGTTTAACGTGATGCTTATGTGGATAGTTGGGCGTAAAGAAAATTGTATGTTAACCACAAGACCTCTTGTTGCAGAACTGTTAGTTTGTTTTGTTTTGTTTGGGAAGGATGGACCGTTAGTTTTAAGTTTTGTGCAGGATGACACATAGTATGCTTAGTAAGTATACTCCAATAGGAACGTTGGAGAAGAAAGACTATGAAAGTCCACCTCACTACATTTGGAAGATACGGTTCTACTGTTGGTACATGAGTACGGTGTTGAAGTTACCACAACTGGATCAGCCTCACCATGTAGCAGCCTTGATTGTTAGGTGTTTACCCGACCGTTCACCCTACTTAGAAATTAAGGCGAAGTTTAGTGATTTACGTTTTCTTGGAGGCCTTCCAAACTATTCTAAGTATAAGGATGTTGTTTGCCTGTGGAGTTGTGATTGGAGGTTCTTGGAGGGGAACATTGCTAGGAAAGAACAGGAGTATAAACATATGAGTGCAAATAAGGAGACCCCGACCGAACCAAGCCTAGAGGGTAGCCAAGGGAGTGAAGACCAAAGGGTAGAGGAGACTCCTGTGGGTTGGAAGACTGGTGAATCCAAGGATAGTTCGTGTTATGAAATTGAGGACCCAATATATGTTGACTTGGTAACCGAATCTTAAGAGGAGAAAGAAGAATAAGATCCCGAGGAGGACATTGAAAGAGAAGGAGAAAAATAGATGAAGAAATGGAGGATAACACTAAGGATGACCCAGAGTTTGTACCAAGGAAATATGTTATGTCAAGAGACAAGAATGATAATGTTAATATGTAGAGACTTTGATTAGATATAGTTAACTATTGATGTCTAATGTTTTTAATGTCTAATTTAACAGTTTAAGTTATTGTTTAACTTAGTTTGAATAAGAGGCAGTGAGCCATAAGAAGTAATGAGAAAAGTTGAGTAATAAAATTATATTATGAATTAAAGCCTCAAGTAGAATAGAACCAAGGGAATTATTTTTATTTCTTATGTGTTTTATTCTTATTTTAATGGTTGTGTAAACAATCAAGACAAAGTGAATCATTTACTCTAAAAGAATGAAACTTCTTTTATGAGATGAAATGAGAAAGTGTTTTATGGTTTAAGTCTATGTTGTCCTAACTTATAATTTAATACAATGGTCATTTCCTCTACAGGAGAAATAGAACGGCTAAACGTAACAACAATTAGCTGAATGAAGTAGTGAGGCAATTAGCTGCTGTAGCTGAACAGTTAGCTGCCAGAGGAAATGGAAATGGTAGTGACCCTACTTGGGAACTCTTCAAGAAAATTTCTCAAAGCAAGCCACCCACTTACCAAGGAGAGCACAATCCAACTGTTCTAGAGGGATGGTTGAGAGAGTTTAATATATTGTTTGGGACAGTTGAGTGTCCAGAGGAGCTTAAGGTGAACCATGCTGTGTACTATCTAAGAGGAGAAGCTGAGTTATCGTGGTAACAAAATGAGGCTATAATAAGGGCTTTACCAGGATTTAATTGGGAAATGTTTCAGGAGCAGATTCGTAATAAGTTCTACCCTGTGTTTCTTCAGAGACAGAAGGCTGAGGAGTTCCTAGAACTTAAGATGGGGAGTATGTCTGTTACTGAGTACTACTCTAAGTTTATAGAGTTATCTAGGTTTGCTCCTGAGGCATTAGCAACTAAGAGGTTGAAAGCAAGTCATTTTGAGAGGGGGTTACCTAGCTTAGATTTATAGTCATAACTAGCTGGACAGATCTTTGAATCCTTAGATGATTTATATGGTAGAGCTGCACACTTGTATGCCATAGACCAAAAGAAGAAGGAGGTACAGAAGGAAAGCGAGACGAGGGAGAAAAGGAAGGATGGTGGAGGAAACTTCAACCAACAAGGGAATCATAGTGGATATAAGAGACCCCGTTTCAACAACAACATCCAAGGTAATAGGGGAAACTTTGGAAAGCCTAATTCTGGAAATGGGAATAGGACTCAGGTGGCTAGTCAAGGAGGGCGTGTGTACTTTTGCAAGAAGTGTCCCAACAACTAACCATGGAAGGACTGTGCAGGGAACCCAGTGACTTGTCAGTTGTGTAACAAACTTGGACACTGTGAGTATGAGTGCTTCTCTAAGAACAAAGGAAAGGAGGGACAGAATTCTCAAGCTAGGGGAAATTTAGTTGGGGGACAACAAAAGGGTTTCCAAGGAAATGTGGGAGGAATGGTGACATCTCAAGCCGGAAGTAGGAATGGGAGTGGGAATGGACGAGGACAGACTAAGACCTCAAACACTGGAAAGTTGAATGTGATGGCTCGAAGTGAAGCGGATGCTAATAAGGATATGATCACTGGTACTTTTTCTATTCACTCTCTTCCTGCTAAAGTTTTGTTTGGTTCTAGTGCAACATACTCTTTTGTTTCCACTAAACTCCTAGAAAAGTTATAACCTGTGTTGGGAAAAGTAGATGTAGTAGATATGTCAATATTGTTACCTTCAAGACAGGAAGTGCAATGTTCAATGAGGTATCAAGATATTCCTATCGAAATTGAGGGAGTGGTGTTTAAGGCTAATCTAATCGAGTTTGATGTAGGTGACTTAGAAGTGATCTTAAGGATGGATTAGTTGAGTAAACATAAGGCTGAGATTATATGTGAACCACAAAATATCTCATTGATGAATAAGGGTAAGAAGGTGAGCTATTAGAGGGCAGGAAGACTGAAACGCAACAAAATAGTGTCAGTAATGAGGTTTGCTAGGTTGTGAAGAGAGATTTTCCAATTTACCTTTGTAGTGTTAGAGATGTGGATCATGTTGAGACTACTAAACCTGAGGATATTGAAGTAGTGAGGGACTTTCTTGATGTATCTTTGGAGGAGATTCCGGGAATTCCACCTAAGCGAGAAATTGACTTCACAATAGTCTTAGTCCCAGGAACAACACCTATTTCCAAAGCACCCTATAGGATGGCACCTGTAGAAATGAGTGAATTGAAGGAGCAGTTGCAGGATTTGTTGGAAAAGGGTTACATTAGGCCTAGTGCTTCACCTTGGGGCGCACCAGTATTGTTTGTGAAGAAGAAAGATGGGAAATTAAGGTTATGTATTGATTATAGGGAGCTGAATAAGGTGACGATCAAGAATATGTACCCATTACCGAGAATTGATGATTTAATTGATCAATTGAAAGCAGCTACTGTGTTTGCAAATTTGACTTGAGGTCAGGATACCATCAATTGAGGATTGTTAATGATGACATACCGAAAACTGCTTTTTGCACTAGGTATGGACACTATGAATTCACTATTATGCCTTTTGGGTTGACCAATGCGCCAGCAATTTTTATGGATTTAATGAATAGGATCTTCCAGCGGTTTTTGGATAACTTTGTGGTCGTTTTCATTGATGACATCTTGGTGTATTCTAAGAGTAAGGAAGAACATGTGGAACATTTGAGGACAATCTTGATGACATTAAGGGAAAATGAGTTATATGCTAAGTTCTCGAAATGTGAATTCTGGTTGGAGAAAGTAGCATTCTTGGGGCATATTGTGTCTAAGGATGGAGTTGAAGTAGATCCAATCGAAAATGAAGCAGTGAAGGAGTGGCCTACACCAAAGAATGTAACGGATGTACAGAGTTTCTTAGGGTTGGCAGGTTACTATAGGAGGTTTGTGAAAGACTTTTCGAGGATTTCTAAACCCATGACTTCGTTAATGAAGAAAGACTGTAAATTTGAGTGGAGTAATAAGTGTGAGGAGGCATTTCAGACCTTGAAAGCGCGTTTGACCACAGCTCCAGTGCTAACCTTGCAAGATGAAAGTGACTGTTATGATGTATATAGTGATGCTTCTAAAAATGAATTGGGATGTGTGTTGATGCAAAATAGAAAGGTGATAGCTTATGCTTCAAGGCAGTTGAAACCATATGAGGTTAACTATCCTACTCATGATCTAGAATTAGCAGTAATAGTGTTTGCCTTAAAAATATGGAGACATTATTTGTATGGAGTGAAATGTAGGATATACACAGACCACAAGAGTTTAAAGTACTTTTTCACTCAAAATGGTTTGAATATGAGACAAAGAAGATGGCTTGAGTTGATCTAGGATTATGACCTAGATATCCAATACCATGAAGGAAAAGCCAATGTCGTAGACGATGCTCTAAGTCGTAAAACAAAACATGGAGTGAACACCTTGGTGGTTGCTAATGAGCTATGTAAGGACATAGAGAGATTGAGTTTGGAAATAGTTAAGGATGGAGAGTTGGAGGGAATTCTTTGTAATCTTAGTATCCAACCAACAATACTCGAGGAAATTAAGAAGAACCAGGACGGAGATATGAAACTGGACAGAATTAAGGAAAATTTGAAAGTAGGAAAGCCTATGGATTTTAAGATTCATGCGGATGGAAGCTTAAGGTATAAGGGAAGGTGGTGTGTACTACAGAAATGTGGAGATTTGAAGAGAAGAATCACGATGGAGGGTCATAATACCACGTATTCAGTGCATCCAGGAGGCGATAAATTTTATAAGGATTTAAAGAAGATGTATTGGTGGCCTAGGATGAAGAGAGAAGTGGCGGAATTTGTAAGTAAATGTCTTACTTGTCAAAAGGTTAAATTTTGGCATAAGAGACCTCAAGGAGAAGTCCAACCACTTGAAATACCAGGATGGAAATAGGATTGCATTTCTATGGACTTTGTGACTTGCTTGCCAAAGTCTAAGAATCAGAATGATACCATATGGGTAGTGGTGGATAGACTCACTAAGTTTGCAGTGTTTATACCCATGAAAGAGACTTGGAAGATAGAACAAGTTGCAAAGGCTTACATAAAACATGTTGTGAGGCTTCATGGAGTTCCAAAGGATATCGTGTCAGATAGGGATTCTAGGTTTCGTTCAAAATACTGGAAAAGTGTTCAGGAGAACTTTGGTAAGACCTTAAAGATGAGTACAACTCTCCATCCAGCAACTGATGGACAAATAGAGAAAACCATACAAATCTTAGAGGACATGCTAAGGGCATGTGTAATGGACTTTCAAGGGAATTGGGAGGATCGATCACTTGGATCTCATTGAGTTTTCATACAACAATAGATACCATGCAAGTATTGGCATGACACCTTTTGAGGCTTTGTATGGAGCCCTTTGTGTTGGAACGACATAAGTGAGATAGTGATCTAGGACCTCAATCAATAGAGGAGACCACCGAGAAAATTAGAGTAATACAAGAAAAGATTCAAGCAGCACAAGATAGACAAAAGTCCTATGCGAAAAATGCCAAGAAGTTGTGTTTGAAGTTGGTGACAGTGTGTTACGTAAGGTATCACCAATGAAAGGAGTGATGAGATTTGGAAAGAAAGGAAAGTTGAGCCCAAAGTACATAGGACCCTATGAGATCTTGCAAAGGTTTGGAAAGGTAGCTTATAAGCTAGCACTACCAATGGAGTTGAGCAAAGTTCATAATGTGTTCCATGTGTCTCAACTAAGGAAGTGTGTTCCATACGAGTGACATGTGTTACAACCGAAAGCAATAGAGTCAGACCAAAGTTTGACCTATGAAGAGAGGCCAATTAAAATCCTAGATACTAAGGTCAGAGATACTCGTAGAAAGAGTGTCAAAATAGTGAAGGTGTTGTGGACTAACCAAGAAACTAAAGAAGCTACTTGGGAAGCTGAAGATTTGATGAGAGAAAAATACCTAGAGCTTTTTCAGGTTAGTAAGGGGGGTAGAAAGCGACCTATTTTCGCGCGTTTTACCCTCAAATTTGCAAAGTTTTTATGAGTTTCTATGAAGTTTTATGTTTGTCTAATAAAAGGTGTCAAGTAAGTGTCTAAAGTCTACAACAGAGTGTTTCAGTAGCAAAGTATGAAGTAAAAGTAATATCTATTCAAATTCCATACACTAACCAACACAAAGTTTCTACACAATGTTTCAAGACGAAACTTCTTTCAAAGGGGGTAGACTGTAATACCCCACATTTTCACTTATTTAAACAAATTATTTTTGTATTTAATGCGTATAATTTTTGTATTTTATTTGTATAATTTTAATATTTTTATTGAAAATTATGTTCAATAGGAATATTAAATAAAAATAGATTAATAAAAATAAAATAAATAGCAAGTTTTGGTTGAAAGTAGTTATTTGTGTTCTTAAACAATATTTTTATGGTTAAAAATATTTTATAAGCTTCTAAAGATATATTTCAAAGGTTTCCTAATTTATTTAGGAGTATGTATGGGCCTCACCAAAATCCTACATTGGGGCCTCTAAAACCTAAAATTTCAAATCTTCATGATCATACTAGTCATTAGGATTCCAAAAATCTAGAAAAAAAAAGGTTGCAAATCTTCGAAAAAAAATTCAGTTCGGAAAATCAGAAGAAAAAAAAGAGAGAGTTTCGTGCCTCGGGATCCGTGCAGCGCCGGACCGCCACCGCGACAGCCACCGCACCACCACAGTAGCCACCGCGCGCCACCAGCCGGCCACCGCTGCACTTCCTCCCCGTTTTGGTATTTTTTTCGAACTCTTTAGAAAATATATTTTTCTACTTCTTTATTTTTGATTCAATCTTGCAAATTTATGTTCATAATTATGTTTAATCATGTCGTGATATAAGTATGAATTGTTTAAAGGCATGAATTAATTTTGTTGTTCATGAAATTATAAATTAGGGTTTGAAAAATTTATGAAGTTATGATTTTATGAATTTTTATGTTCTAAACTTTGATATTATGATCATAAATTATTCTTGGGTGAATTTATGATGATGTTGTTAAATTTAGATTGATTTTAAAGGGTTTTAAACTTAATTTATAAAGCTGTCCAGATTTTATAATCATGAATTTGAGTTGATTAAATATTATGAACATGTTTTAGCATATGAAAAAGTGTTCTAAAGCCTAGATCGATTTCATAAATATGTTAGTAGATTGTAGAAGTGTTTTGGCAAGAAATTATGATGTTTTTATAAGTTTTTCATGACTTTAAAGTTTACAAATAAATATGAAATTTTGATAAAAACAAGTTAAATTAAGTTTTAAGTGTCAAAATTGTACTACTATGATCACACATCAATCCTATATATTGATATATATAAATTTTAGTATGTTTTATGAAGTTAAAAGTGATTTTAAGCATGTTTAACATGCTGTCCAGATTTTATAAGTTAATTAATTAAGCTTTTAAAGTTTGTAATTAGCATAAATTGATCATATAAGTACATTGTATGATTGATTTGTGTTGTTTTCGGAAGTTATCAAGGAGTTTTGATAAATTTAGATTGTTGTCCACTTTTCTAAAGTGGAATAAAAATATTATTAAGGTTTTATAAAGCATAAATAAGTCCCGAAAACTAAGTAGTATTGCAACAGAAAAGAAAAGTGAAGTATGGAATTGAATAGAGACCCATATAAGGAAGTTTTGGACAAAGTTGCCAAATTTAGAAGTTAGTTATAGTTTTTGTAGAATTTAGTCAACAAGGTTTTAATTAAGTTCGGTGTTTCCTTATGTAGGAGACTTTGAACTAGTCCACTTGTAGAAGTTGTGGCGGAACACAGTTATTTTACAAGGTACGTCAGTACTAAAGACAAACATAAGAGTTAGAATGCATGCTTGAGTAATTCTTGATTACATCAAATCTTATATGCTTGTTTGAACCATGAATTTATGTGCTTGCAAGTTTGTTAGTAGCATGTTCTTAAAGTATGATGGCATTCCATGTTAGTTAGAAAGTTAAATATTTATAAGCTTGAATTGGAATGTTATGATCAGTTTAATTTGGCTAATGGTTTATTGATCAAGGAAGAAAGTTATTTTTAGGCTGGTTAGTTACTTAATTAACAAGAAAGATAGTTGAGAATTTTTATCCACATAATTAAAAGAAGTTAAGAGCAACTATTTTTAGACATGTTGCCACTCACAGTTTAATGTGTGGTCAAGAAGAAAGCAAGTTATTAGCTATTCATAGTTAATGTGTGGTACAGGATGTTCAATTTAATTAAAGGACACACATAAATTTAATTTGGAATCACCTTAAGTTGAAAATAATTAAATTGGCTTACTTGATTTGATGCATGCTTTTGTGTGACATTACATGAGAGTCATAACATTGTTAAACCTAATAAATCACGTAAAGTGTAAGAGGACTTGCAACAAAACTCTTGGAACGTATATACCTTAAGTATGGAGAATAGGGGGAGTCGTTTGGAACAGTGATCTATGACTTCTATTTGGGGTACAAGACGTTGTACTCTTTTCTATTTTTTTAATGCACTTGACATCCGTCACTTTATGTGACATAGTAATACCTCCTTGGAGTTGCTCCCAAGTTGGTGCCCAATAGGGCGATGGTTTTTAAGGAGGAAACCCGTTCGATCCAGGATCCAAAATTTTAAATATAGTAATTAATTTAATTGAGTCCATGTACAACAAAAAGGTTGTCAAGGCAAGTTGAGTGTATGTTTTATTTTTATTGTTGTTTTGTTATTGTTGTTTTGTTTTGTTGTTCTTATTGTTGTTGCATTGTCTTTAGTAGTTATGTACTAGCTTTGCTGACTGTTTGTTTTGTGTGCATGGCTTTGTCTTGGACTTGGCCCTACGATGACCCACTTGTGGTGAGTAGTTGTCTAGTAAAAGAAAAACTGCAGGTACAAGTGGGCATAAGTGATTTTATGATGGGATGGAATGAAAGCGCTTGCTGTGTTTTGTAGCTTTGCTTTATTTTAATTGCTTATGAAGACTAACATTTATTTTGGATGTCTTTTGATTTCTTAAAGATTTTTAATATCATTTTTGGTTTGTTTTTTATAAGGGCCGTTAATATGGTTCCGAAGTGTAATAATAATTTTAAAGTTGATTTTAATTAGAAATTGTTTTGAAGTTAGTGTAAATTGTTTTATTTTTAAGACTTCTGCTGTAATACTCAAACCTCAATGATGTTGACATAGTTGTTTAATTTGGCTACTACAACAAGTAGTTGACAATCAACAACTTGGAGCAACTCAAACAACCATGGTCATCACTTGAGTCCCTTCATCATTTGGAGATAGTTAGTGTCTTATGAAAAAGGACTCATTTTTTATCACCATAAGAGACTTAATTGTCTCACCATAAGGGAATCAAGTAAGAACCCTAGATCACCATAAGGGATTAGTTAGTGTCTTATGAAAAAGGACTCAATTGTCTCAAACAATTGTTGGACTATAAGGGACTCGATCATCATTCAACAATTCCCACTGTCACTGACTCACTCACTGTCTCACTTGTACTCAATCACACATTCACTCACATAATTATAATAGTAATTAACATAGGCCATCAACAATTAAATCAAATCATTCTATCATTCAACTAAATCCAATTATGCAATATCAAAATGCATGCAAAAGCATATTAGCTACATTAGCTCATGCTAAATTAATTCAATAATCAAATTCATAAAGTTTGATCTAATTCAACCCAATTCAACAAATCCAATTAAGAACACAATCATATAAATTCAACAAACCCAATTAAGAACACTATCCTATAAATAAAACCCAAAAAAATCAATCACAAATTCACAAATCAAACAACAAAAATAAAAACCAAGCCAATCAACAGCTAACCAAACCAAAATATAAACCAAACTAAGTTGAAAGATGTGTCACAAACTGACTGTGCATACAAGAATATTCTGCACACAACCCCAACAACTCACATCTGCAACCTCCTCACCAATCAGCAGCAAGCAAAACTAACACTTCACCCAACTCTACAAGCCTAAAAAAAATCAGCCAAGAATGTTGACCAGAATACAACTCAGCTAAAACCACAAATAATGCTCCAGCCAAGCAGTCTCCTGCAAACCTGAATTACACCACTAAACACAGCCAAACAGTCACAACTAAACACAGCCTCCTCAAAATTAGCAACTATGCAACCACACAGCAGCAAGCATAACTGAATTCAGAGCAAATTAAACTGTGACATTCTGAAGTTGGACATAAAAGTCTCCTTCAAAGTGATGCTCTTTATCAGGTATATAATTATATATTATACTATTCTAAATCTTATAATTTGATCAAAAATATGTACGATTTTTATTTTACTTTTCTAATGATTTATTTCCATATTATTATGTAGTATATTCTTGAGACTAGTGTGTACCCAAGAGAGCCTGAACCCGTGAAAGAACTCAGAGATATCACTGCTAAACATCCATGGTACATTTTTTATTTTTTTGATTTAGAAAAGTCGATGAATTAATGGGTTTTTTTTTAAAAAAATTAAGGAATTTGATATTCTCTTCTTGCTACTGCTCTTGCTCTTCCTGAAGATGGAAAGGTAATTACTCATTTTTTTTAAATCATTATGAGACGATTAATTTGTTAATTTTGGTTTGATTTATCAATTAAATGTTTATATGTCAGATTAACAATGTCACAAAACACAGCAGATCTGAGGAACAAAACCTAAAAAATTTCACAAATGTTCATACCACAAATAAAATAACAACATGTCACAAAAAACTCGAAATAAACAACTCGAAATAAAATCAACTGTAACCAAAAGTTTTACTACATCACACTATGGAAAAGTTTTAAACAGATATGTAACAAATGATAAACAAAAGTTTTAAAAAATGCAGTAACATCAAAATCAACACCAAAAATATTGCATACCAAAAAGAATAACAAAACCCCCAACCAAGAACATCGAAGGCCCAGCTCTCCAAGCCAGCCTCCTCAAGCAACAAAATCAACACCAAAAAGAATAACAAAATCGACAAAATACACACCAAATCACAGAAATCAAATTCATTTACTTCCATAATTTACAATTCAAATTCAACAATCTTAGAAAAAATTAGGACATCACAAAACCTAAAAGACAAACCAAATCACAGAAATCAAAGCATAATTAATACAAAATAATACGAAAAATAAAAGGAAATTCAAAAAGGAGTGCGAAAGTTTCAGATCTGAAGAAAATACCTTCGGGAATTGTGATGAGAGGTGCAGAATTGCAGTTACAAGAACAAGGAGGACAACTAATAGAGGTTGAAGCTAAGCACCGTAAATCAGCACCAAAATCGCCACCGTAAATCAGCACCAAAAATCGTCTCCAAAACCACCGTAAAACACAAAATAAAAATACATACTGAAAAATTAAACAAGAAGAAGGAGAGAAAAGAGGTGGATTTTACCTTAATAATTGTAGGAGAAAGAGATCGAGAGGAAAAAATGGAGAGAGGGTTTTTTGGAGGAAGAGGGAAGCTCAGAAGAGGGAGATGAGAGAGAAGAGAATACGAGTTAGGGAGATAAGAGGGATAGGGTTAGGGTTAGAAGGAAGGAAAGAATGAGTGATTTTTTGGAGGGCTTTTGTATTTATAGCACCTTCCTTTGGGCTGGGCTTCGACCAATTGTGTTGGGTTGATTCATTTGCTGCGGTTATAACCGCAGCAAATAAGAAAAAGAACCGTAGCAAATAAATCAACCTCAGCAAATAATTTTTCTTGTGTATCATCAACAACTATTTGCTGCGGTTCTTTACAAATCTCAAAGAACCGCAGCAAATGTGGCGCAGCAAAATCCAATTTTTCTACTAGCGTATAAATTTCATGAACAACAAATAACATCATAAAAACATGATTGTAACAATAAAAACATGATTAATCATAAATATGAACATGAATTTACAAGATTGAATCAAAAAGAAAAGAAGAAGAAATTTTTTCATTTATTTATTTATTTTTTTTATAAAGTTGGAAAATACCAAGTAGGGGAAGGGTGGTCTGCGACTGCTGCAGGCGGCGGCGGCAGGCTCCGGCGGAAGATCAACTAACAAAATTTTTTTTTGTTCGAACCTTTTTTTTTTCCTTTCTTTCTCTCTCTAAATTTTTGGAATCCTAAATCACCAAGTTGCAAAATAAATCTCAAAATTGGGGTTTTAAGGGGTATTTATAGGCCCCAAAGTAGGATTTGGTGTAATTCTAGAATTTTCTTAATGTTTGAAATTACTTTTATGCCCTTGTTTTAAAAAAAATTAATTTTGAAACTTTAAGAATTCTATTGTTAGAAACTTTTCAAAATATTTAATAAAAACATAAAATATTATTTATAACATAAAAATAATCACTTTAGTTAAAATATATATAAATTTCCTTCGTTTACTATTCGTATTGAATATAATTTCTCAATAAAAATATTAAAACATACGTATAAAATACGAAAATAAATCCTTAAAATACGTGAAAATATGGGTTATTACACTGACCCTTGATCACATGAAAAGAGATTCTCATGCTCCAGTAGCTGGTTGTCCTTTGCTTTTATAGGTAAGGAGAAAGTAGTGAAGAACCCAAGATCACCTCTATTAAAGACAGACCCGGACCTCAGAAGGTACATGTTTGGGAAAGACTCGAGAAATTGCCTCCATTGAAGATCCATAACATTGCTTCTAGAAACAAAAGTCCAAGAGAAGAGAAGGATGTGAAGATAAAGGGGAAAGGATGTTAAGAGAAGAAATTGCCTCCACTGAAAATCCATGACACCTTTATTAATTTCAGACAAGTAATGAGAACATTTGAAATTAATTTCTTGAATAACAAGAAGCAATCGGAAGTAGGAGAGAGTTCAAAGACCATGAAAGACAAGGAAGATGAACCTAAGGCTAGATGAGGAAGATTGCTTTGTTTCACAAACTTCTCTCTTATTATTATTATTATTATTATTGTTGTTATTGTTATTGTTATTGTTATTGTTATTGTTATTGTTATTGTTATTGTTATTGTTGTTATTAATAATTAATTAATTAATTAATTAATTAATTTAATGAATAAAGCCTGCGTGCCATATTTTGCTCATGTAAACATGCATTCATATCATGTTTAACTAAACTTTTAGCATTGGTCATGCTTTTACAAATAATTCATATAGCTTTTCTATTATTTTATGGCAAATGGTACAACATTATATAAATAATTATTTTTTACATTCTTAGGAGATAAGCATAATTCATGTTTATTTTGGTAGGAAATTAGTACTGTAGAGGAGAGAGAGATTTTGTTTTTCTTTATATATGGGCTGAACTCCAGGTCGAGGTTGCCTACCTTTCCTTTGGGAATCAATCCAAACGTAGTTCCGGTAACTCCATGAGCATAATTTAGACATAATATTTCTTGAGTTGATCCAAATTGGTGATGTTATAAAAGTTGTCAGCATTCATGTCCATTATTTCAATTGCACCTCTAGGAAGTATAATCTTAACAATATAGGGCCCAGCCCAGTTCAAGCGGAATTACCCTCTAGGATCTACGACGATCTTTCGTAATGCCTTGAGAACCAAGTCACCTTCTTTGACGTTTCTTTCTTTGACATGTTTATTGAAATGCCTCTCAATTCTCTTTTGATAGACTTGTACATGACTTAAGGCTTTCAAACGTCTTCCATCTAAAAGGACCAAGGCATCATATCTTGCCCATACCCATTTGGCTTCATGAAGTTTACTTTCTAATACTATTCTCAATGAAGGGATCTCGAGTTCAACCGGTTGTACTGCTTCCATCCCGGAAACCAAAGAGAAAGGTGTTGCTCCAGTAGAGGTCCTAATAGAAGTTCGATACCCCCATAAGGCGAAGGGCAGCTTAAGCGGCTAATCTCTATATGTTTTAGTCATTTTAGAAAGGATGGCCTTAATGTTCTTATTGACTACTTCAACTGCTCCGGTTGTTTGAGGTCAATATGGAGATGATTTGTGTGTTGAATTTTATATTTTATGAGGAGTTCTTCGCATTCATTCTTAAAATGAGACCCGTTATCACTTTTGATCTCATGTGAGACACCATATCGACCTACTATATTGATTTTGATGAATTGTGCTGCATGTTTGGCTTTTAGCACACGGTATGAAACGACATCTACACATTTGGTGAAATAATCAATTTCCACTAATATAAATTCATGGCCTCCGTGACCTGGAGTTGTAACCTTTCCAATTATATCGATCCCCCATGTTGAGAATGGCCAAGGAGAAGATAGAGAGTGAAGTAGAGATGTAGGTATATGTTGAGCATTTGTGTATTTCTAGCACTTATCGCATTGACTCACATATTTATTGGAGTCATCCTCCATAGTTTTCCAATAGTATCCTTGCTTGATAATTTTAGAAGTCAACATTCGAGCACTCATGTGAGTTCCGCATACACCTGCATGTATTTGATCCGTACTCTTAGAACTTCTTCTCTATCTATGCATTGAAGGTGTAAGCCATTGAAATGTCTCGTATATAAATCTCCTCGCCGAATGATGTATTGGGAGGCTAAGAGCCTTAAAGCCTATTGTTCTTTCTTTGATGTACTGTCAGGGTATTGTTGCTTTTCTAAATAACTTTTGATGTCACTGTACCAAGGCTCCTCCTTTGTGAGGTCGTTCACCTCGTTTTCTTCTTCAACCATGGAAGCATGACTTGGTTCTTTTCTCCGTTCGACCACCAAGGGTATTTCAGTCAAAGAACTTGGGATGCGGACCATTGATGTTAACTTAAGGAAAGTATCGGCAAATTGATTATCCTCCCTTTTTAGGTAGGTTTATTATATTTCTTCGATTTATGAAGCAACTTCTTCCTAGTGAGCTTGGTATGGGGCTAAGCTTTCACTTCTAACTTTCCTTTTTCGGAAGAATTGATTGATGACTAATGAAAAATCTCCATAGACCCTTAGTTTTTGAACTTTTAAAGCTACAATGGCCTCGAGCCCTATGATGCAAGCTTCATATTCAGCAGCTTTGTTGGTCACATCAAAGTCTAATTTTACAGACATGGGTGTATACACCACTTTAGGTGAAACGAGTTGGACACCAACCCTACAACCTTGTTTATTGGAGGCACCGTCAAAATATAAACACCAACTTTCTTCTTCAGTCATCATTAATTCTTCATCAGGAAACTCATAATTCTCAAGTCGAGGTTCTTCAGGAGAGTCAGCTAAGAATTCTGAGATTATGCTTCCTTTTATAGACATTTGTGACATGAATGTTACGTCCAATTCGGCCAACACGATCATATATCTAGATATTCGCCTATTTACTACGGGCTTATTAAAGAGATATTTGAGTAGATCTCCTTTCCTGCCTACATGAACGGTATGAGTGAGCAAATAGTGTCTCAATTTCTTAGTAGACTACACCAATGCCATGCACAATTTTTCGAAGTTAGAGTATTTTTCTTCATATAGTAAGAACCTTTATCTTAGGTAGTAAATAGCATTCTCTTTTTGATCGATTTCTTATGCTAGCATAGCTCCACCAGCTGTTTTAGTCACAGTTAAGTAAAGTCTCAACGGATGCCCTGGAGTAAGAGGTACCAAGACAGTCGGATTTGTGACATACTCCTTGTTTTTATCGAAGGCTTGTTGACAATCATCATCCCATTCCTTTGGAGCATCTGTATTTAATTCCTTGAAGATGGGATCACATATCATAGTAAGTTTTGAAATGAAACCAAGAATCTTGGAATCTCCTTCTCTGTCTTTGCTGGTTTTAGAGACATGATGGTTTTGATTTTTATCAGATCAATTTCAATACCACTTTCGCTAACCACGTGACCTAGAAGTTTTCCCGAAGTAACCCCAAAGGCACATTTTTGAGCATCGAGTCTTAAATTAAACCTTTGAAGTCTTTCGAAGAATTTTCTCAAGGCAAGAGTATGTTTACTCCTTTCCTTGGTGTTTACTAACATGTCATCTACGTACATCTCAACTTCTTTGTGCATCATATCATGGAGAAGCGTGGTTGCAACTCGATGATATGTAGTTTCAGAGTTCTTTAAACCAAATGGCATAACTGTATAGCAATACAACCCTCATGGAGTAGTGAAGGTTTTCTTTTCCATGTCTTCTTCATGCATTTTGATTTGATTGTAGCCAGCATAACCATCCATGAAGGACAACAAGGTATGGTTGGCCGTGTTATCAAGAAGCACGCCAATGTGAGGCAATGGGAAGTCTTCTTTTAGACTAACCTTGTTCAGGTCCCGAAAGTCCATGCACATTCTTACTCTTCCATCTTTCTTTTGCACAGGAACAATGTTTGCAACCCAATTAGCATATTGGACTACCTTAATGAATCCAGCCTTCAATAGCTTTATTACCTTTCTCGAATTCTTAATTGAAATACTAGTTTCTTTCTTCTAAGCTTTTATTTAACAAGCTTGGCCCCCTAGTTCAGAGAAATGGTGTGTTTAGCTATCTCTAGATCAATCCCGGGCATATCTTCATAGGACCATACGAATACATCCTTGAATTCAGAGAGTGTCGTGATGACTTTAGCCCTTTCTTGAGGACTAAGTGTAAGACCAATTTGTAATTCTCTAGGAGTGTCGTTGTCAGAAATGTTGATCATTTCAGTTTCCTCAATTATTGGAGTTTAATTTTCATGTTCCTCTACAGCTTTTATTATTTATATATCATTTTGAACCTCATTTTGTGAAACAAAGCAATCATATAAATTGGAAAGGGAGTAAGGAAATGAAGACCAGGAATAAGCAAATGAAGTCATATTATTAAACTCATTAAACATGACATCAAAGTTTGCCTTAGCGGCAGATTCTAAAGGAAGGATAGAATCCCTGACAAACTTATTAGCATTTATAGTGTTTCTAGGACTAGACATTTTAATAGCGCTAGACTCTGACTCAGTTTCAGACTTCTTGATAGTTGAGCCTTCTCCTATGGTGAAGTCCATGATCTTTCCTTTCCGTGTAGTGATTTTTGCGGTCTTGCCCCATCCTCTAACCACTTGATTTGTAGGAGTTATAAGCTTAGTTGGATCAAAGATTAAGCATTCATGGCCATGAACACTTCTTGTTCGGTTGGTGGAGCACGTTCTAACCCGAGGAGCAATCCAAGTCCTTGTACATCAAGGTCATCCAGTTCAGATTTCCCTTTTGTGATTGGAGTGGTTTCTCCCTCCATAAAGTGACAGTCGACGAAGATTTCCAACTCTAGATACTTCATCCTATTAACACCATAGAATTGTTCAAGAAATCTGTAATAGGGAAGTTCTCTCCTTCTTTTAAGAAATTTCTATTTAGGGTGAGGGAGTAAGGGCGAATTTCAATGTCTCCATATTTTTTAGCAATTTTATGCTTTAGAAGCTCCTTATAGTCTTCTTGGGTTGGGAAGTACCCCAATTCAAACCTATTATTTTTAGGATGAAGATTGAAAAGGGCGGCAACAAGGGCCGTCCTTGATTCCATGCTTAATCCAAGAAAATAACCTTGATTGCGAAGAAGAGTATTGACCACCAAGCTCGAGTGAGGATCAAAATCAAAAGGAGCCATGTCTCCCTCTTCAACGGCATCAATGGAGAATCCCCATAAAGCTTCATCATTCGCATCATCTTTGATGTTAATGATGGGTTGGTCGGTAGCTTTGATCTTCATTGGAGATGCATCAATGGTGATTACAACCCCTTCTAGCATGAACTTGATTTTCTGATGAAGAGTGGAGGGAACCGACCGTAATTTAAGGAGCCAGGGCTTTCCAGAGAGAAGTATGAACCTAGTTTCAACGTCCATAACATGGAATTTAACCTTCTTCTCAACCAGGCCTGCAATTCAATTGAGCCATATGACTCCCATTGTACCCCTTCTTGTGTTGTCATAGGGTCGAATAGCTTGACCACCAGCACGGAATTCTTCTTGTAACACCCCAAGTTTTCGAGTGGTTCTTAAGGGGAACATGTTGATAGCTGAGCCATTGTCAATCAAAGTCATATGTATGTTGAGTTGTCTACTTATGACGGTGATGTAGAGAGCTTTGTTATAACTTGGCCCTTCAGTTGGAAGGTCTTCATCGGAAAAAGTGATGTCCGGCTTGTGTTGCTCATGGATTATAAGGTTGACCAAGCCATCCGGAGTAGTGTCGAAGGTCACGTTCAAATGAAAAGGGCCTTAATGTAACAACCTGAAATTTCCTAACTTTTGCTCTAGATTTTTCGAAAACATATTATAAATATTACAGAAATATAATTATTAAAACTCCTAATTAACGAGTAAAAACCAAAGCATTACCACCACCGTGATAACGGCTATGGCATTTATCAAAGTACTACAGCGGAAGTCTCAAAAACCAAAACCGATTTAAAAACTTAAACCCAAAAACAATTTCAAAACTAAAATCAAACCAACAACCAAAAGAAAATCAACTTAAAACTTGAATACATTTCGGAACCATATTGATGGCCCTGCAAAACCAAAAACATATACATCGAAAATAAAACAACATCCAATAATAGCTAGATAACTCCATAAGAAAATAAATTAAGAAACTACGAAGGCTACACAGCAAGCACTCTCACTCTAGCCCAGCATGAATGACTTATGCCCACTTTTACCTGTAGCTTTTCTTATTCTAGACAACTACTCACCAAAAAGTGGGTCATCGTAGAGCCAAGTCCAAGACAAAGCAAAGCACACAAAACAAATAGTCAGCAAACCTGAGTACATAACTACTAAAGACTATGCAACAAGACTAAGATAAAATAAAATCATACATACATCTTACCTTTGACAACTCTTCACCTGCGCATAGACTCAACTTAAGAAAATTAATTATTATATTTAAACTTTGGATTTCGCATCGACCGAGTTTCCATTCCTTTAACATGGCCCTATTGGGCACTAACATGGGAGCAACTCCAAGAAGGTATTATCTTTGTCACATAAAAAGACAGAATTCCAGCGCAGTAAAAATATAAAAGAGTACAACGTCTTGTACTCCAATTAGAATTCATAGATCTCTGTTCCATTTGACTCCCCCCATTGTTTATACTCAAGGTATGAATGTTCCAAGAGTTTTGGTTTGAATCCTCTTGCACTTTACGTGATTAACCCCTTTTATAATGTTATGACTCACACACATCAACACATAAAAGCATCCATACAATCACAAAAGCTATATTAATTATCTTCAATTTAAAGTGATTCCAAAAACAATCTTATGTGTGTCCTTTAATTAAACTAAACTTCCTTTACCACACATTAACTTTGAGTGGCTAACTATTTACCTTCTCCTTGACCACACATTAAAATGTGAGTGGCAACATATATAAAAACATTTGCTCATTAACTTCTTTTAACTGTATGAATAAAAATTCACAAACTACTTTTCTTATTGATTAAGTAACTAATCAACTTAACGAACTTCGTTTCTTCTTCAATAAACTATTGGCCAATTTTAAAATGATCATAAATTTCCAATTTAATCTTGAAGAATTTATATTGTTAAAAATGTATGGAATGTCAAAACAATATAAAATAATGTTTCTAATAAAATTTGTCATGCACGTCAATTCACCAGCCAATGAAGCAACAACAACGGATAATAATAGGTTAAACAAGCATGAATCTAGTTTCTATGTTTGTCTTTAGTGCTTACGTATATTGTGTTGTAGTGGTGATCCGCCACAACTTCTAAAAATCAACTAGTTCGAAGTTTCCTACATAGAGATAACCGAAACTAAAATAAAACCTTGTTGACTAAGTTCTACAACTACTCTAAACTAACTTTCTACATTGGAAACTTGTCCAAAACATTCCCTGTATGGTTTCTATTCAATTCCATACTTTATTTTAATTTTTCTATTGCAAAATACTTGATTTTCGATAATTTTCAAAAAATGACAGCTTAGTAAACCTTCTTAAAAATACTCTTAAACCTTTCTAAATATCGTATTTTGATACTAAACACTATAGTCATGTCCTAAGATCAATATACAATACTTAGATGCATTAAAAATAATTATAACTTACTATATTACACGTTACTATTTTACTGTGCATAAATATATGTAAATAAGAATTTACAGCTTTATTTATTCTTCTGAAACTCATTGGCAACTCATAAAAACATCATAAATTCATAATAAAACTCTTTTACAATCCACTAACATCACTATGAAACCAATCTATGTTTTAGAATAATTTTTCATAAAACAAAACATGTTCATAATATTTATTCTATTGATTTTCATGATTACGAAATTTAGACAGCAATATAAGTCATGTTTAAAGCATTTAAAAAATCAATCGAAACTTCATAGAATCATCATAAATTCCCCCAACAACAATTCATGATCATAATAGTGAAGTTTAAATCATTAAAAACCACAAAATCATGGATTTCATAATTTTATAAACCCTAATTTAAAATTTCCTAATCAATAATAAATTCATGTTTGAAACTAAATCATAACTTCATAAAAACATGATTAAAACTATAAAATTATGATTAATCATAAACATAAAGATGAATTTGCAAGATTGAATAAAAAAATAAAAGTAGAAGAAAATTTTTTTAATATAAGTTTCAAAAAAAATACCAGAGGGGAGGAAGAGGGTGGCACACGGTGGCCGACGGCGGAGCAACAGTGGCGGTAACGGGGTTCCGGTGTCGGCGAGGTGGCGAAGGGGAGGTGCGCAACAATTCTTTTTTTTTTTTCCGGAAAATTCGTCCGACTTTTTTTTTTGTTCGAATTTTTTTTTTCTTTTCTCTCTTTCTCTATCTAAATTTTTGGAATCCTTAATCCTAAAGTTGCAAATTAAATATTAAAATTGTGGTTTTAAGGGGTATTTATAGTCCCCAAAGTAGGATTTGGTGCAATTCCATATATACCCTTAGTGCTTGAAATTACTTTTATGCCCTTGTTTTAAAAACAATTTGGGAAACTGTAAAAATTCTGTTTTTAGAAACTTTTCAAAACATTTAATAAAACTTAAAATATTATTTATAAACACAAAATAATTTTTTTAATTAGAATTTATTTAAATTTCCTTTGTTTAATATACTTATTGAATATAATTTCTTAGGAAAAATATTAAAATATACGTATAAAATATGAAAATAACTTCTTTAAATACGTGAAAATATGAGGTATTACACTCTACCCCCCTTAAAAGAATTTTCGTCATGAAACTTTATATAAATTATTGTATGGCATTTGAATAGAGTCTACATTCACTTCAAGCTTTTTCCATACGACACTATGTTGTTGTAGACATTAGACATTTAACTCGACCTTTGCTTGACAACTTTTTAGTGAATAGAAATAAAACTTCACTTAAAAGTAGTAAAAACTCGTAAAAAAACTTGCAAAATGGAGGCTAAAAATGCTCGAAATTACATCTCATAGGTCAAACACTGGTCTAACTCTATTCTTTCAGGCTGTAACACATGTGACTCATCCGAAACATATTTTCTTAGTTGAGACACATGAAAGACATTGTGAACTTTGCTCAACTCCATTGGTAATGCTAGCTTATATGCAACTTTTCCAACCCTTTGCAAGATCTCATAGGGTCTCATATATTTCGGGCTTAATTTCCCCTACTTTCCCAACCTCATTACTCCTCTCATCGGTGATACGTTAAGTAGCACCTTATCACTAACTTCTAACACAACTTCCTGGCATTATTGGTCCGCATAAGAATTTTGTCTATCTTGTGCCACTTGAATCTTTGCTTGTATCACTATTACTTTATCAGTAGTTTCTTCAATCAATTGAGGTCCTAGAATCACTGTGTGACACCATGGAATTTCCGAAGTTCCTACTTTAAATCTTTCTGGAATTAAAAACATATCATAATATAAATACTAAAGAACTATAAATATAAAAACTCCTAATAACGGAAAAACCAAAGTATTACCGCCACCATGATAACGGCTAAGGCATTTATCAAAGTACTACATCGGAAGTCTTAAACCAAAAAACAATTTAAAACTAAACTTCAAAACAAGTTCAAAACCAACATCAAAAAAAAATCAACTTACAACTTTATTACAGTTCGGAACAATTTTAAAGGCCCTTAAAAACCAAAACCAAAATCTTTAGAAAAAAAACAACATCCAAATAAAAGTTAGTAGCTCATAAGCAATATAAATAGAGCTACAAAACACAGTAAGCGCTCTCACTCCAGCCCAGCAGGAAATGACATATGCCCACTTGTACCTGTAGCTTTCCTTATTCTAGACAACTTACTCGCCAACAAGCAGGTCATTGTAGGTCAAAGTCCAAGACAAAGTCATGCACACAAAACAAACAGTCAGCTAAGCTGAGTACATAACTACTAAAGACTATGCAACAAAACAACAAAAACTAAAACATATACACAACTTACCTTTGATAACCTTTCACCTGTGCATAGACTCAACAAATTAATTATTACGTTTAAACTTGCGGATTCTGCATCGAGCGGGTTTCCTTTCCTTCACAATCGCCCTATTGGGCACCAACTTGGGTGCAACTCCAAGAAGATATTACTATGTCTCATAAAGAGACAGAATTCCCGCGCATTATAAATGTAAAAGAGTACAACGTGTTGTACTCCAATTAGAAGTCATAGATCTCTGTTCCATATGACTCCTCCCCCCCCCCCCCCCCCCCCGCGGTTTCTNTTGTTCATACTCAAGGTATGTACGTCCTATGAGTTTTGATGAAAATTCTCTTACACTTTACGTGATTAACCGGTTTAACATTGTTAAGACTCACATACAACATCACAAAAAAACATGCATCACGTCAAGCAAGCCATATTAATTATCTTCAATTTAAGGTGATTCAAAATTAATCTCATGTGTGTCGTTTAATTAAACTAAACTTCCTTTACCACACATTAACTATGGCTAAATATTTACTTTCTCCTTGACCACACATTAAACTGTGAGTGGCATCATGTATAAAATATTGGCTCATAACTCCTTTTATCATGTGAGTAAAAATTCACAACTACCTTTCTAGTTGATTAAGTAACTTACCAACTTTGAAAATAACTTCCTATCTTTATTAATATACTTTTGGCCAAATTAAACTGATCATTACATTCCAATTCAATCTTACAAATTTATATTGCTACTTAACATGTAATGTCACCATAATATGAAATCATGATTCATAAAAGGATAACAATATTTCATAACATAAACGATCATATAAGCATGAATTCTAATTCTTATGTTTGTCTTTAGTACTTACGTACCTTGTGAAATAGTGGTTCTCCGCCACAACTTCTAAAAAGTTGACTAATTCAAAGTATCCTACGTAAAGAAAACCGAAACTAAATTAAAACCTTGTTGACTAAGTTCTACAACAAGTCTAAACTAACTTCTTTGTTGGAAACTTGTCCAAAACATTCCTGATCTGGTCTCTATTCAATTCCATACTTCACTTTAATTTTTCTATTGCAAGATTAATTGTTTTTCGGGACTTATTTATGCTTTGTAAAACCTCGACATAAATTTTATGTCACTTTAGAAAAGTGGAAAGCAATTTAAAATTACCAAAACTCCTTGAAAAACTTCAAAAACAACATAAATCAATCATACAATGTATTACTTAATTTATATGATCAATTCATGCTAATTACATAATTTAAAAGCCTAATTAATCATTTTATAAAATATGGACAACATGCTAAATATGCTTAAAATCACTTTAAAACTTCGTGAAACATACTAAAAATCATATGTAACATCATATAATTAATAGGTGATCATACTAGCATAATATGAACACTTAAAACTTACTTCAACTTATTTTTATAAAATTTTTGAATTTATTAATTAACTTTAAAGTCATGAAATATTCATAAAAACATCATAAATTCATGGAAAAACTCTTTTGCTATCAACTAACATCATTATGAAACCATTCTATGCTTTAGAATAATTTTTCATAAGCCAAAACATGTTCATAATATTTATTCTATTGAATTTCAGGGTTACAAAATTTGGACAGCAATTTATTTTATATTTAAAGCCTTTAAAAATCAATCTAAACTTCATAAAATCATCATAAATTCACACAACAACAATTCATGATCATAATATTGAAGTTTAAATCATAAAAACTCATAAAAATCAAAACTTTGATACTTTATAAAACCAAATCTAAAATTTCATGAACAACAAATTAATTCATGCTTTAAAACAAATCATAACTTCATAAAACATGATTGAAATTTATAAAATCATGATCAACCATAAATATGAACATGAATTTGCAAGATTGAATCAATAAGAAAGAAGGAGAAATTTTTTTTTATTAAAGTCCGAAATTACCGAAAACAAGGGGAAGGGGTATTACACTTAAGTAGAGCTTGTTTATGATTTTCTGAAGAAACATGAAGTTTCCATACGTTGACATTGGTCTTAGTTCTTTTGATTTGTTGAACGACCACATTTTCCTCTTGAGGTGGAGGAGGTGGTGGAGTAGTTTGAGCGTCATTTTAGTTTTGAGTAGTATTGAGGCGTCCTGTTCGAGTGAGAACTTGAACGTTGTTGTCTTTAAGAGGTAACAAGGGCCTTAGAACTTCAGCGATATCATCGTCTTCTTCAACAAGGGTATGGTAAGCAGGTTATGCCCCATTTCCATCATAGACATCCTCGTCGTCACTGTCCCATATCCCATTGACCTCTAGGAAACAGGGCGAGGTGATTACTTGTGAGATAGGTTGTCCTACAAGATTAATCAAGTCAAGAGGGTCAGAAGATAGTTCATCTTCTTCTACCCTATTGATAGAGAATGCCATATTATTAGAAAATTTACGGCATACCCTTTAAAATCCTCCCACTCTTTTCGATGAAATCCTTTTGGCATCCTATTGGCAGAAGGATATTGAGGGATGGGAGGAACTAAAGGAAAAGGTTTCTCAATGAGCCAACGGTACTTGATGCGGCTTTCCCAAGTGAAATGGTTGTGTATCATTTCATTGATGTATTTATTCCGGTAACTATTAACCATTAAGCTCATGCCTAAACTTTTTTTTTTGGTAAATTGTAAGCAATTTTATTACCAAAAAGTGAATAATTACAACCTAAAAACCTACTTAGGCAAAATTGACTCAGTTTTGCACAAAGTAGTCCATAAAAGCTCAGCTATACAAAACACAACCAACCTGACCTATACAAAGGAAACAAAAACAACAAAAAACTATGAACACAATGCTTCCCATCATCAAAACATCCAACCAGAAAACAAAATAGGACCTTCACACAACAGTAGCACCTCAATATGTAGTCTACACACAAAAACAGCCTGCTCACAGCCAACAAAACAACCACAAACAAACACCAGCAAGACAAAAACCACCAAGAAAACCAAACCCTAAACACCTCCCCAACACACAACCAGCCACCAACCAAGCTCAAACACCAAAAATGCATTTACCAAACTGCATAACCAAACATTGCAAGCCAAGAAAAACACTGCAGTACCAAAGCTGCACACAAAACCTGCATAACCAGAACTGCCAGAAAAACAAAACCTGCAGCAACAAAAATGCATCAGCAGAACTAGAACTACAAAGCCAAACCCGCAGAAACCAACTACAGCAGAGCCCTGCAAATCCACACAAGCCAAAACATACCCCAACCAGCACAAGAAAATCCCTGCAGCACTGCACAACCAGCCTGCAGAACCAAACAACAACCTGAACCCATTATAAAAACCAGCGCAGCACTACAAACCACCATACCACATCACAAACTTCTCACAGCCTCAGCACCCCCAACAACACCTACCAACACGACACAGACCATAAGCCAGCACAGCAAACCTGTAGGCAATGCAGACTGAGCCCCAAAACAGAACTGTAGTCTGAACCATAATAACTTGGCTTCACACCCAGCCAAGCCACAACAGCACAGCAACCTGCCACACCAGAGCCACCTGCAAACCAGTAAACTGAGCCCCAGCCACAAAAGCAGTAGCTTGTCAGCATCTAGCCAAAAACAGCAATAACACCATCTGACTATGCAACCAAACAAACAATCTGACAAACCCCCCATATCCACCACACCCCTGCAAACCTCCCACTCCACTGCATAGGCTGCTCACAGCCTCAAAACCCACCCAACACCACCATCACAGCAAAACAGCCATAAACCAAACCTAACACCCACCTCCACTCTTGCAAGCACTAGTAGAACAGAGAACAAACCAATAAAGAAACACAACAACCATAAATAAACCAAGTAACAAAACCCTACCACCAAACCATACCACAAACCAACACCTACAACCTGTGAAGCCAGGCTACATAAAGCAAAAATGAAGCCTGAATCTATAGGCTACACCAGACACAACACAACAACTAAAACAACCTACAATAACACCCCACACCATTGTGCAACCAGATTGAGCAGCACCACAAGCCAAACAAAACAACCTACAATAACACCCCACACCATTGTGCAACCAGATTGAGCAACACCACAAGCCAAACAAAACAGCCTCCAAGCCACCATGAACTTAGCCCCACGGCCACCCTGGTCTCTCAACAACTGCAACACGACACCATTGCACCAGCCACTCTACAGCAAACCTGCAAAGAAACAACACAGACCACACCCACCCACAAACACCTGGTGTAGCCTCAACACATTTGCAACCTGTGAAACCAGTGCTTAACATGACTGGGCCATTTTGACTGATCCAAAACCGGCAGTCTACTAATCACAATTGTCCTAGTATCTGCACAAGCTTTCCCCCTACTCCAATTACTCACGCCCCACACAACTCTATTCCTCTGCCTCCATATATTATAAACAAGAGCAGCAAGCACACAAAAACTCATTTTCCTCATGACAGGACAATGACTCCACTGCTCCCAAGTGTGCCAAATATCCCTCAACTTCCTATTTTGCAGAATCCTAACCCCCATCCACCTAGAAATCTCCCCATACACAACATAAGTCTCCTCACATTAAAAATCACATGGTCCAAGCACTCAACAGGACAGCCACATAACACACAAGCCATGTCAGACACAACATTAAGTCTAAACAGCCTATCTTTTATTTTCAGCCTATTATGCATAGCTAACCAGCACCCTCTGCAACACCTGCCTAGACAATAAGAAAATTTGAGCCCAATAAGTGTGAAGACTCATCAGCATAGAATTCACAAGCACCCCTCTAGCTGTATTAGATAAATGCCTGCTAGACCAGATTGTAATCCTCAACAAAATCTTGTCAACCAAACCATCACAATACTGCCTAGCAAGCCTCTTAGAATTCATAGGAATTCCCAGATACTTAAAGGGGAACCCTCCTCTCACATATCCAATAAGCTCTAGGATATCCTCCTGAAGGTAACCTGGAACATTCCCAAAATCAATTGTCCTTTTCTCGGTATTTGCAGACAGACCAAAGGTACCATAGAACTTCTGCAGAGCTTCATGCATCAACTTCACATAGCTATAATCACCATAACAAAAGAGCATCAAATCATCAACAAAAACCAAATGATTTAAAGAAAGGTCAGCACACTTTGCATGGAACTTGAACTCATGATGCTCCCCCACCCTTCTCAACAACCTAGAAAGGTATTCCATGGCCAACACAAACAACAAAGGGGAAATAGGATCTCCTTGCCTCACACCCCTCTTCCCAGCAAAAAACCATGCACACTTCCATTCAAAGAGATTGAATATTTTGGTGAAGTAACACAAGCCATAACCCATTTCACAAACCTTTGAGGAAACCTCAAAGCTAGCAACATTTCCTCAACAAACTCCCATGATAAGGAGTCATAGGCCTTCCTTAAATCAATTTTAATACTACACCTCTTCTACTGATTCTTACGCCCTTATTGATGAAGAAAATCCTAACAAATCCTAAACTTTTAAGATCAAGTCTCTTCCAAATGTCCTCCATAAGTATGGGGAGTTCGGTGAAGGGACTTCGTAATTCAGTTTTTTCGGGTTCATTGAAATGCCATTTACAAAGGCAAAAATAACATTTCGGATTGCTGATGGGTTCATCACATCCAGCTTTCATTTTTCCTATGTGAACCCTCTTCCAACAATCACATACAAATGGATCTTTAGAGTGAGGAAGGTCATCGGAAGTCTTCTCTCCTTTTCCAAATATTTCTGGAGTAGCTTCATCTTCTTCTAAAGCATTTTGTGGGGTAGTTCGTCTCGTGGAGGTGATTAGAGTGGTTGGATCTATTAGAAGTTTTATTCTTCAATCATGAAGACAAAAAGAGGATTGGTTTGGATGTTGAGCTTCTTTCCTCTGCGCAAAATGGGAAGCCATCTTTAACCATGTCTTGTAAGAGATTCTTGAGGGTCCAACATTCTTCGGTAGTGTGACATATTTAACCATGTCTTGTAAGAGATTCTTGAGGGTCCAACATTCTTCGGTAGTGTGACCTCTACCTTGATGATACATGCAGTACTTATTAGCATCCCATCTTAGTTATCGCTTTTCATGAAAAGGGTTTGGTGCCCCACATAGCCTTTTTACGGACATTGAATGTCTTTAGTTTGTTGCATAGTGTGAGTATTCTACGCTGAGGGAGTGAATCTAGAAGCTCAAAACCTAAGTAGAGAAGTCTCCACCGTGCTCCTTTCGGGAGCTTACGGAACCCCATTAGGTCTAGCCCGACGGCAAATTGATAGCCAAGGATAAGAAGGTGTCATATCTCTTGGACTCGGGGACGAGGGTAAGGAAAAGAATAGGTCACACTGTCCCCTCGCGTATAGCGACCTCTGCTTGTTCTCATTTGTAATTTCATAATCATAATATCGAATTATAGCATTCATATTTCCGTCTTTGACCTACAAACACACAAAAATAAGGCTAGGCGGGTTTTTAGTTAATGCACACACAATTTCCAATTTAAACATGCTCGATTGATCGCTTTAGGATTTAGTTGATTTTAATCTTTTTTTAGTTAGAACATGTTTTTAGGTCTTTTGAGCTAAACATGAATTCTATGTGATTTAAAGTAACAAACATTTAGCATGAAGATCACATAAAACCTAAAGCAATGTTTCTACCTACAGTTGATTTTAATTAAGAAGTTGAATCATTGATTAGTAAATATTGCATAAATTTGATTTTAAAACATGTCAATTATCTATTAAAGAAATAAAATCACATAAACATGAAAATTAAATCTTTGAAGAACTCAAGATGGAGATTTTGAAGTTGTTGGCCTCCTTTGAAGTATCTTTCGTGCAATCTTCGACTACTTCTTAGAACCGAAAGCTTGAAGAACTTTGATTAATAACGATAATAATAATGTTAATAACTGTAAAGTTTAATCTTGTGAGAGAAAGAAGTAGAAAGCAATTATTTTCGATGTAGGGCACAAAAATCGAGAGAGAGAGAGAGTTTAGAGAGATAAGATGTGTTTTAAAGAAGCCGAAGTGTGGATGAATGATCGAATGAGAGAATGAGAATTGATGCAGTGATGTCAGAAAAGGTCGGGTATATATAGGGCCGGAAGTGACGTCATGGAGCGTCGTAGCGCCGAAGAAGCACCATAGTGCTCAATGATGAGTGCCAGGACGCCCTAATTGCACCTAGGCACTCGAGCTCCCTTTTTCTGAGTTTTACGCCGTGAATCTCTGAATCTTCCTTATTTCATACATTCATTTCCATAAACCGAAATATTAAGAAATATTTTGAAATAATTCGGAATTGATTTCCATAAACCGATTTATTCACTTCCATAACCTAGAGTTTTCATATTCCGAACAAACCCTTCTAGAAGATTCATCGAATTCGGTCACATACATACGCTTAAATTATTTTCTTTATTTTTGAAAATGAAATTAATAAGTAAACAAAATGAAATTGAAAATAAATGAAATGTAGGTGAAAATGAATAAAATGAGAAAATGAAGTATAAAAATAAATATGAAAATGAAATACGAAATATAAGAAAATTAATTTAAGCACATTTCGACCATTATAACTCATCATCAGTTCTTCCAACCCTCGCCCGCTGACTGGGCAGCGGGACCCCTGTATAAATTTTGGGGTAGGGACCATATAGGTGAAAGACTGACTTACAACACAAAAGTAGATGTTTTTCAAGATATTAATTTTTAGACGATGGACTTATAGCGATGTGGTACACTTTATTCATCAGCCTTTAGGTGGGACTAAATTTAGGTGTCTACAGCCCTACTGGATTAATTTTTCCCTTCGATTGGAGTCTCTCAAATGCTAGAGTATTGGTCATACCCAAGGGAGTGTACTCACGTCGACGGCGGAAAGGACCCTTGGACTCTTCAACGGCATTGATGTTATTTGAAGTGGGCCCCTTTTGAATGACTAGTCTTTTGGTTGTTGGTCCATCTTCCTTTTCCACTTTCTTAATTGAGATCGTCCTTAATTTCAGTCTCAATATAATAGAACTTTTCAAAGGTTTCAAGGCCCAAATATTTGAGATTATTTTTTATATTTTGGGAGCAAGTCAGCAGCGAAGATCTTAACTTGCTCTTTTTTAGGTGGCGTGGTCACCATTTGTGCAGCAACCTCTCTCCAAAGAGAGAGATAGGAGGTGAATCCCTCCTTTTCTTTTTTTTTTTAGAGAGTTTGATCAAAGCTCCCTCTGAGAGGTGGTAGGTTGAGTATTCCCCTTGTAACGAGTAATAAAGGCATGTGCTATGTCTTCCCATGTTGCGGTATCTTTATTGGGGAGTGAAAAGAACCATTTCTGACACACGCGCTCAAGAGTCACAGGGAAGGTCCTTGGATAAAGCCTTGTATTGATCTTTTTCACATCCATATAAAACTTGAAACCTATCAAGAAATGCTTTGGATTATTGATAGCCTTGAATTTTGGGAGTTCAGCAATGGAAAACTTTTCCGGCAAAGTATCAAGCAAGTTCTGGTCGAGGTTTGGAGGATCAAAATCAGAGTCTTAGTCAGTGACTCTTCTAGCTACCTTCTCCATATCTTGGATAATGTGTATTTCAATTTGATATTATTCATCTCAACTTTCATTGCTTCGAAAGCTTGAGTCAATTGGGCCAAGTTGCGGGCCATTTCATTGTTCGTGTTTGTAAGGTCTTGATCACCCATTATTGAGTTGGATTGTGCTGTCTCTTGTTGAACTTGAATGTAAGCCAAAGTGTCTTTTCGAACTAACCTTGTGGATCACTTTCTAATACAATGAGGAGTTGTTGACTTTTTCCTTCACGACCTATACTGCGATATTAGATTTTTAGAATTTTCACTTATTTAATTTCAATATAATGACTTGATCTTTAAGACATATACAAAACCTGTCATGGTTGCTTCCAAACTTTACATGAATTCATGATGCAAAATATTTCATTATCCTGGATTTTTTTATTATATTAATTTTTAATTTTTTTTATTAAGGGGAAGATGAAATTATTTTTTACAAGAGGAATGAAATGCAACCTATGGATATCTATATGAAACTTTTAGTCAATGCAATAAGCAACCAAGGTCTATATGTGACTCTCTAGGCAAAAGCAGTCATGAGAATGCTTAATCTTACAAGCATAGCACATATGATCATGTAGCATGTCGCACATAATACACCTATGCATGAGGTCAAGTCCAACCCTAGCCAAATTTGTAAGAGGCAACTAGAATTAAGGCTTAAGGTGTCCAAAAGGTATTATGACTAGGGTGTGTCCAACTATCGACACCACAACTTAGTGGTGATCCAAGTGAGACATCCATTACGAATCATATAGGTCATATGATTCACGCGTCATGGTTGGGATGGATTTCGATTAAAGAGTGAGCTTAGGTAGGTCACCTAACCATCCTGAAAATAAGTCCCCCGGGGTTGTATCAAGTATAGAACATACTTTATCAAACTTGAATCCTAAAGCAAAAACCCTCACATGGGAATTGCATGCATTATAAGTAGAAAATACAATTTAATATTATAATTAAGAAACTACAAGAATTTTTGAGTTTCGTCCACGGTCCTTTAAAATTAAAATAATGTCCCCAGTGAAGTCGCCAAATTGTAGACCCGACACTTTGGAGGCCCACGTGCCCTTTTTACGGACATTAAATATCTTTAGTTTGTTTCATAGTGTTAGTATGCTTGTCTTAGTGAGTGAGTCTAGAAGCTTAAAACCCAAGTAGAGAAATTGCCACAGTGCTCCTTTTTTTTGGAGCTCACGGAACCCCATTAGGTCTAGCCCAAAGGCAAATTGACGGCCAAGGTTAAGAAGGTCTCATATCTCTGGATTCGGGGACAAGGGTAAGGACAGAGTAAGTCACAATGTCCCCCCACTTATAGCGGCCTGTACTTGTTCTCATATGTGTTTTCATAATTATAATATTGAATTATAGCATGGATATTTCAGGTTTAATCCTAAAACACATACAAACAAAGCTAGACGGGTTTTGATTAATGCAGACATAATTTCCAATTTAAGCATGGATGGGTGATCGCTTTAGAATTTAACCAATTTTAATTTTTATTTTAGTTAGAACTTGCTTTTAGGTCTTATTAAACTAAAAATGAATTCTATGTGGTTTTAAAGCAATAAACATTTAGCATGAAATCACATCAACCTAAGATGATGTTTCTACTTAAGATTGATTTTAATTAAAAGTCGGGTAATTGATTAGTTAATGTTTCATGAATTATATTAGAACATGCCAATTATCTGATAAAGCATTTAAATCACATAATCATGTACAAATAACTCTTTTGAAGAGCTCAAAATGGTGATTTTGATGATGTTGGCCTTATTCAAAGTACATTTCATGCAATCGTCGACAACTTCTTAGATTTGAAGGCTTCAATAACTTAATTAATTAATTAATTAATTAATTAATAATAATAATAATAATAATAATAATAATAACAACAACAACAACAACAACAACAACAACAACAACAACAACAACAACAATAATAATAATAATAATAATAATAATAAAATAATAATAATTGTTGTTGCACGACGTAGACTGGAGGCGTGGATTGATTGATCTCCTGCTGACGCACCCTCCAAGAACCCCGCACCCTCCAAGAACCTGCAAAAAAGGGACAATAATCCTTGTAGGATTATATCCCCCTTCGATGCTTAAGTAAGTATTTGTAGGAGAGTAAGTGGATCAAGTAACAATAAACAACAAGTAAACAGTTTTAGAGAGAGGTTTTAGAGAAAAGTTTTCCTTAAATAGTGTGTGTTTTTCTCTTAATCTTGAATGTGATCATAATGAGGATTTTGAAAGGTATTTATAGCCTCAAGTACAATTCTCTAACCAATGAGAACATGACACTTGTCCTCATCTCCTTAACTCTTTCCCTTCATAAACCTTATGGGCTTATGGTATTAGGCTTTCAAGGCCCAATGGTTTGTTTTGGTTCTTCTTTCAACGACGAATTAGAGTTGACATGTGGCGAGATGTAATCTTCCCTTTCCTTGTTCCAATTCACATGTGGCCCAGTCATATGATGACATATGGTTATGTAGGGCCCACTCATGGCAGACTCATGTTGGCATTTAATACTAGAAAGATGGACACGTGGCCCACTCAGAGGCTAACAAGTGGCAGCTAACTTGGCGTGGGTTGTTGTTGTTGTTGTTGTTGTTGTTGTTGTTGTTGTTGTTGTTGTTGTTGTTGTTGTTGTTGTTATTGTTATTATTGTTATTATTATTATTATTATTATTATTATTATTACAACAACAACAATATTAATAAAGATGTGTTTTACTTTTTGTATTGATGCTTTAATGTGTTTAAGGCTAGAAAGTGTTTTGTGAGAGAAAAAAGAGGAGAGGCACGATCTTCAAGGTGAGGCACAAAAATCGAGAGAATTAGAGTTCATGAGAATGAAAGATGTTTCAAATGCCGGAAAAAGGGTTGGGTATATATAGGGCAATTTAACACTCTGGAATTTCCTAATTTCCTCCTTTTAATTAACGGGTATATAATATAAATAAACTAGAAAAATAATAATAAATATCCTTCCGACTTAACTAGGAAAAACCAAAGTATTGCTGCCATCGTGATAACGGCTAAGCCTTTTATCAAAGTATTACAACGGAAGTCTTTTATTTCAAAACCAAATTAAAAAATTTAATAGAACGCTCAAACCAAATTAAAATAAAACTTTATTATAATTCAAAACCGCATTCACGGCCCTTTAAAACCAAATATTTAAATATGAAAATTCAAATGTCAACAATAACAATAAATAAATAACAAATCCACATAATCTAAGAAAACAACAATGTAAGCGCTCATTACTCAATCCCAGCATAATTGACTATGCCCACCTGTACCTGTAGCTTTCTCTTTATTCTAGACAACTACTCGCTATCGAAATGGGTCGTCGTAGGGCCAAGTTAGAGACAAAGTTATGCACACAAACACACAATATTAGCAAAGCTGAGTACATAACTACTAGATACTATGCAAAACATGATTGACAACAAAATAATAGAAAAGAATAAACAACACATACTTCTTATCATCGCCATCACTACATACCTATACATAGACTCATATTAAAAATTATATATTATTTTTAGATCTTTGGATTTTGCATAGAATGGGTTTTCTTTCCTTACTAATTGCCCTAATGGGCACCAGTATGGGAGCAACTCCAAGAAGGTATTACCTATGTCACATGAAGTGACGGAATTCCAACGTATTTAAAAATATAAAAGAGTACCATGTCTTGTACCCCGATTAGTAGTTACAATAAATATACCCATAACTCCCCCGCCCCCTTTGTTCATATTCAAGGTATATACATTCCAAGAGTTTTGGTGTGAATCCTATCCTGATGCAAGCATCAATGAATAGATTAACAACGTAATCAATTTGAGCAACAATGACAAGATTAACAAAGATGCAATCAACTTCGAAGGTTTGGATGTCAATGGCAAGGATGCAACCATAGGTGAATTAATTGCATATGGGGATACAAGCCATATGGGTGCATCAAGGGTAGGGATTTGCGTGTGTATGATCACATACACCTAGGGTGGCACGCAAATCAAGGAAAGATTGGTGGATTTTGGGGGAACTATATGGGTTTTTTCCCACTGCATTTGCTAGGGTTTTTCTCATTTTAGGCATTGAGTCTTTTATTTCTTGATGATTCTTGATCATCATTTACAGCCTTAAAGACATAGGAAATGACTTCTTGAAAATTGGTTTCTTGATTAAAATATTAGATCTTAAAAGGTTTCTTGAAGATTTGAAGCAAAAATCTTGAAAATTGCGCAAAACTTGAAGCAGTCTTAGAGGAAATTTTGGCAATCTTTTTAGGGTTTTGGGTTGTTTCATTTTTTATGTAATTCTGGTTGTAATTTGTTGATTATCTTGTTTTTTAGGTTGTTAAAAAGTTTTTTAGGATATTTTCTTGTTTAGATAAGTTTGTTAGAGTTGTTACCGAGATAAGATCAAGATGCAATGATGATGTGGCATCCTTATCTTGTGTGTGTGTGTGTGTGTGAGGGATGAATTCCCTTTGTTTTTTGCGTGTGTTTTAGTGTTTTTAGTTAGGATTTTTGTTGATGATTATTCCTATAAATAGTATCAACATTAGCTTGTGAAAACAAGTTTGAGTTTAATAAAAAAAAAAGTTTGTTTGTTTACTCTGATACAACCGAATTTTTTGTTGAGTTGGTAGTTATTCCTTTATACTCTTGTGAGATTGATTAGTGGCTTTGAGGATGCTTAGGCTTTAATCAAAGAATAGTTAATCAACCTAAATATAAGAATTTTGGTGGCTTGGCCTTTAGGAATTTGAAAATTTAGTAACCTTTGTGAGTTTTTAAATTCATAAGAAAATTCACATCAAATTTGGTGCTCTCGTTGAGAGAACTATTAATCTCAAGTGCTTGTGAATCTATCAATCACTTTGACCAACATTGATAAGGAAGGTGGAGGTGAAGGATTTCCTCCAAATTTTCAAAGAGGATTGTCCCTAGAACAAGATAAGGAAATCAAGAGAGACAATGAGATTAGAGAATTACGAACCATGTTAGAGGAGGTAATGAATTTCATGTCAGGGAGATCGAAAACTAACAAGAAGAGCCGCGAAATTGAGGAATCTAATTCAAGCTCTAGTGATGAAAATTTAGGAAGAAGTGCATGCAAACCTAGGCGTGTATATGACACCAGTTCTAGTGATGAAGATGATTGAAAAAGACACGAAAAACGAGATAAACCGAAGGATGTTGATTGTAGCCTAAAATTGGACGTTCCTAAGTTCAATGGCAATCTAGATCCTGAAGTTTTCCTTGATTGGCTAAGGAGAACCGAAAGAGTATTCAATTACAAAGAATAGGATGATCATAAAGCCTTTAGGGTGGCGGAATTGAAGTTGACTTCCTATGCTACCTTGTGGTATGAAGGGCTACAAATGAAACGAAAAAAAGAAGGTAGATCGAAAATAGTGTCTTGGCGCAAACTGAAGAGGGAATTGAGGAAGAAATTTGTGCCACATGAGTATGAGCAGAACAGCTTCCTGAAGATGCATACCTTAAAGCAAGGAAAGAAGAGTGTGAGGAATATATCAATGCCTTCGAAAAGATGTTGATATCGTGTAATCTGGAAGAAAAAAAAGATCACAAGGTTGCTCGATTTGTTGCAGGATTAGATGACTCCATCAGGGAGAAAGTGGAATTGCAACCTTATTAAACTTATGAGGAAATCTATAAAGTAGCACTCAGAATGGAAAAACATGGAAATTCAAAGAATCCAAAGGCATTCTTTAAATCCTATGAGTCTAAAAAGGAGAAGGAAGTGGTGTATTTCCAAACACCTAGTGCTAAACCTAGTTTCGACAATTTAAAAACGGCAGCCACTCCAGTTAAACCACCTGCAATTCCTGAAGACAAGAGGAAGTGCTTCAAGTGTCAAGGTTATGGACACCTACAGCGCAATTGTCCCGGTTCCAGGGTGATCACTGTCAGGGAAGCACAGAGATTGAGGATGCTTACCTAGATGTTCTTCTTTAAGAAGGGGCGGATGAACATTCTAAGTCACAGGAAGAGAAAAGTAGCAATGATATGGAGGAAGTAGAGGCTGAAACGCAGGGTCAGGCATTAGTCCTTAGGAGGATTCTTCAAACTAAGCCAACACCAGTTGAAGCGAACCAGAGGGACAAAATTTTCGTGACTAGGTGCAATGTACAAGCAAGTTGTGTGACGTAATTATTGATAGTGGCAGTTGTACTAATGTTGTCTCTACCCTACTGATTCTGAAGCTTGACTACCCTACACACAACCATCTTCAACCTTACAAGTTGCATTGGCTGAGCAATATTAGTGATGTTAAGGTGATCAAACAAGCCCTGGCCAATTTCAAAATTGGTCAGTTTGAGGATTTTGTGTTATGTGATGTTTTCCCTATGGATGCTTGTCACATATTGCTTGGTAGGCCCTGGTAATATGATCGATTTGTGAAGTATGATGGGTGAACCAATGTCTATATTATCAAGAAACAAGAAAATGACAAGCCAATTGCTTTGAACCCTCTGAAAGTGGCGCAAGACATGAAGCAACTAAATGTGGAGAACATAAAGGGAGTGTTCTTGTCAAATCCAAAGGAGTTGGAGAAGGAATTATCTGATTTCCAGCAAGTGTTCCTATTAATGGCCAAGGAAGTGAGAGTTGAAACATCTCCAATCCCACGAATTCTTCAACCATTATTGAATGAATTCGAAGATGTATTTCCAGATGATGTGCCATCAGGATTGCCTCCCACTAGGGGCATCGAACACCAGATTGACTTGATTCCAGGTACTCAAATTCCCAATAAACCACCATACTGATGCAATCCCGAGGAGACTAAGGAAATGCAAAGGCAGCTTGAGGAATTGATGCAAAGGGGGTATGTTAGAGAGAGTATGAGTCCATGTGTCGTGCCAACGCTGATTGTTCCTAAGAAAGACGGATCCTGGCGCATGTGCATTGATTCTAGGGCTGTCAACAACATCACAATCAAGTACAGATTCCCAATCCCAAGGTTGGACGATTTATTGGATGAATTGTATAGCTCACAAGTGTTTTCCAAAATTGATTTGAGAAGTGGGTATCTTCAGATGCGCATGAGAGAAGGAGATGAGTGGAATTTTCAAAACTAAATTGGGTCTGTATGAATGGTTATTCATGCCTTTTGGACTCACCAATGCACAAAGTACTTTCATGAGGCTCATGAATGAAGTTTTGAAACCATACTTGGGAAAGTTTGTTGTTGTGTACCTAGATGATATACTGATTTATAGTAGAAGCAATGGTGATCATCTACAGCATGTAAGACAAGTTTTCGAAACTCTGAGGCAACATAAACTTTATGGGAAATTGGAGAAGTGTTATTTTATGGTGAGCAATGTCACTTTTTTTGGGATATGTGGTTTCAAAGGATGAAGTTTCAGTAGATCAATTTAAGGTTGAAGCAACCAAATCATGACCAACACCCACGAATGTTACTGAAGTTTGTTCTTTTCATGGATTGGCTTCATTCTACAGGAGGTTTGTCAAAAACTTCTCATCAATTGTTGCTCCTATGACTGAACGCATTAAGAAGGACAAGAAATTCGAGTGGACCAAAGATGCACAAAGGTCTTTCGAAAAAATAAAGGATTTGTTATGCCACACACCTACTCTTGCATTCACTACTACAATATGCTTGATATCCCGACACTTTTTCCCCGACACCTTTAGAAATGTCGGATGTTTGTTTATGTATCCTTATGTTTCCGACACTTTTCCCGACACATTAAATTATCAAAAATTTGGCAAACTAAACTACTGCTTTTTGGTGGGATTTCATAATTAATTAAATCAAATTATAAAAAACTACTATTTTTTGGTGGAATTTCATTCTTAATTAAATCAAATTAAAAACTACTATTTTTTGGTGGAATTTCATTCTTAATTAAATCAAATTAAAAAAAGGCGGTTGAGACTTGAGAGGGAGTTGTTTGTAGGGTTTAGGTTGCGCGCATAATTAACATTGTTTCTTCTTCCTCACACTCATAACTCTCAAACTTCTCTCAAACTTCATCACCCACGATTCCACGAACCCATTGAAACACTCTACTGCATGCACCACTAATCTGATAAATTCCCAAACAATTCTCAATCACAATTTAACTTTAATTTCAGTCTTCCCAACCGAAATTCAATTGTTAGTCTTCACACTAATCAATCGAAATCTCCCCATCTACGAATAAGTTCAGCGTCGGGAGGATTCTCTGGTAATTCCCAAGCATCTCTTCAATGTCAAATTAAATCCTTGGATTGGTGGAGTTGCACGACAATCAGGTTTCCAACAACACTTATTCTCTTACCTATATTTTAATTCAATTATGATGAGTTGTATTGTGTGTTTGAATTTGCTAGAATAATCTCGAATTTTCGAATGTTCTCAATGCAATCTGTTAAATTAGTTTTGCAATCTTGATTTTTGGAATATTTTTGATGAGTTGTATTGTGTGTTTGAATTTTCTGGAATTTTAGAATATTTGAATGTACTCAATGCTATCAGTTTAATTGGTTTTGTAATCTTGAATTTTCTAGAATAATGATGATTTATATTGTGTGTTTGGTTTTCTGGAATTNAGGTTTTCTAGAATTTTGGATTTTCTTGAATGATATCGAATTTTCGAATAATAGTTTAGTTTAATTGGTTTGCTGAGATGATTTCTGGAATAATAGTCTAGTTTAAAAGTTTAGTTTAATTGGATTTTCTGGAATAATTTATGGAATTTTAGGATATCAATTAAATTATGATGCGATGTGTGTTTGAATTGTATGTGGAAATAATTTCGAATTCTAGTTTAGTTTAATTGGTTTGTTAATTTGTTTAATTTACTAAACTGCTTTCAATTTGCATGCTAAAAATTTTGAATTTTTCTGTAGTTTATTCTGTTTATATGTTTAAGTAATCGATTCAATTTGCATGTAAAAAATTTTCTAATTTTCTGGGTTGTAATGTTTATATGTTTATATGTTTATTGTGTTGATTTTACTGCTTTTTGAATTTTGAATTTGCCATATTACTGCTTTATTGTGTCGATTCAATTCTGTTTATAAGTAATCCATATTACTGCTTTATTGTGTCGATTCAATTCTGTTTCTGGGAATGCTAGAATAAATTACAAAAACATGACAATTACAAAATATACACCAACTTGAAAATTTAATTGAAATCATTTACAAGTAATTGATTGTCTAGTTTCCATGGTTTAGCTGCCATGGTTTTTGACTAGTTTCCATTGCGTTTAATGCTTGACAAATTGATTGTAGCACCCCAAAGTTTGAGTCAATGAATGTAACTCGAAATATAAACTAATCCATGTCTCTTGATGCAAAATAACAATTAACTAACTAGATCTTGACAACCTAAAATTAGTGGTGCCTGTGGTATGAGTGCAAGCTGTTTGGGATTGAATTTCCATGGAAAACAGTTTGGTTGGGGTTCTGTGAGATGGTTTGCTGTAGAGATGATCAGTTTTTCGTGTTGGGGGTGTAGTGAGGAGTCTCAGGCTTGACTGTAGTTTTGGTTTTGGTGCCGCAGTTTTGGATTTGGCAGGTTTTGGTGCTGCAGCTGAGGTTTCTGGTTAACTGTTTTAGTTTGACAGGTGCTCTGGGTCAGGCCTTGCTGTGCCTGGACCTTTGTATGCATTTGTGGGCTTCTTCTTGCTGTAGATCAGTTTCCTGGTCTTGGTTACATTTGCAGGATGTTTTTTTTTTTATCTCAGCTTGAATGTTACTATGCTGGATTGTGTGTTATTTCTGCTGCTATCTCTAACTTAATTGAGCTGAGACCTGAAACTAAAATAAAAATCAACTCAAAATCAGTGCTGTTAGATGCCATTTGTGTTGCTTATGCAGTGAAATGAAGTAATATACTCCATATAAGATAGCTAATACGCTTATAATTTCCAGTTTATTATGATTAAGATGTCCATATTATTGCATTAGATGCATGCCCCTAGAACAGGTAGTAGAAGATGATATTTTCACTAGAAATCAATTGCTAAATGCCAAGTAAATTTATTTGTTGGGTTTGGTGTTTCTACTCTATTGTCTTTTCCCTATAAATTAAGTATGTAGATGTTGAATATTATGTTGCTAATGTTGTTTTACAACCTACAAACAAGCTGCACAAATCGGCTCCGCAGAATTACAACCTAAAGGCCACTAGGCAGAACTGACTCAGAACTGCACCTAGAGCCAACCAAACAGCAACTATACAAGAAACCTAACTGCTAAGAACAATAACATTAATCTACAAAACACCATCCAAAAAGACCTTACAAAAATATGCATATAGAGGTCTCTAAGCACTACTACAATAAATAAATTAAAATTTGAGAGCAATAAAACAACTAAATTCAAACCACTACTACAATATAGTCGAATATACAACTAAAATGACAAGAATATATAATCCATTAATTTAGTAAGAAATAAAGTACACTACAAAAAAACGTCGACATAGCGACTTTAATTACCCAACCGTGACATATACATGTACACTCATATGATTATCAATTTTCAATTACTTATTTTTCTATCATTGCTATATAAATTTTATCGTCAATTAAGAGTGAATCTTGTTGATGTTTTTTGTATGGGTATTTTTTTTTATCATTAATATATTTTAAATGGTGCAAGGCTTCTTTTGTTTTTTTTTAATTTTGAAGGAAATTAAATGGATAATACTTGGATTGAATTACCTAATAATCATCCAGCTTATCGTGTTGGAGCCTTGAAATTTATTGAGCTGGCTAAAGAAGGGCTTATAGACGGAAAAGCATTATGCCCTTGTAAGAGATGTTTAGTGAAAAAATGGTTGCCTATACAAGAAATAGAGCAGCATATTATGTTCAAAGGGTTTGACAAGCAGTATAAGAACTGGATCTTTCATGGAAAAGGAGATGTTCTTGAGCGTGTATTGAGTGATCACCGAAAGTCTACTAAAAATACTACTGGGGAGACCCTAAGTACCCAAATGGGACGGGACGATATGAGGGGCTTATTAGGAGATGCATTTGGTGTTAATATCCCTGGTGTTGTTGAACCTATAGATTCAAACCAACCTGGTTCAAGTGATCAATTGCCAAGCTTTCAACATGAACCTACTTCTTATCATTCATCATTTCAGGAGCCCACTCCATCCTCTGTTGAACTTCTTGATGAAAAAGAGAAGGCCAAGTTTGAAAGACTATTAGAAGCTTCTAATAAGGGACTTTATGAAGGATGCACAACCTTTTCAAAACTGTCATTTCTTTTGCGCATTTTTCACATAAAATGTATGTTCCATATGCCTGAACAATCCTTTGACATGATTCTTGAATTATTAATTGAAGCATTTCCTCAAATTATGCAATTCCCATCTTCCTATTACGAGAGCAAGAAAATGATTAATCACTTGGGTCTTGGGTATGAAAAAATTGATGCGTGCCCAAACAATTGCATTTTGTTTCGTGGTGAGTATTCAGAAAATAATGAATGTCCAAAATGTAATACTTCTAGATGGAAGTCAAAGTGCGATGCAAATAGCGATAATATCAACAAAACCAAAGGTGAGCCAGTGAAGGTGTTGCGATACTTTCCATTAACCCCAAGGCTAAGAAGATTATATATGTCACGTAAGACTGCTGAAGATATGACATGGCATGGAAAGGATCTCGAGGAGAGGAAGGATGGGAAGTTGAGGCATCCCTCGGATGGCTTAGCATGGAAAGATTTTGATAGTCGGTATCCTGATTTTTCCAAGGATCTTCGTAGCGTGAGGATAGGTCTTGCTAGTGATGGGTTCAATCCTTATCGCTTAATGAATACCACGCATAGTACATGGCCAGTGGTTTTGGTGATCTATAACTTACCACCATGGCTATGTATGAAGCGTGCTTCCTTTATTCTTTCCTCCATAATTCCCGGAAAATCTAGCCCTGGTATTGATATTGACATCTTCTTACAACCCTTGATTGATGAGCTAAAACTTTTATGGGAAGGTGTAGATGCTTTTGATTCTTATAAGAAACAAAATTCAAACTTCGAGCAGCCTTAATGTGGACAATCAATGATTTTCCCGCGTATGCAATGTTGTCAGGGTGGAGTACTAAAGTTTATTATGCATGTCCTTCATGTGCCCATGATACACATTATACTAAATTTGCAGGAAAATTATGCTACGTTGGACATCGTAAGTGGTTGCCATCTAATCACCCTTATCGATGTCAAGCCATTTGTTTGATGGAATGAAAGCATGGCCATGCTCCAATTCGTCAATCAGCGATGGAGATTCGTACTCAACAAGAAGGTTGGTTATGTTTACGGAGAAAGGAAAAGTCTTCCAAAAAAAAGAGGCAAGACAAGATGATGAGGTTGATGATAGGGATGAAAATGTTTTGTGGAGTAAGAGGAGTATTTTCGATTTACCTTATTGGGAGTACATCTTCTTCGTCATAATTTAGATGTTATGCATTTGAGAAAAATGTGTGTGATATTTTTTAGGAACATTTTTGGAAATGGAGTACAAAACAGAGATGATAAGATATCTAGACAAAAATCCAAAAGATGGAATAAAGTCTCACCTTTGGCTTCAAAAGGATTCTAACGGGCATGAAATTATGCCTACAGCGCTTATTCTATGTCTCTCAAGATAAGCAACGATTCTTAAGGGTTTTGCAAAAAGTAAAAATTCCAGATGGGTATGGGTCTAACATCTCTCGTTGTTGAATATGAAGCAAAAAAAGCTTCAAAATCTTAAGAGTCACGACAATCATGTTCTTATGCAAGATATTCTACCAGTAGCGTTACGAGCTTCTAAAACTACGAAAATTTGGAGTTAGTTTCAGATTTGTCATCCTTTTTCAAAATCGTGTGCTCCACTACTCTGATGTGAAAGACATGGATGAGTTACAATCTAAGATTATTTTGACTCTTTGTAAGATGGAGATAGAATTTTGCCAACCTTTTTCACAATCATGGTTCATGTGGTTATACTTTAGTAGAGGAGGTGACCTTGGTGGTCCAGTTCACTATAGATGGATGTATCCCATTGAAAGGTTAGTATGTATTCTATTCGTATTAAAACAAAAACCAACTAGCTTAATAGAATACATTTACTCTTTTTTATAAAGTCTTGATTACTTATGCTTACACAATGTTTGAAAGGTACTTGGCCCACTTGAAATCATATGTGACTAACAAGCTCAACCAGAAGGTTCAATGGCCGAAGGGTATCATGTAGAAGAAACTAATAACTTTTGCTCAAGTATCTTGAAGAAATTGAGACCCTATTCAATAAGCTTAAACGAAGTGACCTTTCAACACAATTGGTTACTTATTTGATACCGTGGTCGGTCATTGGAATGGAAAAAGATGTTGTGTTGGATGATATAAGTCTTGAACAAGCACATCGTTATGTCCTCCTTCATTCTGATGAGATAAGTGACCTTGGCGAGTAAGTTTTTATTTAAGACTTCAATATTATTATAAATTACGAAAGCAAAAAATAATTTTCGTTGTTCCTAGTGAGTTCTTACATGAAAAGCGACGAGAGAATCGATTTAGAGGAATACGAGGAAGTGCAGAGAATGAGTGGATTATTAAGGATTTTTCCGAATGGCTCAAAAACCAGGTTACTTGGCTTGTCTTTATAAGTCGCAAAAATTTTCATAAAGCAACATGGTATAGTGTTTTATTAATCTTCATTTGTTTAGGTACACGACCTAGATACTTCTACTGAGCAAGGGAAGAAAAGAAAAGCTTTAGCTCGTGGTTTGTACGCGCATGCTAAAGAGTTCAAAGGTTTGTTCGTGAACGGGTATAAGTTCCTTACAATAGACTGTGACCGCAATCGCTCAACTCAAAATTCAGGAGTTATGGTCGTGGCTGATGGGCAAAATTACTATGGAAAAGTCACAAATATATATGAACTAAACTACTATGGAATGTATAGAGTTGTAATGTTTCGATGTGATTGGGTAGACATTAATAAGGGCTTAGAACATCATTGTAATGGTGGCATTTCTGTTAACTTCTCTCGATTGATGCATCGAGGAAGAATTCTACATGATGATCCTTTTATATTCTCATCCCAAGCAAAACAAGTCTTTTACGTTGAAGATGAGATGCGAAAGGGATGGTTACATGCCATAGAATCTAAGCCTAGAGATATGTATGATTTAGGAGATGAGTAGTACATTTTTGATGAACTTGCTTCCTTGTATTGCTTGATGTATACATTATTTTTTTGTTAACTTTTAAGGTTATATTAATTAATTACTGTTTTCTACATGTTAGGATATATATATATATATATATATATATATGTCTACATTTGTTTTCATTGATTTATGTTTGTGGAAGCAGAGATTATGTTTCGAAGAAAACGAACCAATGTTGCTGCTCAAGAAATGATAGGTTCCAATCAAGGTTCTGAACAACCACGGCAAGCTAATACTCCGACTGAACAGTCAATGCAAACAAACTCCTCTAATCAGGCTACTGAAGATCGTGGTCGCACTGGTGGGTCAAGGGGAAAAGGAAAAAGGAGTTTTTCTGTTGCGGTCAATGCCAACTCTTCCAATGAAGAACCTCGGGATTGGACAGACGATGTGATATTTGATGCAAGTGAGAATGTTCGTGCTATAGGTAATTAAATATAACATTAACGGTAGAAACAATATGGAGCCTAGCTTGTTGTGTGGTTATATTGCATGTTATTACTATGGAATGAAGAAGAATGTTATTATGCATAATATTGCACTAACCACTTTTTGATTGCTTGTTATATGATCTTTTATGTTGTGATGACACTTTTCCTCACATTTTAATCACAGATTCAAATGGGAAAGTGGAAATATGGAGTGGATCTATACAACCACATGATGTTTGGTTCATGAAAGATGGATTTAGATTTGAGGTTTCTTTCAATCAATATAACCAACCAATTAGAAAGGGGGGAGCAGTGCTTGTGAAGTTTATTTCAAATGTCGCTAAAAATCCTGAGTTGTGTCCAATTGATGTAGAAAATTGGCGAAATGTAAACCAACAAGTGCAAGCAGACATTGTAGATCTGATTCGCGTAAGTTTGTGCAATTATGGTTTCAAGATATATAAATCCCATTATCTATTTTATGAATTATTGTTACACATACTTGCTATTTTTTTCTCCTTTTAGGGAAAATTCATAATTCCTAATGGTAGGACCTACAATGATGCAATGCTTAAGCACGTCGGTAAGCATCGTAGACAATGGAAGTTTGAGTTGAAAGCTAGATACTTCAACCCAAGTATGCGAACTAGGCAAGAAATTGAGAACAACAAGCCAAGTGGAATGCAACGAGGTACTTGGTTAGAACTAGTGAAATATTGGTATTCAAGTAAAAGTAAGGTACCTTTTTTCTTCTTCTTCTTCTTTTTCTACTTCAATTTCTTCTAGTATTTGAAAGCGTTGATCCTAAAAATAATGGTATGTGTATAATGGTCAGAAATATGCTGCCAATGGAAGAGAAGCGCGTTCCATGCTTGGTCATCTTCATACCAATGGTTCTACAAGCTTTGCTACTTCAAGAGATGAATTTGTATGTCATAAAAGCTTTCTCCTTGTTTATTAAAAGTAATTAGAATTTATATTACTTAAATAATATTCAAAATATTGTAGGAGGCAAAACATGGAAGGGAGCCAGGTGGTTATGAATTTTTTGATTTAACTCACAAAGCAAAGGATGGAGTTTATCCCGAGAAAACTAGTACTGAAGAATTCATTGTATGTTTCACATTACTCTTTTCTTGTACAGTACACATTACTTTATATCATATTTTGGGTTCATTTTGGTGTTATTAAATGATAAAATATGTACTGTTGGCATTTCGGTGTTCTTAGCTATTAATCGGTGTCCTTGTGAGTAATTGTAGAATGTGGCAAAATCTAAGATTGATGAAACTGTTGCATATACTTCATCATCGAAGACAATAACAGAGATTGAAGATGAAGTTTTTAATGAGCTCATGTACGACAAAGATAATAATAACCAGAAACCAATTGGGTATGGGTTTGGAGTGAAGCGAAGTTACGTGATGGGCGTGCATTCGTTGTTACGAAAAAGAGGCATCACATCAGAAATGAGTAATAACGGAGACCATGATATTCAAGTTAAGTTTGCAAGGCATAAGAAGCACACAACTAACCTTATAAAGAGAATGGCATCTTCTATGAGTGACTTGTTGAGTGCTGTGCAAAGTGGTCGTATATCTCCAGAAATGTTAGCAGCCACTAATGCTGCTTTACGCTCCATAAATGAGCAGGTTAGTCTGTGTCCTCTTCACATGTACCTTGTTTTATTCGTTTTGCTTTGTAGTTCGGGTTGAAATTCTTTTGTTATTGAGCCAACAAGGTGTTGCCAGTTGTATTGTGTTTAAAAGATAGCAAGTATCTTAATTAGATCTAAAATCAAGTAAAGAGTGTCTCAACAAACATTAGATCTTACAATTGTCAAAGTTAGTTTAGAAAATTAGTTGTCAAGATTAGTTGTCAAGAAAATTAGTTGGTGAGCTGGTTTTTTCAACTGGAGTTGGTGCAGTGTTGTTGGTGTTTGTTGGCTTCAAGCTGCAGATGGTGGTGCAGTGTGTGGTTGTTCTTCTGTTGTTGTTGAGTAGGAAGGGAGGTTTCCTGGGGAGGCAGTACTGGCTGCAGTGTCCCAGTGCAGGCTGACTGCTGTGCAGCTTGTCTAGTTGACTGAGATTGTCTGGTTCAATTACTTCAGTGCATGCTAAAAAAAAAACTCGATTTTGGCCTGTTCTATATAGGAAAAATGACTTCAGGTTTTTCAGGTTTCAAAAGCCTTCTGTTTTCTTTCAAGTAAGGTAGGTTTTTTAAAAATGAAGGTAACAAGTATTTGGTAGGTCTGTGAATTAGAGCCTAACAACTTCAGAAAAGGTTAAGATAAGATGGAACTTAATTTGATTCTCTGTCAATTGCTTACATTCCCTTCTCCCCCAACTAATCTACAATTTACACGGAGTTAAGGAATTTCATAACAGTCATGATAATACACAGCATTTTAGCAAGCTACTTGATTCTGTTCCTGATCTTGCTCATGATTTTAAGCTTATACAGGATGTGTTAGCAGTATGTTATAGGGCTGATCCCTTGTTTTGGTGGCTGGCTATTTGTGGTGTAGAGTGTGGTTTTGTAGGTTGTTTTGGTTGGTTGTTTGGTTTTTTTCTTAGGCTGTTTATTTTCTTGCTGGTTGTTTAGGTGTTTGTTTTCAGCTATTCTTGGCTTACATTTGCACCAAAAAAAGTTTCAATAATAGTTATGCAGCTATGCAGACCACACCTTACCATTGGGCATTAATCACTAGTATACCCAAATGTTAATGCTTTTATGCCTTGTTATATGTATTAATGAAATGCTTTTTTTTTCTCCAAAATATAGAAGATTTGAGTGAAGAAACTGAAGACATGGATGAATCGAACCAACAAAAGTCAACTTGATGATCTTACAACAACGGCATACCGTATATGACCGTTCACTAAAATTTTTTAGTCTTTTGGTTGTTAAACTTTTCAATTGTGAGTATTTTTTAGTACTTAGATGTTTTAACATTTTAAATTATTAGTTTTTATAGTATTTAGATTGTTTTTTTTTAATTGTGTTTTTAGTATTTGAACTTTTTCAGTATTAAAGGGTGGATGATATATTATATATATGATGAATTTATATTATGAAATATAATTTCTCTTCCAGGGTTAGATTTCTATGATGATGAAAAGCACGTAGTATATATATGTTCAAATACTAGCTTGACAATTTTCAACAAGTAGCACAAATGTGGCAACAGGGTATTTTTTATTTTCTACAATTGGATTTGAATTTTTTGCATCGATTTCCAGTACAAAAATTGAGAATGCCGACACTTTATAGTGTCTACTTATTTTATACGTCAGACTTATACCCCTAGTCAACTTGACTATTTAAAGTGTCGATTATTTTCCCTCAAAATCCCGCAAAATAAGAATCGACACTTTAAAGTGTCGAGGAACTTGGCGGGTAAATTTTGGTAGAGTTGCATTTGGCAGTGTTACTGACAATTTAAAGTGTCGGAAACAATAAAATACTGACACTTTTTTGTGTCCATAATACCGACACTTTAAAGTGTCAAGAAATCTCGTCATGTGAAATTCCGACACTTTGTGAAAGTGTCGGTAGTGACTTTTCCGACACTTTAAAGTGTTGCAAATAGGCGGAAATAGTGTCGACAAAGGGGGGGTTTTTTAGTAGTGATTGCCTGATTTAACAAAACTTATAGAAGTTGAAACAGATGCAAGCAATGTTGGAATTGGCGCAATTTTAGTGCAGGGAAAACGACAAATAGCCTATTTCAGTGAGAAATTAAATGGATCCAGGTTGAATTATTCCACTTATGACAAGGAGTTTTATGCAATTGTTAGAGCTCTGGATCATTGGAGTCATTATTTAAGGCCGAATCATTTCATCCTGCATTCTGATCATGAAGCACTGAAACATATCAATGGGCAGCAGAAACTGAATCCTAGACTTGCCAAGTGGGTAGAGTTCCTTCAATCCTTTCATTTTTTTCCTCCAAATATAAAGATGGCAAGTCTAATGTGGTGGCAGATGCACTATCTAGAAGGTATGTGCTGATTAGTGTATTGAATTGCAATCTGCTGGGTTTAGAACTAATCAAGACATATTATGAATATGATGTGGATTTTGGTCCTGTGATGCAACAATTGGAGAGTGGAGTAGTTGGATCTTATGTGTTGCATGATGGATTCCTATTTAAAGGGAACCAGTTGTGTATGCCTAACTGTTCAATTAGGGAGTTGCTAGTGAGAGAGGCGCATGGAGGGGGTCTTGCAGGGCATTTTGGAGTTGCTAAATCATTGAGCATGTTGCAAGAACATTTTTATTGGCCTAAGATGATTGGAGATGTGGAAGTTGTGATATCCCAATGTGCTATATGTCAGAAGGCCAAGGCAACATTTCATCAGGGTCTATATACACCATTACCAGTTCCTCATGGTCCCTGGGAAGATGTATCAATGGATTTCATTGTTGGTCTACCTAGAACTGCTCAAAATAAGGACTCTATTATGGTGGTGGTCGACAGATTTTCGAAGATGGCATATTTCACCCCTTACCATAAGACTGATGATGATGTTAATGTTGCAGAGCTATATTTTTGCGATGTAATACGATTGCATGGGATACCTAAAACCATTGTCCTCATGGTCCCTGGGAAGATGTATCAATGGATTTCATTGTTGGTCTACCTAAAACTGCTCAAAATAAGGACTCTATTATGGTGGTGGTCGACAGATTTTCGAAGATGGCATATTTCACCCCTTATAAGACTGATGATGATGTTAATGTTGCAGAGCTATATTTTTGCGATGTAATACGATTGCATGGGATACCTAAAACCATTTTCTGTGACAGAGATTCAAAATTCATGAGTTATTTCTGGAAATCACTATGGAAGCTGGTTGGAACCAAATTGCTTTTTAGTACTTCCTATCATCCACAAACTGATGGGAAGTCTGAAGTAACAAACAGGATCTTAGTTTGTCAAGAAAACTCAGAAAGATTGTGACTTAAAATTGGCGCATACTAAGTTCGCTTATAATAGATCACCTACTTATGCAACTAAACATTCACCCTTTGAAGTTGTTTATGGAGTCAATCCCAAGTTTCCAATTGATTTCATTTATATATGTTCCTAAAGGTGACTTGGCTCATGAGATTGCTTTGGATAAAATTCAATATATGCAAAAATTACATGCCCATATCAGAGCAAGAATTGAAAAGGTGAATGACCAGTATAAAACTCGCGCAAATAAGCACCTGAGCCAACGTAAATATCGAGAAGGTGATTTGGTTTGGTAACATCTTAGGAAAGAACGATTTCCTAATCAGAGGAAAAATAAATTGATGCCTCGGTGTGATGGACCATTCAAAATTTTGAAAAAAGTTGGTGATAATGCTTATCAGCTTGAGTTACCAGAAGATTTTCAATATAGGTGATTTATCTCCATACATTCCTGATGAGCAACTCCGAAGTTTGAGGTCAAACTCTTTTGAAGAAGGGGAGGACGATGCAAGCATCAATGACAAGATTAAAAATGTAATCAATTTGCAACAATGACAAGATTAACAAAGATGCAATCAACTTCGAAGGTTTAGATGTCAATGGCAAGGATGTAACCATAGGTGAATTAATTGCATATGGGGATACAAGCCATATGGATGCATCAAGGGTAGGGATTTGTGTGTGTATGATCACATACACCTAGGGTGGCACACAAATTAAGGAAAGTTTGGTGGATTTTGGGGAACAAGATGGTTTTTGCCTATGGGTTTTCTCTCACTGCATTTGCAAGGATTTTTCTCATTTTAAGCATTGAGTCTTTTATTTCTTGATGAGTCTTGATCATCATTTACAGCCTTAAAGACATGGGAAATGACTTCTTGAAGGTTTCTTGATTAAAAGATTGGATCTTGAAAGGTTTATTGAAGATTTGAAGCAAAAATCTTAAAAATTTCGCAAAAATTAAAGAACAATCATGGCGGAAATTTTGGCGATCTTTTTAAGGTTTAGGGTTCTTTGATTTTTTATGTAATTGTGGTTGTAATTTGTTGATTATCTTGTTTTTTACGTTTTTAAAAAGATTGTAAGGATATTTCTTGTTTAAATAAGTTTGTTAGAGTTATTAGCAAGATAATATCAAGATGCAATGACGATGTGGCATCCTTATCTTGTGTGTGGTGGGGGGGGGGGGGGGGAGGGGNGGGGGGGGGGGGGGCGAAGGGCGAATTCCCTTTGTTTTGTACGTGTGTTTTAGGTTTTTTAGTTAGTATTATTTTTTGATGATTATTCATACAAATAGTCTCAACATTAGCTTGTAAAAATAAGTTTGAGTTTAATAAAAAAGTTTCTTTGTTTACTCTAAAACAACCGAAATTTTTGTTGAGTTGGTGGTTATTCCTTTATACTCCTGTGAGATTAATTAGTGGCTATGAGGGTTCTTAGGCTTTAATCAAAGACTAGTTAATCAACCTAAATTTAAGAATTTTGGTGGCTTGGTCTTTAGGTATTCGAAAATTTAGTTACCTTTGTGAGTTTTTAAATTCATAAGAAAATTCACATCAAGCAGTAGCAGTAGCAGTAGTAGTAGCAGTAGCAGTAGCAGTAGTAGTAGCAGTAGCAGTAGCAGTAGTAGTAGCAGTAGTAGTAGTAGTAGTAGTAGTAGTAGTAGCAGTAGCGGTAGCAGTATTAGTAGCAGTAGTAGTAGTAGTAGTAGCAGTAGCGGTAGCAGTAGCGGTAGCAGTAGCAGTAGCAGTAGCAGTAGCAGTAGCAGTAGCAGTAGCAGTAGCAGTAGTAGTAGTAGTTCCTTCCCGAATGAATTAGTTCATAAAAATCGGTTGAGCTTTTATGCTTATGAGTGTCGGAAAACTTGTAAAATTCGATCATTTTAGTGCAAAATGATGTCTTGATCTTGATGGCATGAAAATTTCAACACTTTGAGGATTTTGAAAATTTGGGCTTAATGTGGCTAATAGCAACGAAATTGGATCATTTAGCACATTTTCCTCATTATTCGTCAAATTGGCATGAATTCTTGCAAACTTGATCATTTTTGGGCAAAATGATTAAAATCAAATATATTATCCAAAAAGTGTCTATAGAAAGTGTCATAGGCCATAACTTGCAAGTTTTGTTAAATTGCACTTTTTTCACCATAATTCACTTTAAACAGCGTTATTAGCTCACATAGTGCATATGAATTAATTTGTCCCTAAAACTTAAAGCTTGGTCATTTCTTCGCAAAAACAAATCGAATTCAGTTTTAGGAGCAAAATTTGCAACTTTTTCAAGAACATTCTCGTTTTTTTAATTTCGCTTGAATTTTACCGAAGAAGTGTCAAAACTTGTTCCAAATATGTAGAAGTATGTACAAACTTGTAGGAGAGTTCATATGCCATTGGAATTCCATAATGTTGATAGTGTTGAATAAAATGTTGCCATTTTACACGAAGTGCTCGCGTATTAAATTTTCATGACTTTGTAGAGTATGACACTCTTTGTATGTCATGGGAAGCATAGTGTATTCTTCCTAAACTAGTAAAATCAAGAATAGTGCACTCTTGAGTTGGATAGCTGTTACAATGCCTTGAGCATTACCGAAACAACATGTATGTTTCTAGAATCTTGATTGCAGGTACCCACGAGCCATAGTGCATGGCTGGAACTGTCCAGATATAGCTGAAACGCTGCTGAAATTTTTACTAATACCTACCATTTTATAGAACAGGATGTCTAGAGTTTCAGGTGGCCGCCCTCCTGTCCCTAAGAAGGAAGAAAACCTGAGATGCTCATGGAGTGCGAGTGGATGGACTACTGATGCTCTTGTTTTCCGAGAGGAAGAGCATATCTCTAGCTGCCCCGCTATAGAGAAGGAAAATATTAACATTCTCATATGGAACATGTATTTCCTCTACTTCTGTTATCTTTTCTCTTGATAATTATGTTTTCCTTTGTAGGGATGGTATCCTATGAGAATATTTGGCACTTTAGGACAATCTTCTCAGCACTATGAGCCGCTCACCAGGGATATCAATGTGGCTCAAGCTCTTCAGACTTGCGGGTTTGTTGACCTGGCCCATTCTATGGAGGGAATTCACAGGGATAGGGTCAACCACATCTTTGAGTTAGGCCAATTAGAGTTTTGGTGGGATACCACCTACTCTTTTCACTTTCCATGGTGGGATATTACTATCACTCTCCTCGATTATGTTTTTCTTTCTGGTCTACCTTTCACTTCTTGGAGCGTGATGGTTGACATCACTTTGACTCCACACGACCCAAGGGTTGTTGAGTTGATAGGACTAGTTTCTATCATATTCCATAACAGGGAGTATGTTAGTTAAGTTGCCTTGGCTAAGGGTGTTTCCTTGGGTGGCACCACCACTATTTAGAAGGTGCGCATCCTGCTTCTGTTACTTCTTTCTTGCATTCTGATTGGGGACATGGCCGAGAGATGCCACCTCAAGTATTTAGCATCCTTGGATGATCTATCCAAGGTTTCTGAGTATGAATGGGGAGGTATCAAATATCCCTACATCCTCTATGGTCTCAACGAAGTGGTCAAGGTGAGGTCAAGCAGGCCATAGGAGGCAGATGTAGATTTCTCGAGGTATGTTTTATTACTCTTACATTCCGATTCATTTTGAGAAATCATGTGTTAATTTTAATTTGTCAACTGTAGTTCTGGGCTTTCGAGTGCTTCCCCTCTTTAGCCCTCGCTCGACCCAGTGTTCGACAATATCCCATCTTAGCATCGTTGGGCGGATACTACTCTCAGAAGTGGGGGGGACAGGGCTTAGAATTTGTTCGATGCTCTCTGAGAGAGATCAACTTTGATCAGGTACGTATATTTCTACTATTTCCTTTGCAAGAATGTCAATTTAGACCCATCTTATCATTTTACACTTGTTGTTTATATTTCACATTTCAGGTTCATTTTCGCCCGTGGAAGGACCTTCTTGATGAGGGCAAGGATTTTTGCCTAGTGAGGAAATTAACTGAGTGTCGGTGCTTTTTCTAGTGTACCAAAGGGACCCATCTGGTACCTTGGAGTGAAGGTAATTATTCAGCACTCCTTTCAGCAGCTGGTTGTTCCCCAAGATCCTCCTCCTTCCATGTTGGATTTGGAGGGCTTTGCTTCTGATATGGGAGAGACTAGACATGGAGACGCCTCAAGCATCTACTGGTCTAACTCGGTTTACCCTAATGTTCCTTACGAGTACCACCTACTCCGATTGGCCAAGTCGGTTGTCTAGACGATCGTCGTAGGTTCATATTCTATATTTTTCTAATGTTTGTCCCATATTAATTGGTATGGGATCTTGACCCTTCTTAACCTTTGCTGGCGATTAACTCAAATAGAGAGATTCTGGATCTTGATCTGGCCATCTTTTTTCACTGATAGTGAGGAGTACTCCTACACTATACCCGACTCGGAGGAAGCGGAGGTCCATCTTCCTCCTGGTTTCACTCATGTATGCTTTATATCAAACTCATACGACTTTTACCCATGTGTTGTGATTTGACAACTTTGCAGCTTGATTGATAGGGAACCAAAAAGGCCTTGAGAGGCATAGCTCTTCTCAAGAAGTTCACCGAAAGACTTTTGACAACGTTATCCTGCAAGAACCCGAACCATGAGGTAATGATCCTTGACATATGATACATTTCGACAACCCTTTGTTACCCTGAGGTATCAACTTCATGGATTTTATTTTATATTGTAGGCTCATGTGCCCAACATGAGAGCAGGGTATGGAGACAAGGGGGTCCCTTTGAAGTTAGGGCTTACCTGGACCCTTCTAAGCATATAGCTAGTTCAGCTTCCTCTAGTTCAAGACCCAATACAGGTTGCTCTGGCACTAGGAAAGGTGCCAGCGCTTCTAGGCGCGGATCTGGTAATCTTCGGAGGAGCAAGAGGAGCGTTGATACCAAGAGGAGTCGGCGGAGGAGGACCCCAGGATATTTAGGAGGACTCCATTTTAGGATCTCATCATATTCGGGGGGTTGATTCCTTGGCTTGCAGGTATCACTATTGTTAAAATAACAATTTCTCAATGGTTCAAAGTATTTTATCGCAATGTATATAACATTCTTCTTTTACTATAATATTGTAGTTGGGTTCGAGTTCACGTTGCAGTTGCACATGCATATGGCCATTACACTACCGTATTATCAGGATAGTTTGGACCATCAGCGAGATGATCAGGTAATCATTCCCTATATCTCTCTTTGACTCGTATGCAATTATTCTATTTTCTATATATAATTATATTACATGCTAATACTTGAAATAAAATATGATTTAGCAACTATACACCGAGTGTGTGTTGGACGCGCTCCTAAATATCTAACGATGTGATAGCCATATTTGGAGGATAAGAGCACTTCTTATTTGCTTTGTCATTGTTGAGTTGCATATTCCAAATCAAGTGCTGCGCCAGTTTGGATTGTTGTAGCCTATACTCGTAGGTGTTGACACGAACAATGCACTACACAAGAAGGATCGTCGACAGAACACCAACTGGATGTTGTTGCACTTGAGGCATATACAGGATCGGAGCCGACGAGAGGCATTGGTTGTTCAGGGTACTCCTTGGGTTGCGTCATCCTTAGTAACGAATTAGTACATGATGTGGTATCGTCAGATTACTAGACTCATCATCAATCGACCTTCACAACACCATCCACCATCTTACAATTCATGATGTTGTTCGGTGTAGTATGGTGAATGCTCTACTAACCTATCAAAAAATCTAAGTGGAGCAACAAATTTCGGGAAAAAAAAACGTGCACGGATAAATGGAATAGGTGAGTTTTGCCTGCATAAAAGCTTCATAATAGTGTTACACACTTGAAAAATAACCTGCATTGGCTCATTTTTGCAGTTTCTGAAGTAATAAACTGGAACTTAATCCCTACTGCTCCACATCTTGTAACTTCACCAACATATTGTGAATATTTTGAAGCAAAAAAGTTTCAATATGAAACTCCAACCTTCTGTTATAACACCCTAGAATTTCCTAACTTCCTTCTCTAGATTTCCCGGAAAATATTATAATATAATTAAAGAATAATAATTATAAAAAATTCTAACTAACTAAGAAAAACCAAAGTATTACCGCCACCGTGATAAACTGACAAGGCTTTTATCAAAGTACTACAGTGGAAGTCTTTCAAAACCAAAACCAAATTAAAACTCCAAAAAGAAAATTAAAAATAAACTCAAAACTAACCAAGTCAAACACCAAAAGTAAAACAAAATATATCTTTATTACACTTCGGAACCATCTTAATGGCTCTTCAAAACCAAATACACTTTAAACTTCAAAACAAAATTTAACATTAAAAAATAAATAACCAACAAGTCTATAAAGCAATAAACTAAGAAAACTACGATCCAAGCACTCTCACTTCAGCCCAGCATGATTGACTTATGCCCACTTGTACCTGTACCTTTCTCTTATTCTAGACAACTGCTCATCATCAAGTGGGTCATCGTAGGGCCAAGTCAAAGACAAATCCATGCACACAAAACACACAATCGAGAAAGCTGAGTACATAAATACCAAAGACTATGCAAAACATGAATAATAAATCAAAATAAAATAAAAGTATAAACAAATATACATCTTACCGTTGAAAACTCTTCACTTGTGCACAGACTCAACTCAAATAAAATTATCTATTATATTTAACCTTTGGATTTCGCATCGAACGGGTTTCCTTTCCTTTAAAATCGCTCTATTGGGCACCAACTTGGGAGCAACTCCAAGAAGGTATTACCTGTCACAAAAAGTTAGGAAATTTCGGGGTGTTACAAAGTGGTGTCAGAGCACAACATCTTGTACCCCGATTAGAAGTCATTGATCACTATTTTGTACGACTCCTCTCATTGTTCATCTTCAAGGTATATACGTTCCAAGAGTTTTGGTGCAAATCCTCTTTAACGTTACGTGATTAACCGGTTTAACATTGTTATGACTCACATACAACATCGCATAAAAACATGCACAACATCAAACAAAGCCATATTAATTATCTTGAATTTAAAGTGATTCTAAAAATAGTCTTAAACTGTGAGTGGCTAACAAATTACCTTTTCCCTGACCACACATTGAACTCTGAGTGGCTATATATGTATAAAAATTTGCTCATTAACTTCTCATAATCATGTGTATAAAATTTCACAAACTACCTTTCTTGCTGATTATGTAATTAATCAACTTAATTATCTCCTTTCCTTCTTTATAGAACTATAGGCCAACTTTATATAACTTTAACATTCCAATTACTCATGATAAATTAATAATGTTACAAAAGGTGGAATGTCAAAACACTATGAAAATTATACTTTCATACTAGCATACTTCTCATGCAAGTCAACTAAACAACAATTCATGTTCATGTTCATAACACATAAGATCATCAATTAAGCATGATTCTACTATGTTCTTGCCTTTAGTACTCACTTACCTTGTAAAGTAGTGGTGGTCTGCCACAACTCCTAGAAATCAACTAACTCGAAGTCTCCTACATATAGAAAATCGAATCTAAATTAAAACCTTGTTGACTAACTTCTACAACAACTCTAAACTTTTTTTTATGTTGGAAACTTGTCCAAAACGTCCCCTATATGGTCTCTATTCAATTCCATATTTTATTTTAATTTTTTCCATTGCAAAATACTTGATTTTTGATAATTTTCCAAAAATGACAACTTTATAAAATTTCTTTAAAACACTTTAAAACCCTTCTAAATGTCATATTTTAATCATAAAACATTATAGTCATGTCCTAAGATCATCATACAATATTTAGATGCACTAAAAATAATTATGACTACTTATTTCACGTGTTACTATTTTTATTGTGCATGAACCCGTGTTAATAAAAATTCACAACTTTGTTTAATTATTCAAACTCATTAAAAACTCATTAAAAACTCATCTAAACATCATAAATCAATCAGAAAACTCTTTTACAATCTATTATCATCATCATACATCTAATTTATGCTTTAAAATTATTTTCCATGAAGTAAAACATGTTCATATTACTCCTACTCTTAGTTTTCATGATTATAAAGATTGGACAGCAACAATAACCAACTTAAAAACCCTTTAAAATCAATCTAAACTTCATCAAATCATCACAAATTCATACAACAACAGTTCATGATCATAATATTGAAGTTTAAATCATTAAAACCATAAAACTATGAATTTCATAATTTCATAAACCCTAATTTAAAATTTCATGATCAACTTTATAAATTCATACTTTAAACATAAGCATAACTTTATAAAACATGATTAAAATCATAAAAAACATGATCAAACCTAATTATAAACATGGATTTTGCAAGATTGAATTGAAGGAAAAGAGAAGAAATTTTTTTTTATATGAGAGATTTGAAAATTACCAAAACAAAGGGGAGGAAGTGGCGCAAGATGGCCGGCGAGGAGGCCGGTGGTGGCTAGTGCAACTGCAACAGGGGCAACGGAGGGAAGGGACACCGGCGAAGAAGTCCGGCGAACAAAGAAGAAGGGTGAGCGAAGAAGACGAAGCCTTTTTTTTTTTGAAATCCTAAAACTTAAAATTGCAAATTAAATCTGAAATTTTGGGTTTTAAGGGGTATTTATAGGCCTCAAAATAGGAATTGGTGCAATTACATAAATACCCTTAATGTTTGAAATTACTTTTATGCCCTTGTCTAAAAACAATTTAGGAAACTCTAAAAATTCTATTTTTGGAAACTTTTCAAAGTATTTAATAAAACTTAAAATAACTTGAAATATCATTTATAAACATAAAATAATTACTTTGATTTAAATTTCCTTTCTTTAATATTTTTATTGAACTTAATATCTCAATAAAGTACTAAAAATATATGTATGAAATACGAAATTAACTCCTTAAAATACATGACAATATGGGGTATTACATCTGTTGCGCACATGGGTGAAGTTAAGTTAGCTTCTAATTCATTTCCTAATGCTTTGCTACAACTATACACTGCAAATACAGAAATTGGATAGCATTTCCAAAGTCTTTCGCGTATTTATAACAATTTTATCGCTTTTAGTTCTTTGGGTGGAAAAATCAATTGCACAACACATAAGGGAATCTATGTGTTCCGTTTACACGGTCAGATTTATCATTTCTTACCAGACTTACTGCCCACTAATGAATGTCCTAAATATCTACCACTTATTTTTATGTTTCTCAAGCAGAATTATCACTGAGATCAAATTGTGTTTATAATAATCTCCGTCTTGATGTAATATCAATTCTAATGTGTGTCATGAATTAAAATCCTTATGCTCAGTCTTTCAAATCTCTAAAAGAGCATTCTATTATTGAAGACACAAATATACGCATAAACAGAAATGTTGTACTTGATGTTCGGGTTTACAATGCACCAACAATTAATGAAGTTGCTGCGATATGGACAAATCATTGTATCGGAGAAGAATTTAATGGTCCTTTCATTACAGTCTCTGGGAAATCAAATATATCCCATAGAATATATCATTACTATGGTTGTTATAATCCATTACAGTATCCTCTCATATTTTTCCATTTGGTGATAGTGGTTGGCACCCTGACATCCGAAGAATTCCTAAAAAGTGTAAAGCTACTGCTATTGTTGATTCCAGATCAGTAGAATATGCTACAAATGCATATGAGATAATTGCTGATGAAGCCACATGTAAGTTATCTATGTAATTTACAGTTAAATGACGATATATCAGGCTTCATTATTAAGTATCACACCTATAATATGTCCTATTTAATGCAGGATCTATTATGCCAAGTAAATAATCACATAAAGATATATCTTGCCAGGAGTATTATGCGTATATGCAGCAGATTCGAACAAGAAATCGTATTCTAGCAACCAGCCGTTTATTATTGCAGTACATAGTAGATATGTACGTCAAATTAGAAAGCACACGTTTGGATTTTTTCAGAAATAACCAAACTAAAATTCGAGCTGATTTATATAAAGGACTGGTTGATGCTATTGTTATGGGAGAAGTTTGAGTTGCAGACGTAGGGCAACGAATTGTGTTGCCTCCGTCATTTATAGGAGGGCCAAGGGATATATGTCGTCGTTATCTTAATGCAATGACTTTGGTGCAAAGATTTGGTAAGCCAGACATATTTGCAACTATGACATGCCAACTAGTCAGAAATAAAAGCAGAATTACAGGAAGATGAGAAAGCACAAAACAGGCCATATTTGTTAGCTAGAATTTTTAGGGCAAAGTTGATGGTAGTACAGAAGGAAATGATAGACAAGTGTTTATTTCGTAATGCAGCAGGTTTTAATTATGTGGTGGAATTTCAGAAAAGAGGTCTACCTCATGCACATTTTCTTATCATTTTAAAAAAGGATTGCAAGATTAAATGTCCAGAGCAATTTGATAAGTTTGTTTGTGCAGAAATACCAAGTGAATTGAATTCACATCTTCGGGCTGCTGTGCTAACTCATATGATGCACGGTCCTTGTGGTGAAGCAAATCCTAAAAGCCCATGTATGAAAGAAAATGAAGGAAAGCAAAGTGTAAATCTAGGTATCCCAAAACATTCTCAAACTACACAACGAACAATGAAGATGGATATCCTCTTTATAGATGACGGGACACTGGCGAAAACAAATTTATTTGAAAACAAGAAATGGATTATAGGTGGGTAATTCCATACAACCCATATCTACTTGCTCTTTTTGATTGCCATTTCAATGTTGAGATTTGCTCCACTATACAAGCTCTAAAATACCTTTATAAATATGTATACAAAGATCATGATCGATTTCTTTTCTTGTCGGAAGTTCTAAAAATGGAGAAGTGGTAAATGAGATTAATAATTTTTAATCTAGAAGATGGGTTTCTCCACCTAAAGCATCATGGCGTATATTTGGTTTTGATTTATATGAAATGTCACCACCTGTCATGCCACTGCCAGTCCATTGTGATAAGTCTCAAATATTGAGTTTTGGACCTCAAGAAAAACTCCAATCTGTTGTGGACGATGTATAGCCCGCTCAAACTCCTCTACTGCAATTCTTTGAAATAAACAAGTTAAGGCTAGATGGTCCCAAATACCTCTATACTAAATTTCCAAAAAAACTTTGTCTGGAACCAAAAGGCAAAAATCTGGACAAACAGGAAAATAGGTATAATGGTTTAAAATTTGTAAATCCTTCCGAACCTGATAGATACTTCTTAAGAATTTTATTAGCTAAAGTTCGAGGTCTAACATCTTATGATTATCCTAAAAATGTTGATGGCTACACTTATTACACTTTTCAAGAGGCATGTATACGGAGAGGCAATCTGATCATGCAGATAAATGCCTAGAAGAGGCATTGCAGGTTCATATGCCTCATTCACTACACAACTTATTTGTAACACTATTAATTTTCTATAAGCCTCCTAATCCTACTGAACTATGGAAAAAATATTATCAACACTTATCAGAAGATTTTCGACATAATAGTCAAATTAGTGAAGATAGAACACTTGCACAAACAGTAGGAAAAATCGAATATTTACTTGAGCATATGGGAAAGAGCCTTTCAGAATTTGGACTTCAACATTTGAAAGATGTCCAAAATGAAGCTGTAAGAATGATAAGGGATATTCGAGATGTTATTGAAGCTCCAACACCACTAAAGTATATACATGCTTGGAAACAACTAAACTCTGACTAGAAAAAGCTTACAAAGTAATCATGGAAAGGGTGAAATTGAACCAACCAGGAGCTTTTTTGTTGACGGACTAGGTGGAACAGGCAAAATGTTTCTGTATTGTGCTCTTTATGCTAAAGTCAGGCAAATGGGTAAAATTGTTTTGCCTACTGCATCATCCGGCACTGCATCTGCTGGTTTACCGAATGACAGGATTGCACATTCGAGATTTAATTTACCCATTGATCAAGATGTCTCCCTCACATGTAATGTGCCAAAGCAAAGTAGTTTAGCTACATTATTGAAAGAAACCACAGTCATTATATGGAACAAAGCACTGATGGCCAGCAAATCAAGTATACATGCTTTGGACTTTCTATTACGAGACTTATGTGATAATGATTCAATTTCCAGGGGTAAAATAGTAGTATTTGGAGGAGATTTCAGACAAGTCTTGCCAGTACTTCCACGTAAACCTCAAAGAGAAGTTGTTGATGCAAGTATGGTTTTTTCTCATCTTTGGCCACATTTCACCAGATTTCATCTACAGCAAAATCTGCGAGCACGTGAAGATCCAGTGTTTGCTGATTTTTTGCTGGCTTTAGGGGATGGTAAACTACAAAGAACAGAATAAGCCATGCTAGAGTTGCCACAGAATATTAACTGCATTGCAAATGCCACAACTCAAACACGTAATGAATTGAAACAGATATTGCTGCCTAATCAAAGTACTAATGCACAACATACATCTAATTTTGTTGATCGTGCCATTTAGACTCCTAAAAATGATTATGTTGATGCTATCAATATGACTTTCATTCAAGGCTTTGACGGTGATACAGTTACATATACAACAGCTTTGACACACTTCTTGATGATAACTGTCACATTTACCCAACTGAGTTTCTGCTGCACACCCTATGCCCGGGAGGTATGAGTCCACATGAGTTAGTATTGAAAAAGGATTGTCCAGTTATGCTGCTACGGAAATTAGATCCATCAAATGGTTTATGTAATGGCACACACTTGACATGCAAGAAGTTCCTGCCTAATATTATAGTGTGCGATTGCATCTGGATATTTTAAAGGTAATGAAGTGTTATTACATCGAATAAATCTCTGTCCAGCTGCTTCATATGAATTCCCTTTTCAATTTCAACGAAAGCAATTCCCAATCAAACTAAGCTTTGCAATGACTATTAACAAAGTTCAAGGGCAGACTTTAAATGAGGTCAGTGTATATTTAAAAAATCCATATTTTTAACATGGACAATTGTATGTTGCATTATCTAGAGCTCGGACAGCCTAAAAAATCAATGTCTTTGCATTTCCTACCATACAACACGAAGTGACTAACCTTGTTAGAAATGTCTTATCATTTGAAGTATTGGCTAGAGCTGGCATCATAAAGTTATGTTAGACATTACCTATATTCAAATTCATTATATTTACATTAAATATTATCATTAAGGCTATATATACACTTATCTTAATTTTGAATTTAGGACTACAAAAGCCAACAAACATCATGAGATTCAGCTATTTGGACCATATTTCATTTTCAGATTAATCCTGTTTTTGCGTTCCCAAGAGAATTGTTCAAAGGGAATACATGCCTGAACTCCAAAATATTATCTATAGAGTTGCAATGTATGTCAATGAACATATAGCTTTGCATTTGTTACCTAATTAAAAGCAAGCTAATCTACCACTTTCAATTATAATTTATGATTCTAATTAGCACTTTTGTTTTTCAATATCATGCCTTTTGTATAGTGCAATAGTTAAATCATTGCGCCTTGCTTGCTTTGTTTAAATAGTCCTAAATTAAGTTATTGAATGATATAATAGTTGTATCAATGGAGTGTACATACTCTAACATTGAATGTATTACAAAGGGTAAAATTTTAGATGTTCAAAGAAAGTAGCTAACTTTACTTAGTTTATTCACGACTAAAATCTAACTATTAAGTTTAATTTAAGTTTTCCAAGTCAAAGTTATTTAGTTGATTTCTAACAAAAGCTGAACTACTTAGTCATATCTCAACTATTTATTTTATTTAAGATACATTTTATTTATGTTAGAGTGTAAAGATAGTCATGGTTTTAAGGAACATGCTTAAATATACACCATACTCTCAAACCTAAAGTACATTATCAAATCTTGAACTAGGAAACATGACCTATATCAATAGTAACTACTACAACAGTAACTTCCTACAAAAAAATAGGGTATGGCCACCCTATACTATATTGCATTATTAAATCACATATACACTATGTACCACCTTAAACAAAGTGTATTGCATGTTCTGTTTTCTCCAAAGATACAGATTCAATTGTAAATGTTCTTTTCTTTTAGATTTAAATGCTCTCCTAACTTTCATGGTGCTCTGGTACTTCGAAGAGTTCCTTGCTTCAATTTTTTACTTAATTCCATCATTCCTCTATCTAAAAGGTATGAGATTTATTGTAGTTTTTCTTCCTTACTCTTCATTTACTACACCTAACTTTCAATAATGTATTCTTCTAACAACTATAGCTAAACCATGAATACTTTGCTTATTTTGCAGATCAAAAACTGAAAGAAAAGACTAGTAAGTTCACAGATACAGTAATATTATGAAATTTAAGTTCTCACATAGAGCAAATGAATTCTAACCCAAAAGTTGATCTTCATGCTACTTGAGACTGTAATAATAATATTCTTAAGTTTATTAGTGTTACATTCAAAATCTACCAAAGTATTTAGTTATTTTTAAGCCTTGTAGACTTTATAAAAGTTCATTTTGATAATTCATGTGTTCAGTTAGAAACATTGAGTAGTAGACCATAGATTGTCAGCATTAGAAATTGTAAATTCATTATATCCAGTAAAGTGCAGTAATACACTCTGAAACTATGTTTTATATGTTGATATAATCAATTTGCAGAATATATGTAGTAGCAAGAATGTCAGATGACTAAATTGTAGTAAAAAAAAAACATGAATTTATCTTTATATGCTGATATATACCATTTACAAAATAAAGATGTAAAAGGAACATTTTCAGGTCAGTAAACTGTTAGAGTGCACTATGAATTAGGATTCAATGCTAATACAAACACTTTACAAATTAAAGATATTAAAGGAAGAACATGAAATCATTGAAATATCCATAAATTGAAATACATGTGTAATCATTGAGAATTTCAATTCTGATGTATGTAATTTACTAAAAAAATGATGTTATTATGTAATGCAGCTATGAAGCCTAAATACAAATTGTTTAAATACTTAACTACTAAAAGCAAAAATTACACTGTCAAGGTAAAAGTCATTCATAAAGGCCCACCTCAAAATCCTCAAAACAAATCAAGGTACCAGAGGCTTCTACTTGAAGATCATGAGGTACTAATATTTGTTATATTAAAATATATGTATGTTAATAAAAATATTGGATCAATTTATAATTTGCTCACACATGACAGGGCTTCAAAATGAAAGCAACATTATTCAACAATGTTATCGAAGCTTTCGATGAGGCATTACAACATAACGGAGAATATAAAATATCTAACGCCACTGTCACTCAAATCCCATCACAGCATACTAATCGCCCTAACGAACACTCTATTGCTATTAATGGACGTGCCACTATTGATCTGATCCCCATTGATCCTTTTGTTTTACAACCACAATATTGCGGCATTTCTGCAATCACGTATTGTTAACAAAGACATGCTCTATGGTATGATTATATTCAAATACTGTAATAAGCAAATAATCAATTTTCTCCTGTTCTCGATCATTTTCAAAATTAAAGTATACTTAATGAATCAGAATCTGCAGATTTGCTTGGTGTTGTACTTTATGTTAATGGACCTGAGAAAATTGAAAGGCCTCAAGGTGGGCCGAATGAGGTGTATGAAATTCGAATCACTGATCAAAGGTAAATTCAGCAACATTGTTTCCCCTATTATCAAACAAAGATATATAAACTCGACTCATATAGCTCATAATGTTTCATACTATATATCAGTTCAGACAGGCCAATTGATGTTTCTCTTTGGAATGAAATTGTGCAACCATACATACACCCTGCGCAAGAATGGCCAAATTCCTTTGTTGTTGTCGGCTTCACTGCTTTAAAAACTCGAGCATACAGAGGTATACCAGCATTCACATACTATAACAAAACTTCAAATTTCAACAATTAATACTAATCATTCTGTTTTATAAAGGATTTACACTATGTTCCTCCATATCAACTTCCATATATTCTGATCCCAAAGGAGCAAAAGCTGATACATTGCGTGCCTGGTAAATATAACAACTTAAAAATTATAGTCTCACAAGCACATATTCATCATATATATATATATATATATCTGAACAACTGCATTTTTGTAACACCCTCGAATTTCCTAACTTCCTTCTCTAGATTTTTCGGAAAAAATATTATAAATTATAAAGAATTATAATTATTAAAAATCCTAAATAACTAGGAAAAACCAAAGCATTACTGCCACCGTGATAACGGCTAAGGCATTTATCAAAGTACTACAATGGAAGTCCTTTAAAGACCACAACCAAATCAAAACTCAAACTTACAATAATCTCAAAACAGCCGAAAGATAAAACCAAAAGAAAATCAACTTAAAACTTTATTACACCTCGGAACCATCTTAATCGCTCTTCAAAATTAAATAAACTTTAAACTTCAGAAATAAAATCAACATCAAATAATAATTAGCTTATAAAACTAAAAGCAAATAAACTAGAAACTACAAGGACTACAATGCAAGCAGTCTCACTCCAGCCCAGCATAAATGACTTATGCCCACTTGTACCTTTAGCTTTTTCTTATTCCAGACAATTACTCGCCAACAAGTGGGTCATTGTTGAGCCAAGTCAAAGACAAAGCCATGCACACAAAACAAACAATCAACAAAGCTGAGTACATAAATACCAAAGACTATGCAACACATGATTAATAATGAAAACAAATTAGAAGTATAACAACCATACTTCTTACCATTGACAACACTTCACCTGTTCGTGGACTCAACTTAAACCAATTATTTATTATAATTAAATTTTGGATTTCGCACTGAACGGGTTTCCTTTCCTGTAAAATCGCCCTATTGGGCACCAAGTTGGGAGCAACTCCAAGAAAGTATTACCTATGTCACATAAAGTGACAAAATTCCAGCGCATTAAAAATATAAAAGAGTACAATGTCTTGTACTCCAATTAGAAATCATAGATCATTGTTCCATACGACTCCCCCCATTGTTCATACTCAAGGTTTATACGTTTCAAGAGTTTTGGTGCGCATCCTCTTTCACTTTACGTGATTAACCGGCTTAACAATGTTATGACTCACTTACAACATCACATAAAAGCATGCATATAATCAAACAAGCCATATTAATTATCTTTGATTTAAGGTGATTCTAAAAAAATAATCTTGTGTGCCCTTTAATTAAACTAAACTCCCTTTTACCACATATTTATTGTGAGTGGCTAACTATTTACCTTTTCCTTGACCACACATTAAACTGTGAGTGACTACATAAATATTTTCTCATTAACTTCTAATAATCATGTGAATAAAAATTCACAAATTACCTTTCTCGTTGATTAAGTAACTAATCAACTTAAATAACTTTCTTTCTTCTTTACTAAGCTGTTGGCCAACTTAACAATAAATTTAACATTCCAATTCAATCATGAAGAATTCATATTACTATAGATGTGGAATGTTAAAACAATACAAAATCATGTGTTTCATACTTTCATAAACTTCTCGTGCATGTCAACTCAAAGCCAATCAAGCAACAGCAAACATATCATACAAGATCATCAACGAGCATGAATGCTAATTCTATATCCGCCTTTAGTACTTACATACCATGTGTTGTATTGGTGATCCGCCACAACTTCTAGAAGTCAACTAGCTCGAATTCTCCTACATAGAGAAAAATTGAATCTAAATTAAAACCTTATTGACTAACTTCTACAACAACTCTAAAATAACTCTTTATGTTGGAAATTTGTCCAGAACATTCGTTATATGGTCTCTATTCAATTCCATACTTTATTTTAATTTTTCCATTGCAAAATACTTGATTTTCGATAATTTTTCAAAAATGGCAGCTTTGTAAAATTTCTCAAAAACACTTTAAAACTAGAAGTGATCAACCTTAGCCCGGGCCGTGATCCCGACCTGACTCGGCCCGAAAAATTGGGGGTTTTGAACAACATATTTTTGGCCCGGATTCAAGCTAGGCCCGGTCCGGCCTGGTTTTTGCAACTTTCCCGCGGGCTTTGGCGAGTTAAATTTAAGAAGTTTAGTTGATTTTTTAGGCCCGACCCGAAAAGCCCGCCAAGCCCGCTCAAAAATTCTGAGCTTTGGACAACAAAATTAGGCCTGGCCCGGCCTAAGCCCGATTAGGGGGCCTTCTTTAATGCGGCAAGCCCGACCCATGATCACCTCTATTTAAAACCCTTATAAATATCATATTTTGATCATAAAGCACTTTAGTCATGTTTTAAGACCATCATACAATATTTTGATGCATTAAAAATATTTATAACTAATTATGTCACATGCTACTATTTTTATTAAACATAAACATGTGTTAATAAAAATTTACAACTTTATTTATTCATTCAAAGCTCCTTAAAAACTCATCAAAACATCATAAATCCATCATAAAACCCTTTTACAATATACTATCATCATTATCATGAATCAAATCTATGCTTTAAAATAATTTTTCATAAGGTAGAACATGTTCATAATATTTTTACTACTAGTTTCCATGATTATAAAAATTGGATAGCATTATAAAACAACTTTAAAGGTCTTGAAATCAATCTAAACTTCATAAAATCATATAACAACAATTCATGATCATAATATTGAAGTTTAAATCATCAAAACCATAAAATCATGAATTTCATAATTTCATAAACCCTAATTTAAAAACTTCATGATCAACTAAATAAATTCATACTTTAAACTTAATCATAACTTTATAAAAACATGATTAAAACTATAAAAATATGATCAATCATAATTACAAACATGAATTTTGCAAGATTGAACTAAAAAGAAAGAAGAAGAATATTTTTTTTATATGTGTTTCGAAGANTCAAAAATGGCAGCTTTGTAAAATTTCTCAAAAACACTTTAAAACTAGAAGTGATCAACCTTAGCCCGGGCCGTGATCCCGACCTGACTCGGCCCGAAAAATTGGGGGTTTTGAACAACATATTTTTGGCCCGGATTCAAGCTAGGCCCGGTCCGGCCTGGTTTTTGCAACTTTCCCGCGGGCTTTGGCGAGTTAAATTTAAGAAGTTTAGTTGATTTTTTAGGCCCGACCCGAAAAGCCCGCCAAGCCCGCTCAAAAATTCTGAGCTTTGGACAACAAAATTAGGCCTGGCCCGGCCTAAGCCCGATTAGGGGGCCTTCTTTAATGCGGCAAGCCCGACCCATGATCACCTCTATTTAAAACCCTTATAAATATCATATTTTGATCATAAAGCACTTTAGTCATGTTTTAAGACCATCATACAATATTTTGATGCATTAAAAATATTTATAACTAATTATGTCACATGCTACTATTTTTATTAAACATAAACATGTGTTAATAAAAATTTACAACTTTATTTATTCATTCAAAGCTCCTTAAAAACTCATCAAAACATCATAAATCCATCATAAAACCCTTTTACAATATACTATCATCATTATCATGAATCAAATCTATGCTTTAAAATAATTTTTCATAAGGTAGAACATGTTCATAATATTTTTACTACTAGTTTCCATGATTATAAAAATTGGATAGCATTATAAAACAACTTTAAAGGTCTTGAAATCAATCTAAACTTCATAAAATCATATAACAACAATTCATGATCATAATATTGAAGTTTAAATCATCAAAACCATAAAATCATGAATTTCATAATTTCATAAACCCTAATTTAAAAACTTCATGATCAACTAAATAAATTCATACTTTAAACTTAATCATAACTTTATAAAAACATGATTAAAACTATAAAAATATGATCAATCATAATTACAAACATGAATTTTGCAAGATTGAACTAAAAAGAAAGAAGAAGAATATTTTTTTTATATGTGTTTCGAAGATTATCAAAGAAGGGGAGTAGGGAAGGTGGTTGCCGGCAAGGAGGGCCGGCGGTGGCTAATTGCAGGAGGGGCGGCGCGCTGGCAAGGAGGGTTGGAGAAGAGGAGGTAACCGGCGAAGAAGAGGGAGGCGAAGGGTGTCTTTTTTTTCGGAAATTTATCGATTTTCCCGTTTTTTTTTCGGAACTTTTTTTTCTCAAAATTTTTAAAATCCTAATACTCTAAAATTGCAAATTAAATCTGAAAATTTTGGGTTTTAAGAGGCATTTATAGGCCCCAAAGTAAGATATGGTGCAATTACATAAATAACCTTAATGTTTGAAATTACTTTTATGACCTTGTTTCAAAACAATTTAGAAAACTCTAAAAATTTCATTTTTCGAAACTTTTCCAAAATATTTAATAAAACTTAAAATAACATGAAATATTATTTATAAATGTAACATAATTACTTTGATTTAAAATTAATTTAAATTTCTTTCTTTATGGAGCTTAAATTGTCAATAAAAATATTAAAAACGTACATAAATTCCTTTAATACGTGAATATAAGGGGTATTACAATTTTCTTCAAGGTAACTCAAAATGAAGCTAAACTGAGTGATCAACAATCTAAATTAGTCCAACTGCTTGCACCTGATGTTAAACCTATGCAAGTTACAGCATTTCAACTTCAGGAACGAAAGGTAAACCACTTGAAATAGAATAAACTACATCAATACCTATACTGATCCTATAATCGCAGATCATGCTTATGCAGAACATTTTAATGATGGTAAACAAGCACATAACACATGGTTGGAAGAAAAACAAAAAATACATGTCTGTTTTGCAAAAGTAACATTAGACCAGCTCCGATTATACTTAGGCTGTGACAAGTGTAGAAAGCATGTAATTTCGCCCTCGCCAACAGCAGATTCATCATTCAACTGCAAAAGTTGCTCTCCAGTAGAAACCAAATGTGTGCCAAGGTAAATGAAAGTTTTACATTGCAAAATCATCCAAATACATTCATATATACATAAAAATATATCTACATGGCATTAACTTTATAATTCTACAATTTATTGGTGTAGGGCTACTCTAAAGACAACAGTTCAAGAAGAAACTGGAGAAGTTAAACTCACATTTTTCACAAATGAAATTGAAAAGTTGATTGGAACTACATGTGATTCTCTATATAAACAAAAGGTAAAATACAACATCCTAATTTACATGAATATGGTACCTAGCATCAACAATTTAAATCTTCACAGCAATTACTCAAACTTAATTGAATCCTTTTTGCAGGATGATGCTGAATCGTTTGAAGCTATAATTACTGATCTGAAAACCAAGTGAGCACACATTTTTATCAATCAAACTGCATCACTTAGCAAAAGTCGTGCATTGTTTTGGTCTGCCCGGGCAGTTGAAGATGAATGAATTTGTCGCTAGTAACATCTTTCATCCTAATTTCTACCTATATATTAACTACAACATCAAAAATGGATTTTTCATGTTTTAAATCTCCTATAAAATTACTTTTGCTAGCTAAACAATGAAAAACTAAAGTAGAATTTCAGCCTTCTTTTTATTATAAATATGCTTAGTGATGATGTATGTCACTTTTGAAACCTGAAGAACACTTGAACACCAGAGGTTTATTGTTCTTCTCCTAATATGTACTTGCTTCTAGGTGTAAGGAATATTTTGCAACTGCATGCAATCCACTTGAACTAAATTCTACATGTTTTAAGAAGGCAATGTGTACCCTTGTTTTAGTTATCTCTATATATATAAGGCATGCATGCAACTTGCTATTTTATTTGCCATCAGCATACACATATGTTCTATGCGTTCAGTACTTCATAGAATAACTGAAAATAAGATACTGTAAGAATAAACTACACCACGTTACAATATATAGTAAGAGATAAAACAAAATTGCACAAGAAAACATTACAAAATACTTACAGCTTGTTTGGATAACTTTTTTGGAAGGAAACTGTAACACCCTGTAATTTTCCAACTTCTTACTTCTTACTTTTTCGGAAAACATATTAAATTAATAAGAATTATATGCACTAAAACTATTAAATATGGAAAAACCAAAGTATTACCGCCACCGTGATAACGGCTAAGGCTTTTGTCAAAGTACTACAACGGAAGTCTTAAAACCAAAACAATTTAAACTAACTTCAAAACAATCTCAAATTAAAAATCAACTTTAAACTTATTACACTTCGGAACCATATTAATGGCCCTTAAAAAACCAAAACCAAAACTAATACTTAAAGTCTTTAAAAATCAAATAACATCCAAAACCAATGTTAGTCTTCATAAGCAAATAAAATAAAAGTAAGCTACATAACACAGTAAGCGCTCTCACTCCATCCCACCATGAAATGACTTATGCCCACTTGTACCTGTAGCTTTTCTTTTACTAGACAACTACTCACCACAAGTGGGTCATCGTAGGGCCAAGTGTAAGACAAAGCCATGCACACAAAACAAACAGTCAGCAAAGCTGAGTACATAACTACTAAAAACTATGCAACAACAATAAGAAATAAAACATGCACTCAACTTACACTAGTAAAAAAATTGCTTATTAGTATATTTTTTTTGCACCTATTTGTATCTTTTTACACACGATACAATTGGAGGCGTCACAAAGAGCAAATTCAAACGATGGTAATAGCTTCTATTTGCATCGTTTTTTTGGTGGTAACGATACAAATAGGTAGTCTATTTGTATCGTTTTTACAAAAAAACGATGCAAATAGGTAGTCTATTAGTATCCTTTTTTTAACAAACGATACTAATAGTGCTGTTTATAAAACAAATTTCAAATGGAAATTTAGTGGGCTCTATATTCACAATAAATAATATATCTCTATATATATATATATGCATCCTCCCGCCATCCTCCCGCCATTGCCCCTGTTCGATTCTCTATAGTTTACAATACTAATATAAATATTTCATTAACAAATTAAAAATTGTAAACGATTCAGATATATACAATACACTTTCAATTCTTATATAAATATATTTTACAACGACAAGTAATCGACGAACAACAGATTACAGATTCACAAATAATCAAAACAACAACAGCAACAGCAACCGAGTAACTTCCAATATCAATTACAGATTCACAACTAATCAAAACAACAACAGCAACTGAGTAACCGACGAACACAATAACCAACGAACACAATAGCAGCACCACCACCACCACCTAATTACACCAATAGCAGCAGCAACGAGAGCAGCGAGCAGCTCCAAACAGCAACACCAATCCGAGCAACAGCAAGCAAATGTTTAATTACATGGTGAAAACGAGATAGGACCAAGAAATGGCCAAAAAAAGTCTAATAGCCAGATTCTAAAGAACAAAAGTCTAATAGCCAGTTTGTGAAGAGCCTGAAATATGGCCTTGGATTAAAGTCCTCTTTTTTTTCGTCAGCATCTTTTTGAATTGATCTCATAGTTACCACAAGAATCTGCAAGCAAAATTGTGCAAACTATAAGTTACTGAAATAGCAATGCAAGCCGCAACTATAACCTCAAGGCACTTGGGCATACCAACTAAAAACATGGAAAATGTAATAAGAATAATCCCAACTTTACTTCACATCTTCTCACAAAAGTCCCACCTTTTGATTAACTAAGAAAAATTCCATCTTTAACTAGTTTGTTTTTATCTTACTAAATATCCAGCAAACTATAAATTCCATAGCAACCATCATTGCTTAACTCTATATTTACAGATCTCAATCTGCCATCCTACTCTTGAGAGGAAGAAATGAAGGGGAAAAGGAAGCAAGGAAATACAATAAATTTCTAATATACCAGCAAAAGAATTACAGTTTTCATTCTGTAAGAAACTAGACTCATTGAAGATGAAGATCATAGGCCGATATGAGTAGAGAAGAATGAGCTTTTTTAGATAGTTGGGAAGTGAAAGTAAGCAAAAGAACATGTAGAAAGCTGCAGAAAAGATATAATAGATGCATGGGCAGCTTCGTGAAATAGGGGAATGTAAAACAGTGGACTAAATTTATAGGCACTGCCATTGATTAATTGCAGAAGCTTACACAAGATTATGCTGCGAAATTGGGTAGATTATACAAAGTAGAATTAGAGCCTAAGAGAGAAGAGAGGTTAAATGATTTCGATGAAAAGTAAACAAGTAAAATAAAATAAAATAAAAAATAAAATGAAATAAAATTAGACATGTCNGCATGTCAACCATTTCAGTTGTTCAACAGGTTAATGGTGAATAATACAGCATTCAGAAGATCATTGCTTCTACTTGATAAAATGCAGGACTGTTTAACTAAAGGTTGGACTAGTCTTACCAAGTATTCCTCAACAACAAACATCACATATGACGTTCAAAACTTAACCTTCGTTAAAAGAAAGAGTTTGCTTGAAATGCTTCAAAATAAAACAACAATAGTTCTGCAATCTTTAGAGGAAGAGAATCACAACATCAACGAGTCAGATCCCCAAAAAGATGACCAGAAGTTAATCACAAAAACTAGACGGCAAAGACAAATGAATAACTTACCATAGTTATATTGTTTTTCTTGTTTGGAGTTTCAGCAAAACACTTCATTGATGAAGACTCCACCACCGTTTCACAAAAGGAGACATATGGATCTGGTACCTATGACAAATGGAAAAACTCATTAAAAATTATGTAGAAAAAAAGCCCTTAGACATGCCTTCCTGAGTAAACAATACAAAACTATCAAATCCTTCACCTACTCCTTAACATTTACGATTGGAAATTAAATGTCCAAAATCCTCAAGTCTTAAAAGCAAAAATCTTTATACATGTAACTTACACAAAACATCAACAAACCAAAAAACCCCAAAACAATCACGCAACCGGACAACAATCTATGACACAAAAAACATCATAAAAATACTGAATTAAAAAAAAATTATGTTAAAAAAAGATAAATTATACCTTAAGGAGAATAGCAGGAGCATCAGGATCAAAGTAACAACCAAAAGCCTCAAAAATATCATTTAATTGAACCAAAAAAACTAAAAAAGACAACATAAAAACACTAATATCAGTAGATTAAGGACAAATAACCAAAAACAAAATAGATCAAACAATGAAATAAAAATTAAGATCGAGAAAGTAAGATGGCAAATTGAGATATCAAAATGACAGCTAAAACTACTTTTATCCAAAATTTGCTTCATTCAACACTCGAATCATTAAAAACAATTTACAGTGAGTGATTTTGCAAGCCGACCAGATTGAAGTCCTATTTTTAATATCAAAGCAAATTACTTAAATTTACAATTCAAATTACTTCAAATAATTCAAACAAATTACGTCAAACAAAACAAATTATATAAAAAATTCAGGAATTGATAATTTACCTTCGAAGATATGACTATAATTCATCTTCTCATATTTGCTCATCTTCGACAAAACAAGACCACCCTACAAAACCAATTCAAAAACCCTAAGCATTGGAATCCAAATCGAAAACTGTAACCACTAAAAAGCCCAAATCGAAAACCATAACCACCGAAAAACCCAAATCAAAAACCTATTCACTAAAAAAACCCAAATTGAAAACCCTAACCACCGAAAACCCCAAATCAAAAACCTTAACCACCGAAAAACCCAAATCAAAAACTTCAAAAACCCTAACCACTCCAAAAACTCAATCAATAAACCCTAGTGAAGACAAGATTAGTGTTAGAGAGATGAAGTGAAGAGAAAGACGATATGAAAGAGTTGAGAGTGAAATGGAAATGAGAGTTGAGAGTTGGGAGTTGAGAGTTGATCAAAGTTGAGAGAAATAACAATGAAAGATAAATGAGAGTGGGTGGGCTTCCGTGTGTAATTTAGCTGTCCCATACTCCCATTACTATCGTTTTTGATGAAAAACGATGTTAAAAGCTCTTTTTTTGATTTTTTACAGCTTCTATTAGTATCGTTTTGTGTATAAACAATACTAATAGACAAATATTAATATCGTTTTCCTAAAAAACGATGCTATTACAAGTCCTATTAGTATCGTTTCGTGTAAAAACGATACTAATGAAGATATATTAGTGTCGTTTTTTCTGGAAACGATATTAATAGAGAAGTATTAGTATCGTTTTTTTTTGAAATGATACTAATGAGGTGTTACTAATAGAAATTTTTCCACTAGTGAAACTTATTTAGATATCGACAATATTACTCATTGTTTCTGTTTCTTTACTACTTCCAATTGTAAGTACAACAATATTACAAATTTGCACTAACAACAGTAAAATATTCAATAGTTTGCGAAAAGAACACATCCAGAAATAGAGAAAGCATACCAAGGAGCCTACTAGAACACCACATGTTTCAAGATTCATCAACAGTCCAAAGATAATAAATAAAACAACAAGAAGTATACACTCCAAAATTAAAATCAAACTAGAAAGAAGAAACCAAACTCAACTAATAATAAGCTCAAAATTATGTTCTGCAAAATTTGTATTTCTGTTACAGTAGTTATGTGTAGTTTAAAGCAACAGATTGGATAGACAAATAAGTAGGCTGGCTTATGACAAAAGCATCCTGCTGTTGTCACAATAGCTTAGACAAATCTTAGGAAGTAGGTGAAAAGTCGGATCAATTCCATAATATGCTGATGAGCACTCTTTATTTGATGTTGTAAGCGAAAAAGTCACTTTTTGTTCATGTACTCTATTCTTTCGAAAATAGTCAGATACAATGTATTGAGATTTTCATTGATCTCACTAATCAGCACTTCAATCATTGAATAATAGTAATGCACTTCTTTTATACTGGTCAATCCTCAAGTGCAGGATGCAAGTAACAAACATATACAGGACCTAACTGCTAAATTATTTCAATTGTATTGCCTAAAAACAGACCAATGAAGCTTCAAACATAAATAGATGCAGTTCTAACCAAGATCAATAAAAATTGGAAAAAATTAATATCAAATATAGGATATCAAACAGCAGCAGCAAAGGAAGCCATACCTACATTAGCACCAACATCAATAAAACCTCAAAAAAATAAACCCCAAGACCCCAAAATGAAAACCCACATGCACGAATTATCAACAAACCAAATTAATCAAACCCCAAAACACACATGCAACAACAGAACAAACTATGACACCAAAAACACCTTAAAAATGCAGACTTAACAAAATAATAGTAACAGCCAAAAGCTTCAAAGTAACAGCCAAAAAATCCCATAATCAGCAATCTAATCTTCCAAATCCCCATACCCATACCTCAAAGACTGAATTCACATTAGTCCAATTTATATTTTATTTTTATTTTATAACAAGCAAATTATCCCCCGCCAAACTCACAAACAATCACGTAACTCCACATCTACAATTTAAGACCATAAAAACACGCAATCTTATAATCTCTATTAATACAACTTACAGTTTCTGCGCGTTTTTCACCAAAGTACTTGCACTTCTTAAGCTCCTTGTACAGCTCTCCTTTAGGGGCATATTCAAGTATCAAGTAGACACATTTCTGCATTAAAAAATAAAAAAAAAAGATAGGTTAGTATGAAACAAATCCTTAATTGATGAGGGTCGGTTTAGGAGGAAATTCACCTGATCATAAAAGTAGACGTATAAGCGTAGAATATTAGGATTGCGAAGATGACTTTGTATTTCAACTTCCCGCCGAATCTAATGCTCTACTTGAGACTGTTTCAGCTGGCTATTGAATAACACTTTAAGAGCTACGATATGATTTCTCTGCTCCAAAACAAGAAGAGCTAAACTAAGATTTTAAAATCCCTTATAAAATAAACTAAACTACAAACAAAACCATAAACAACAAAACATTGTACATGATATTATTGACAGAAGTCTGTAAGCCAGAAATCTCATCATCAGTAAGCTAAATCTCTGTTGTTTTAAAATAATGAAACAGAAAAAACATGGAGCATAAGCAATGTAAAGGAGGAGGAAAAATAGGCATTGATGTAAAGACAAAAGCTTTATCAAAATACATGAGAGGAAAATACAGAGAAGTACAAGAACAAGTATATGAGTATTTCAAATCAAAACCTCAAGTTCAAACTCCAATTAAAATATCAAAAGATGATCATAGAAATTTGTGCATGAATCAATTAATTGGGTTAGTTAGAGAAGGTGGAATTCGACCTAATTGAGCCAAAAAAAAACTCGAAAAAAAAAACAACATCAAAAATCCTAAAATCAGTATATTGAGGACAAATCAAAATAAATGAAACACAAAAACAAAAATCTGAAAATTGAGGAAAATTTGCCTTCATTAGTTCATCTTCTTTGAATCTTCGATTTGTTCAAAACCATCACCACCAAACACACTTCGAATACCCTAATCACCGAAAAACCCTAACAAAGATTAAGAAGAGAAAGAATGGTAGGCATTCATCTCGCAGTAGACGTAAGAAGCAGAGTTACACCCAAAAATACTAGTATCTACAATATCAGATCCGCCAAGAACTCTGTAGACAACAACTACGTCGGCGCGTTTGGAACTTCAATCACCCAAAAATCTAACTTGTGACCGCCTTAGAAGCCCAATTCAACAACCCTAGAAACCCGAAAACCCTAGTTTCGGATAAGTGATAGTGATGGAGGTGGTGAGAGACAGTAATGAGATTAATGGTGATGAGAGTGATAGTGGTGCTGTGAGAAGTGATATTGGTGGGAGTGATGGAGGTTGGAAGATGTGCGAGTGATGGAGGAGAAAAAAGGATAGTGTATAGTTTTTGATAGGGAGAGGAAGAGGAAGAGTGAGTGTATGACGGATTAATAGTTGAAACAAATAGAGGGGTGCGTTAAATGTTAGGTAGGGTGTTTGATTTGTATCGTTTTTTAAATAAAACGATACTAATAGCTTTTCCATTAGTGTCGTTTCGTTTAGAAACGATACTAATAGCTTTTCCATTAATGTCGTTTCTTTTAGAAACGATACTAATAGCTTTTCCATTAGTGTCGTGTTTTTTAGAAACGATACTAATAGGCTTGTATTAGTGTCGTTTCTTATACAAACGATACTAATAGGTTCTTATTAGTATCGTTTTTCTTAAATGGTACTAATGAGCAAATATTAGTATCGTTTTTCTTACAAACGATACTAATAAGACGTCACTAATAGCCATTTTTCCACTAGTGTTACCTTTGACAACCATTTTACCTGTACATGGACTCAATTAATTTATTTATTATATTTAACTTATGGATCCTGTATCGAACGGGTTTCCTCCTTAAAGATCATCGCCCTATTGGCACCAACTTGGGAGCAACTCCAAGAACGTATTCCTATGTCACATAAAGTGATGGATATCCAGCGCATTAAATATATAAAAGAGTACAACGTCTTGTACTCCAATTAGAAGTCATAGATCATTGTTCCATACGACTCCCCCCATTGTTCATATTCAAGGTATATACGTTCCAAGAGTTTTGATGCAAGTCCTCTTACACTTTACGTGATTTACAGGTTAAGAAATGTACCATCAAGCCTCCGATACTTGTACCACCAATACCTGGAGTCCCTCTAAAACTATATTTAACCATCACTGAAACTGCTGCTGGAGCCATGCTTGCGCAAGAAATAAATGGAGAAGAAAAGGCCATATATTACTTAAGTAAAAAGTTCATCCAGTATGAAACTCGATATTCACAGTTGGAGAAAACTTGCTTGGCCTTGGTATGGACATCTAAAAAGCTTAGGCATTACTTGCTTTGCCATTCGGTACTAAATGGTCGCCTCTCGAAGTAGCTTGTTACGTTGGCCGAATTTGACCTTCAATTTGTCCCTTCAAAAACAATTAAAGGACGAGCAGTGTCAGATTTCTTGGCTGAGTTCCCTCCTAAAGAGGAAAAGACGGAAGCATATAACTTCCCAGATGAAGACCTCTTAATGACTGAAGACGATAGTTGGGCCCTCTACTTTGACGGCGCTTCTAACCAAAAGGGGTGCGGAGTAGGGGTTCTTCTAGTAGTCCAGATGGTGCACATGTTCCAATATCAGTCTAATTAGACTTCGAAGTTACTAAAAATGCAGCTGAATACGAGGCATGCATTGTTGGATTAGAGGCAGCAGTAGGTCTAGGGATTAAAAGACTAAGAGTATTTGGAGACCCATCACTCATCATAAATCATGTGTCTGGAGAGTGAAAAGTAAGAAGTGCTAACCTAGCACTCTATCAAACACACTTAGACACCATAACTGAAAACTTCGATGATATCCAATACCAATACCTCCCTAGGGATGATAAACAATTCGCCGACGCACTTGCTAATTATCATCAATGATAAATATCCCACATAACCTAGCATTGATTACTTTAAGCGTTGAAAGGAGGCAAGAACCTGCCTATTGTAACGCTATTGAAGATGCCCCTGATAATGAGAACGAAGTTCCGTGGTATCAAGATGTCCTCAATTACAAAATAAAAGGAGAATTCCCACGGAATTCAAGCCTTCGAACTCAAAGGGCAATAAGATTATTATCTTCACAATATATCGAAATTCAGGGTAGATTATATAAAAGAACCTCAAAGGGGCTTAATTTCCTATGTGTTGACAAAACATGAGCCAAGCGACTTATGGAAGACACCCATAATGGCTTCTGCGGTCCCCACATAAATGGTAAGATGTTAGCAAAAAAGATAACACGCTTAGGATATTATTGGACGACAATGGAAGATGATTGCTGCAACTATGTAAAAACATGTCCTAAATGCCAAATATTTGCTAACTTACAACATTTACCTCCTGTAGAGCTATACAATTATACTTCACCGTGGCCATTCTCCACCTGGGGTATTGATATAGTCAGGAAAATAACGCCCAGTGGTGTTTGAGGACATACGTTCGTTTTGGTCGCCGTTGACTACTTCACAAAGTGGGTTGAGGCAGCCTCATATATCAAAATAACCGCTAAACATGTGGCCAAATTAATTGAACAAAACATCTTTTGTCGTTACGGAGTCCCACATGAACTCATTAGTGACAATGGATCTCATTTTAAGGGAGAAGTAATTGATCTCTTACAACGATACAAAGTACAACATAGGCACTCTTCCCCTTATAGACCCCAAACGAATGGAGCAGTAGAGGCTGCAAACAAAAATGTTGTTGTCATCATAAAAAAGATGGCCGAACATTATAAAGATTGGCCTCATAAACTTCACTTTGCTCTATGGGGATATCGAACTTCCATACGAACGTCCACAGGAGCCACCCCTTATTCCTTAGTATATGGTATGGAAGCAATTCAACCTGTTGAGTTGGAAATACCTTCTCTTCGCATAGTCCTAGAAAGTGAAATACCTAAAGCTGAATGGGTTCAAGCAAGGTATAAAGAACTTATTCTCTTAGATGAACGAAGATTAAAAGCTTTGCATCACGTACAAATATATCAAAGATGGATTGCAAAACATTTTAATAAAAGAGTTAAGCCAAGAAACATTAATGAAGGAGATTTAGTTCTAAAAGAGGTACGAGCCCCACCCACCGATCCAAGAGGGAAATTCCGACCCAATTGGACGGGGCCGTATATTGTTAAGAAAATCCTATCAGGCGGTGCGGTAAAACTAATTGACATAGATGGGGCTGAATTTACTCAATTAACTAATTTGGACCAATTAAAGAAGTTTTACACTTAAAATTGCAAGACAATCATGGACTCACACTAAGTCCTACAACATATGGGCCCAATTTGGCTCATATTATTATGTAAAATGGGCAAATCGAGAAAAGGAAAAGCATCGTAACCCATTCTATACAAAACCAAAAGCTATATATAATAAAAGTAATTAAATAAATAAGAAAGGGGCAGCGCTGAAAATTCAACCGCGCTGACCTTGCAGCGTAACAATTCTAACCGCGCTACCATGTCAGCGCGACAATTGTAACCACGCTGCACCGTGCAGCTTTATTTGTTCTGTAGCGCTACAACCCCAGCGTTAGAATTTCAACTCCGCTGAATGCATGTTACATTTCAATAGTTCCAGTGAATATCTATGTTTGACTAAACTATTGAATTATGAAAGACCTCATTTAAAGGTTTCACATGATTTTAAGGACCCACGAAGGTTCGATGAAAGGCTCATTCAAGTCTTTCCAATAAAAAATATATAATAATTAGAACTACGCACGGCCTGTTTCCTTTTGGATACGTAGGCAACTTATTCTAAGTTCGGCCCATTTAAATACATAATTAGTTTTTATCGGATGAATTATCAATAACTTCTAATGTAAACAACTAAATTTTGTTTGCATGAAAAATAAAAAAATAATATCGTCCTTCATTATGTTTTAAGATTTGCATAATTGAAATCATCAAAACAAAAGGGACTACTTTAAAGCCTACGCTAGTAGTGCACATGCACTTTATTGAAAATGATAAAATAAATAAAGTCAAACACTACTCTTCCTTTTCCTTACGAGCATGCTTTGGGTCTTCATCTACTTCCGGATCTTCCTCCATCCCATTAGGATCATCTTTGAGCTTCTCTTCATTATTCACTTCTTTTGAGAAACCTTCATCAAATTGCTCCTCCATAGGTTTGAGCTTGCTCTCTTTACAAGTCCATACCATCTTTCTTTTCCCCTTACCTTCTATAGTTTTTTGGGTCTTTTCATTTAACTTTGGTTGTCCAATTTCCACCCCAAGTAAGGAAGGAGCATTTTTCTTATTTCTTGGACCTAGCCTATCAAAAACAGATCCAGCTTCATTCTTTCTCTTTAAAGAAGTCTCATTCTTTCCCTCTCCCATTGCAATCATGTTTTTTGGAGCCCTATAGACCTGTGGGCCTTTGGATATCTCAGTAACTTCAAGGCCCCGGGCTTTATCCCTCTCCTCTTTACTCTTAGCAAGCATCCAATCCTTGTAACTTTGTGATAGTTGAGTAGAACAACCATTCCTCGGAAAAGCCCATCGTGGACGATTGGCCCAATACTTTGTCCATGCGGTAATGGCAGGGCCCCGAAGTTCCAACCAAGTTGGGGGGTCAGTGCCAAGGCTAGGAATACTTTGTTTCATACCATATTGCCTCAAAAGACGGGTCGGAAAGAATAAGTAATTTTCGTCAAACCAAGAAGGCGCACATATGGTGTTGACTCATGACTTCCAACCATCTCCTTGATAAACCACCATGGAATGACCCATCTAATTGAAAGACCTCCATGAGACATAAGTGACATCCACTCCGCTAGAGTTTTCCTTGGGAACAAATTCCTCCTCATAGTAAATGATTTGAGGTTGTATTTCATGGCATTAAGGGGTTGTTCGATGGTCTTAAGGCGCTCACTAAGCCAAATCTGCATTAATTAAATAAGGAAGTAAATGACAATCCAAGATTGTTACATAGCATTGAATAATTATGGTTTGAAATTACGAAAAAATAGACATTATGGAAGATAAACAGGAGCGCTGGAAACTCTACTACGCTAACAGTTGAGCGTTGCAAAACAAACAGCGCTACAGTGTCAGCGCGACAGATCCTATTGCGCTACACTCGTAGCGTCACAGAATTAGCCACGCTGTGACTGATAGCGCTAATTCACTACTGACGCTACGATTCCAACTACGAAAAATCTTCTTTCCTTTCATAAATTCATAATAATTCATCTATTCTAATTAATATTTTAGCCCAAGGTTAGAATATTACCTGAAGCAATAAAGGGCTTCCCGAAAAGTGCAATGATGGATCCGCTTTGCATGCGTCCAATGCTATGATGGTCTCACCAATCACCATAGGCATAGGAGTACGATCACCTTCGATTTGCTCAACAATTGCAATTAGTGAAGCATTTCCCATATTTCCTCCATCATTAACAAATAAATATCCTGATAGCAAACATAAGCATAAAGCACGTCTTTTGTACCTTTGTATTGTTAAGTTGTCTGAAGGAGAGGAAAATCTTGCAATAATTTTCAAAAGATCACAGTGTTGGCCATTGAGAATTTCCTTGGTCTCGAACTTAGTTAGTCCAAGTAGTCTCTGAAAGTCCTTACCAAACCCTTGTTGAAGGTTAGGTACAGCCGGAAGAGCTTCCACTGGAAAACCAACAATCACACTAAATTCTTCCGGAAAGGGGGTCAATTCATTGTTGGCAAAGGTGAAAACATGGAATTGAGGATCCAAAAAATTAATGGCGGCATGAAGGAAATCCCAATTGATACGAGCTTGCCTCAAAGAAAACAAAGCATCCAGATGATAAGCATTGAATTCAAGGCGTTCCTCTACAGACAAAGAAGAAATCCAACGGTTTAACTCACGAATGAAATTTTGAGACATTCTTTACCTCCTTCTTTTCTCTCTAACAAAGAAAACTTTTGTAAGGGATTTTGTTGATGAATGTATAATTGTTCGTTCTTATATTTAACCAAGAGGGTCACTAGGCAACTTCCTTAAATTCGTTTTGGGAAATAATGAGAAATAAAGCAGCGTATCAGTTTTAGTCGCGCTGACGTGGCAGCGTGACAAGGTTTACAACGCTACGACAGCAGCGTGGCAACACTAGTCACGCTACGCGCGTAGCGCGACAATTTTGACAGTGCTACAAATGCAGCGTCCCAAAATCCTCCTGCGCTGCATAAAACTTCCATAATCAGCCCATTTGCGAGATTCTTTCCATTCTTACATTATTTTGGGCGATTTTATTTCTTGAACTTCTTTAAAATTAACTTTTCAAATCATATTTATTTAAGGAAAATGAGATATGCCCCCCTTTCCCTACTAACTAATTTTGGTGATTATTTTTTCGGGAGTAAGTCGGATTAATCCTCCAACACTTTACAAAAAAAAAAAAAAAAATAAAATGAACTAGCATATATGCCCTTGGTTCTCAAATATTAGCATAAAAAGCCCAAGGCTTACATATGTTTATAAATCCATGATTACAAAATATTAAATTGAGTTTGAATTAAACTACGAGTACAAATGTCAGCAAATTACATGCCACCAAAAGCTACTGTGGTGGCCCATAGTCAAAGAAATAATGCATGGCACCAGTGCGAGGAGTATAAGAATCAGTAGAATGTCTTCGATCCTCCTGCTGCATTTGAGTGTTAATCCTTTGGTGGTTCACCATAATAATCCCATTCTTGAGCTTGGGACCACCCCCACCTTGACCATGGTTATAATACCAACATAAGGATCATATCCTTGTTGCGGATTGACTTGCTGACTACTTCCTCCCTCGTCTCATTAGGCTCCTCTTGAGCTCTATTTTCATGATCAAGGATCAAGGCCGCATTTGTTGACCACTAGTCGGACCTTTCGTAAAAGGGGACGCCTGTAATGGCCACCCGAGGACGAGGGGGACGAGGAGGACGAAATGTCCGTGTGTTGTTAACGCGGCACAACTTCTACAAAAGAAAATAATGCACAAAATTACCCATAGTGTGAAAGACATGAAACTAGAATAGGGGCAACACATAGGGAAACCTACCCTAACCATGGTGACGCTCTGGCACCCAAAAGCATGTTTTGTCTTCCTATAAGCAGTGCGAAACGCATTCAATACTTTGATGACCTTGTTTGTATTTGTCCTAGGCACCTGCAATTAACAAGTCATTTAAAATTAACAATGAAAATGTGTCAGTAATAAAATAATAAGAGTCGAGTAAAGATAAGGACAAACCTAAGGCTTACCATGTCAACATTCTCAGGGAATAAGGAACATCTTCTTCCTCTTCTTCAGCAAATGGCACAGTGTCATCAATCAAATTCCCGAAACCATGATGTATTTGATATTTCGCTCAGGAACTTGCCCCTCAATATCATCATTCTTTGCACATATAAACATATAAAACAATAACATATATTTAAAATGCAAATGCGTGAAAAGGGAAAGAAAGGTAAGATACCCTAACAAATGTTGGAAAAGATGTGCCGAGCCTGAACCCATTTTTGTAATTAACACCAGCAAAACTAACTCCCAAGCTGTGAGTCCTCTCAAAAAAATCATCCATAGAGGTAGCAGGAACCTTACTCGAGTTTAAGATGAAGACAGGTGGATCCATGGGAGCTAAAGGAATAGGAGAATAAGTTTGACGAACAACACGTTCTCCCAGAAACCAAACAAGTTGCCTACATCCTTTCAAAAGGATCCTGGCTTCCTCAAGAGGTGGTGAAACCTGCACTCCAGGGCTAATATCTGGTATCCCGTCCCATGGACGAAAGATAATCTGCAACAGAAGGAAAATTAAAAATCATTTATTGTAGTTATAAATATATATAAATGTATATATACAATGAGTCCTTACTTGCTCTTCAGGAAGGTTATAAATCGATTGGCGTATTACATCTGTCTTATGATGAATGTTAAGCCGTCTTCCCCATCTGCGGCTCACCGGGAATCTCTTAGGTCGGTCATTTATTGGGGCAAGAGTTGGGAAATGTTTAAAATACCACACCTGAAAAGAAAAGGTTAGAAAAGCAAAATAAGATGCAAATAAGTGGATAAGCACATTGTAAAAGAATTTGTTACCTCAATAACTCGAGGAATGCCTCCTAGGGAAGCTGGGACACATTCTCTCTTTAGCGGGTCATCCATGACTCGGGATGTCTTACGCATTTCAGATATTAAATGCACATAACCCGCTTTCCCCCAGCAATAATCTTTGATTCCTTTCAAATCTGACAATAATGGGATAAGAGAAAAGGCCACTCGTTACCCTTTGTCTGTTAAAAAGGTACTACGAATCAAATATAAAAGGAAGATCCTAGCTCTTTGAAGGGAAGTGGTTTCTGCCATAATGTCTTCATTGGCTAGAGCATCCGACAATTCACTCCAAGGGAAAACTCTCTCATACAATTTTAATCGAGTGTAGATCGGCCCAAGTAAATCACCTATCATTGGCTCCTTTCCTGTCATTCCTTCGTTAGGGATGATATCCATACCCGCCAAGGGTAATCCAGTAATCATCCCATAATCGAAAGGAGTTATAGCCATCTCTCCCCATGGGAAATGAAAGGTGTTAGTTGTATCCCAAAACCATTCCATCATTCCCCTAACTAAACCAGCAGACATCTTACATCTCTCCTTCTCTATATAAGATTCTAAGAAATCTTGAAAACCGCTCACCTTGACCAACTCTTTGGTATTTGCATCGAGAGTATCATAAATTTTACCAAGCATCTTCCCGGAATCATATCGTCGTAATTCATCATCAACCTATAACATTTCACTTACATATATCATCTAAAATTCGTAACATATTGAAAAAAAAAAAGAGAAAAAATATTACTTACAATTCCTCTTGATGCTCGAGAAGATAAATGATGGTCAGGATCAAGTTTCAAGACACGATTATCCCACTCAAGTGGGGGCTCCCATGCAGGGTGTGGTACTCGATTCTTACTCTTTGAACGGTTTTTAGCACGACGCTTACGGGTATCCGTTCTTCCCTCTCTCTCCCCTCCATCTTGCTCGTTTCTAGGGGAAGACATTGCTGTAATCCACAAACTAGGATAGCTTATTAACTTAGCAAGAGCATCTTTTACTAAGAGCTCATTCTCCTTTATTAAATTAAGAGCACGTTATTCTTATAAATAAAATAAATTAAACAAGAGCATTTTTTTCTCACTTTTGATTATTAATTTAAGTGTCCATTGCGTTTCTTTAAGAGCACGCTACTTTTGATCACTAATTAAATCAAGAGCATGTTACTCTTATAAAAATTAATCAAGAACATTTTTTTCACTTTTGATTATTAATACATAAAATAATTTAATCAAGAGCATTCTTTTCTAGAGCCCATTACTCTTATAAATAAAATAATCAAGAGCATTTTTTTCACTTTTGATTATTAATTAAGAGCTCATTGCCCTTATAATTAAAACTTTCAAAAATTTTTTTTTTCTAGTTTTGATTAAGACTAATCAACTACACTCTCTAATTAAGAGCCTACTACTCTTTAAAACGTCAAAATACATGGGTCATGACATGAGCAATAAGAACAATTCTCAAATGATTCATGGAGCATTATACTTCATTCTAACATCATTAGAACAATTATTTGCCAAAAACATACATGTTTAGTAAAAACAAGAGCAAATATAAATTGTCACAAACTTAACATCCTTATGACTACAAATTGAATAAATCATAGCAATCAATCCCCTAACGTAAACACAAATTTATCCCATAGTTCTCAAAAGTAAGCAAATTTACAAAAAAAAAAAAAAAAAAAANNNAAAAAAAAAAAAAAAAAAAAAACACACACACACAAAACTCACAGCGTGGTTGAAGGACCAGTGCTGCAGCTCCAGCGTTGTTTGGTTGAACACGCTACCTGCTCAGCGCGGTTACACTAGCAGCGCTACGCCCCAAGCGCTAATAAACCAACCTCGCTAGCTGCACAACATAATTTCAACACCTACATTTGTAAATCAAGCAACAACCACAACACACCACAGCAAAGAGTAGAACGCTGACCTTATGGCGTAGGTGAAAGAGTCGCGCTAATAGGCTCAGCGCCACAGGATTTGCCGCGCTACCTCTTCAGCGTGGTTGTTGCAACGATGCTACACAGCTGGCGCAGTTCGTGAGTTTTGCTGTATTTGTTTTGCTTTGGACTTGATTCTTGATGATGATCTTTTTCTCATGCTTTATTCCAAATGTTCCAAAAGTGGATTACATTAGGATAAGGTGTTATCTAATGACCACCTTGTGAGCTTTTGTCAATATTTTCAGTAAATAAGCGAATTTATTACATTTTTTCAATAATACCAGTAAATAAGCGAATTTACTCCAAATATTAATAAATAAACGAATTTATTATATTTCTCAATATTTTCAGTAAAAAAGCGAATTTACTCAAAATAGTAATAAATAAGCGAATTTATTACATTTTTCAATAATATCAGTAAATAAGCGAATTTACTCAAAATAGTAATAAATAAGCGAATTTATTACATTTTTTCAATGATATCAGTAAATAAGCGAATTTACTCCAAATAGTAATAAATAAACGAATTTATTACATTTTTTCAATATTTTCGGTAAATAAGCGCATTTACTCAAAAGTAAATAAGAGAATTTACTCCAAATATTAATAAATAAACAAATTTATTATATTTTTCAATATTTTCGGTAAATAAGCGAATTTACTCAAAATAGTAATAATAAACGAATTTATTACATTTTTTCAATAATATTAGTAAATAAGCGAATTTACTCCAAATAGTAATAAATAAATGAATTTATTACGTTTTTTTCAATATTTTCGGTAAATAAGCAAATTTACTCAAAAGTAAATAAGCGAATTTACTCCAAATATTAATAAATAAACGAATTTATTATATTTTTCAATATTTTCGGTAAATAAGCGAATTTAATCAAAATAGTAATAAATAAACGAATTTATTACATTTTTTCAATATTTTCGGTAAATAAGCGAATTTACTCAAAAGTAAATAAGCGAATTTACTCAAAAGTAAATAAGCAAATTTACTCCAAATACTAATAAATAAACGAATTTATTATATTTTTCAATATTTTCGGTAAATAAGAGAATTTACTCAAAATAGTAATAAATAAGCGAATTTATTACTTTTTTTCAATAATATCAGTAAATAAGCGAATTTACTCCAAATAGTAATAAATAAACGAATTTATTACATTTTTTCAATATTTTCGGTAAATAAGCGAATTTACTCAAAATAGTAATGAATAAACGAATTTATTACATTTTTTCAATAATATCAGTAAATAAGCGAATTTACTACAAATAGTAATAAATAAACGAATTTATTACATTTTTTCAATATTTTCGGTAAATAAGCGAATTTACTCAAAATAGTAATAAATAATCGAATTTATTACATTTTTTCATTAATATCGGTAAATAAGAGAATTTACTCAAAATAGTAATAAATAAGCGAATTTATTACATTTTTTCAATAATATCAGTATTTACTCAAATTTACTCCAAATAGTAATAAATAAACAAATTTATTACATTTTTTTCAATAATCTCAGTAGATAACAGTAGATAATAGAATTTACTCAAAATAGTAACAAATAAACGAATTTATTACATTTTCCAATAATGTCAGTAAATAAGCGAATTTACTCAAAATAGTAATAAATAAACGAATTTATTACATTTTTTCAATAATATCGGTAAATAAGCGAACTTACTCCAAATAGTAATAAATAAACGAATTTATTACATTTTTTCAATATTTTCGGTAAATAAGCGAAATTACTCAAAATAGTAATAAATAAGCGAATTTATTACTTTTTTTTAATTTTATCAGTAAATAAGCGAATTTACTCCAAATAGTAATAAACAAACGAATTTATTACATTTTTTCAATATTTTCAGTAAATAAGTGAATTTACTCAAAATAGTAATAAATAAGCGAATATATTACATTTTTTCATTAATATCAGTAAATAAGCGAATTTACTCAAAATAGTAATAAATAAGCGAATTTATTACATTTTTTCAATAATGTCAGTATTTACTCAAATTTATTCCAAATAGTATTTTAAATAAACAAATTTATTACATTTTTTTCAATAATCTTAGTAGATAACAGTAGATAAGCGAATTGACTCAAAATAGTAATAAATAAACGAATTTATTACATTTTCCAATAATGTCAGTAAATAAGCGAATTTATGAAAAATAGTAATAAATTATCGAATTTATTACATTTTTTCAATAATTTCAGTAAATAAGTGAATTTAGTCAAAATAGTAATAATGAGCGAATTTATTACCTTATTTCCAGTCAAAAAAAAATTTATTCCAAAATACTAATACTACTTTATTTGCTAATTGTTTTGATAAATAAGCGAATTTATTTTCGATTTCAGTTTCGAGAGCCTTTGCTCTCTAAAATTGCGACGCCCATTGGTTAATGAGGAGCTCATGGCTCTGGATATGAAAGCCTCGGAAAACGATTCGAGCATACTTTGATTGTCGTCTTACTCAGACTCAATCAAAGTGGGGGCTAACTGTAGACACCTAATTTAGTCCCCTGTCCCGCGGCAGGACTCTATGATGATTAAAAAACTCATTTCTCTAGAAGATTGGATAATCGAGTATACTTGGGCTTAAAAATAAATCTCATTCTTATTTCACGGACCTTTTTATCCAAATGCCTCTTTAACTATTTTAAATAAATGAATAAAATAAAATAATAATAATAATAATAAATAAAATAAAATAAAAAAAAATAAAAAAAGATGTTTCAAAAATGTAGGTTGGTTAATTTAGTCACGCTGAGCTGTCAGCGTGACTAAGCTAACAGCGCTACCCTAGTAGCGTTGTAGGGTTCCCTACGCTACTGGGCCAGCGCGATTCGACATACCACGCCAGCAGCCCAGCACGATTAGGGTTCCCACGCTGTTATAAAAACCCTCATTTCCTTCGTTTCTCAACACATTTTTTTAACTCACTTTCTTCCTCATACTTAAATAATCCGATTATTGCTTTTAACAACCTTTTTTTGTTATAATTATTTATTATTTTATTTGTTATTTATTTTACTAAAAAGTGGCTACAAATTTTAATAATATCGAAACAAGAATCGAAACTCCGCCCAAATTAATACTCGACGAAGAAAATCTTCAAAGGAGAAGTGGTACGTTTCCTGAGAGCCCTAAAAATCATGTTTATGGACTTTTAAGTTGTTGTTTCACTATTTATTTACTGCTTTATCACGTTATTATTGTTAAAGGACTTAAAATTGATTGTTTGCAACGCTTAATCAAGATAATTCTTTCGGACAAATCTAATCATGTTAGGCTCCCTAAATTGATTTTAATAACGGTTTAAGTTAAATTAATTAGTTTTTTTTGTGATTCACTAACAATTTAATGCTTTTTTTTGTGAATTTTATAATTGATATTTTTGTGTGATCCTAAATGTAATTTCTGTATGGTTAAGAGGAAACTAGTAATGGCCCCCGAGTCATGTTAGTACCTTCGCCCCCGAGTCCAATCTTTGGTTCGCTCGACCACAACTTGGAGTCATCCCCATGGGATCGGAGAGGATTTCGGTGCAATTTAGACAAACGTCCCTTATTCGAGTCCCATTCGTATCTAATCTAAATACACGGTTTATGATTTTAGTTCCTAAAACTCATTGGCGACTTCTTACTAGCATCGGCCGTATTCGTATATTATTATCTCACTCGAAAAAAATATAATAAAAAAAGAAAACAAAAAAAACATAAAAATAGCGTAGCGCGACAGACTTTGTCATGCTAACGTCGCGGCGTCACAAAGTTTGTCGCGCTGCACCTGCAGCATGACAAGCTTTGTAGCGCTGCACAGTCAACGTGACAAACTCTATCACGCTACCATGCTAGCGCCACTGAAATTCCTGCGCTCCTTTTTTTTTGCAAAATACTTCTAAAAAAGTCCATTTCACCTTTCCTTAAGCCAATTTTTTTAGGTCTAACTCGACCTATGGACGGCTTGGGAAAGGTGACCAAAAATTTTGGGACCCTAAAATCCGGGGCCCCTACAGTGGCGACTTCATTGGGGACTAAAAGAGGGCGAGACTTGAAAATTTTCTCTTAATAATAAACTTATTATATTTAGAGCAAATTGCATTATTTTAGACATATTGCATACATGTTACAAACACTTGGCTTCCATGTGTTTGAAACATGCCTTAGGATCACCATAATAACATTACATTTCGGGAAGGAACCGTTGACTTGGTGGGGCCCATGGTCTCTAAGCAACCGAGCAAAATGCAGCCTTATCCCAACTACATCGATTCCAAGTTGCCCATGGTACTTGGAGGGGAGACACCCCATATCTAACGGTTATCACACCGCAAAGTGTTGGAGCACACTCCTTAGATGTAGGACACTTTGGATTGACCTTTAGAGCTTAACCCTAGAGGACATAAAACCTTGGTTTAGGGAACCTCATTGCTTGTATTTTTATTCTTTCCTTTTTTTCGTGATTTTGTTTCTTTTTTTTTTACTTTCCTTTATGCTGTTATTTTATTCTTCATGTAGTTTTGGAGACTTTAGATTTTTGCATTTGTTAACTTGCTTCAAATTAAATAATTCACTAAAGTCATTTACTTACAAAGACTTCATTAGCATTATTCTGTTCTTATATAAAATACTATTAATGTTGTCTATTTAGAAATTATTTTGGAAAATCATTAAATAAAAGGACTGTCAATAATATCATGTTAGGAATAAAATCTTTTTTTAAGACTAACTTGATACTTCCATTATTCACCAAGAAATTTAAATCATATCAATCATTTCAAACATTTATTTGTTAAGATTATTTTGAGGATTTACTATTTCAATTTTTTTGTAGAATTTAATTAGTTTATTTTCGAATTCTAGGTGGAGCTAACAATCTCATTTTCCTTAATGAATGAAATTCTTTCGTTTTTTTTTTAAAAAGACAAAAAAAAAAATTCGCCTATGATCTTTTAATCCTCATAAGCATTAACAATAATTAACTTAATACTGGTTTTGTTTGAGTTAAACTAAAAAAGGTCAAAAAAACCTTTATTAATTATATTCTTTAGATTAGAATGTCATCAATTAAGGTTAGTCGTCTTTAGCTTAGCTTACAAACGCTCTTAGTATTAAATTAATCATCGTTAACACTACTTAATTATTTCTTTTTCGAAAAATAGAAATAAATACTTTTCTGAATGGCTTGAAATTATTTCTTAAAGGGCTGGTTCAACTGCTTGGTGTCGCGATCCAGATCAACGTTTACAAAATTTAGGTAGTGACGAACAATCATCATTCATCTCAAATTCCTTAGAGGTTATTTGTGAAGATTTCGGGTTCATTACTCTAAATTCTCCAATTTGTTCCTCAAGTTCCGTTCCATCCTCTCCAAGTCCAAGTATGAGTGAAGAAGAAAATATGAATGCTACATTGAATGCTCTCATGATGCGTCTTAATAAGATGGAGGCTGAACGAGAAGTAGAAAAAATACGCCTTGCTGAAATTGAAGCTGAACGTGCTGCTGAAAAGAAACATTTGGCTGAAATGGAAGCCAAAAGGCAAGAGGAGGAAAGGAGGAAAAAGAAAGAGATTGAAAATCTCATTCATCGTTCTTCAATGGGTGGCAAATCATATCAATTTGAGGCTGCCAACATCCCTAACACAGAGGCTGTTCTCCCTGAGAAGTTCGATCCTTCTACTCTTCCAAAGTTCAAGGTGACTGGTAATCCAGTCAATCACCTTAAGAGCTTTATTGGGTCCATGACCATCAAAAAGGTTGATCCTGTATTCTATCCAGTGATCTTCCCTCTTTCTTTAGAACCCATTCCACATAATTGGTTCTACTCTCTTAGCACAGATCGGGTTTCAAACTGGGATACTGTTACTAAGGAATTCATTGATCAATACAAAGATAACATGGAATTCCAAGTCACACTCCGAGAACTCGAAGTGTTAAAACAAGGAGCTGATGAAGGGTTCACTACCTTCTTCACTCGTTATAGGGAAAAGATGACCCACTTGGTCCAAAAACCATCCGATGCTGAATTAGTAGAAAGGTTTGTAAACAACCTCTCCGAGCCTTATCAAGTACATCCCAAATATCAAGGCATCGACTCTTTCAAACGAGTGTATGATGTCGGGATCAAAATTGAGAACGATTTATTCAAAAAACAGTCAAAGCCCCAGGCTTATAAGGGGAAGTACACCTATAAAAAGGGTGAATCTTCCAAAAATAATGAAGTCAATGCTTTAGAAGCTTCTCGTCCAAGTCCATCAAAAATAAAGAGATGGCCTCGAGATAGAAGATTCACTCCTATCAGCATGACTTATTCTCAAGCTCTTGACAGACTTCAAAGCCAAAATGCTTTACATCCAATTGGGCCAACTCCTGACCCACCAGAGGACAAGAGAAGCCCAAAATGGAATGCTAATTCATGGTGCAAATACCATAGAGGAAAAGGGCATGATACTGAACAATGTTGGGTTCTCAAACATGTCATTCAAGACATGGTTGAAGACGGGCGTTTACCATTACTTCCAAAGCCGAATAATATCACCAATCCTTTTGGTGGATCGTCTATTCTAGCCATTGATTGTGTTAGCGATAATTTTGATCCTTCTAAATTTATCACTTCCAATAATGATAATGCAATGGAGGAAGTATTAGGCTTACACGATCATGTATGTGGCATATGGGACGATAATGTTGAGGATACTTATATCACCAACCTCAGTGCCAACACAACTCTCGGGCTTAATCTAGAAATTATATAAAATAATTGGTATCAAGATCCTACAGAAGTTGTGTCTAATGTTCAGCATGTTACTCGTTCCGGACAAGCTTATCAACCTGATAATGACAAAGGCCCATCTCAGGTTCAAGTCAACAAAGACTCAATTCCAGGCTCATCACAAGCCCGAAATTCTAGTGAGAGCAATGATAATCCTCTCATTAAGCAAATGCAAAAGACTAAAGCCGACGTAACCATTTGGCAATTATTAGCTTCTTCTCGTGATCATAGGGTAGCTGTACTGAACGGACTTAATGCATTAAATGTTTCTCCTGACACTACCCCTGAAAATCTAGTAAGTCTCTTATCAACTGGACCAAAGAAAATGATTGAATTTTCTAAAGAGGATCTCCCCCCGGAAGGTACTACTCATAACAAGGCCCTTTACCTAACTGCTGGGATATTGAATAAAAACGTCCCCTTGACATTAGTCGATAATGGGTCTGTGGTCAATGTCTGCCCATTAAGAACTGCCAAGCATCTTGGCATAGAAAAAGAAGCATTTCCCCCATCACTTCAAGGAGTAAGAGCTTATGATAACACGAGACGAGAGGTCTTAGGAGTCATAATTCTTGATATGTCCACCAGTGGAATAAGGAAGAAAGTTGATTTTCATGTCATCGATGTAAAATCATCCTTCAATTTGCTTCTAGGACGCCCATGGCTCCACATGCTTGGTGCTGTGCCTTCATCGCTCCATCAAAAGGTCAAGCTCATACATGAAGGCGTGCCTATAACCATTAATGCTTCTCCAATCAGAGTAGCCATGGAGGATCAATCCCTGCTAAAAATATCCCATGATCAAGATGTGGAAGATTTGTGGGGATTTGTGCCCGAAGAAATCGCTCTCATTGAATCAGAAGACTTACAACTTGATCCCCATGCTAGTGTGATAGTGAACGCTATTATGTTAAAAAATGGTTATTTTCCTGGTATGCCTTTAGGAGCAAAAGGAGGAAGGGAGATCACTCATCTCCCTAAAGTCAAAGCCACACCTAACCTCTTCGGTTTGGGGTATGAACCGACAGAAGAGGAATTAAAAAGATACATGGTTGAAGAAGTGACTCGAAAGGCCAACGCCAAAAGGGGAATTACTACCTCTATCCCTTCCTACCAGCTCACTCTAAACGGACAGTTTATAAAGGAAGGGGATAATTACCCCTATTATGGCTTCCCTGAACCCTCGGTTCAAAACGGGAAACAATTCCTGGATTTGAAATATTTCATGATTGCTACTTTCTAGAAGAGAGAGCACAATACTCTCTTTCCACCAAATACTCCAAACCAGAGTGTTTAGACAAATGGGCCCTTGGTCTGTTATTTGGACTGGAACGGAACCCGTTGAGAGACGAAGCTGCAGTAATTCAGAAGGCTATGCAAGATGAAAAGTTCAACCCCGCTTTACTCATTTCCCATTCAGAGAACGTCGAGCGCGGATGGAGAAAGACCTTGAAGTGGATCAACACTAAAGGGGCCAAAATTACTATCTCAACCGGGGAGGGACAAATTTTCGAAGATTCTGAGTCTGAGTCTGAGTTTGAGTCTGATTTTGAGTCCGAATCCAAAGATCATATTAGTTTCATAGGAAATCTAGCTATATCTGCTCCTTCGATTCCTCCCGTTCCTAATTTAGATTTAAGCTCTAAGGGAATTGAGTCCCTCTTTGATGTACTCCTTGATGATTTCAATAATTATGCAATTGTTGCTTATCCACGCTCTTCTCCCCACTCCCTTGTAATTGTCTTGCAATAATTAATTCAGCTAAAAAATCAACTAATGATGAATCAGTTGAGATAATAAAGTTCATGGAAGAATTTGAAAATCGCACGCCTGTAATAGAAGAAACTGAATCCATTAATATCGGTAATGAACAAGATATAAAAGAACTAAAATTTGGCATAACTCTTAATTTACAAGAGCGCATAGACTTAATAAACACGCTCAAAGAATTTAACGATGTTTTTGCTTGGTCCTACAAAGATATGCCTGGCATAGATCGTGAAATTGCGGAACACAAAATTCCGCTCAATCCAACAATTAAACCCGTCAAACAAAAGTTAAGACGTATGAAGTCTGACGTTGCCCTCAAAATCAAAGAGGAAATTATCAAACAATTAGATGCTAGTTTCATACGCGTTTCAAAATACCCAGAATGGGTAGCTAATGTTGTTCCAGTTCCGAAAAAGGACGGACGTGTGAGAATGTGTGTAGATTTTCGGGACTTAAACAAAGTTTATACGTGTTTCAAAATACCCAGAATGGGTAGCTAATGTTGTTCCAGTTCTAAAAAAGGATGGACGTGTGAGAATGTGTGTAGATTTTCGGGACTTAAACAAAGCTAGTCCTAAAGACGATTTTCCACTACCACACATTGATCTCCTCGTAGACAACACGGCTAACCATGAACTCCTTTCGTTCATGGATGGCTATGCAGATTACAACCAAGTACAAATGGTTGTGGAAGACATGGAAAAAACCACATTCATTACCGAATGGGGAACTTTCTGTTACAAAGTAATGCCTTTTGGACTTAAAAACGCTGGAGCAACCTATCAAAGGACTGCTACTACATTGCTTCATGATATGATGCATAAGGAAGTAGAGGTCTATGTAGATGACATGATTGTAAAATCAAAAGACCGACAAGGGCACATTCCTGCCCTAAGGAAATTTTTTACTAGACTAAGAAAATATAATATGAGGCTGAATCCGCAAAAATGCGCCTTCGGAGTAACATCTGGAAAGTTGCTTGGATACGTAGTTAGCACGCGGGGTATAGAAATTGATCCATCTAAAATCAAAGCTATACTAGACATGCCTTCCCCTAAAAATGAAAAACAAATCCGAGGATTCTTAGGTAGGCTCCAATATATTAGTCGATTCATATCAAAATTAACTATGGTTTGTGAGCCCATCTTCAAGAAATTGAAGAAGGAAGAAAAGGTGGAATGGGATGACAAATGTCAAGAGGCTTTAGAAAAAATAAAAGAATATCTTCTCAAGCCTCCGATACTTGTACCACCAATACCTGGAGTCCCTCTAAGACTATATTTAACCATCACTGAAACTGCTGCCAGAGCCATGCTCGCACAAGAAATAAATGGAGAAGAAAAGGCTATATATTACTAAAGTAAAAAGTTTATCCAGTATGAAACTCGATATTCACAGTTGGAGAAAACTTGCTTGGCCTTGGTATGGGCATCTAAAAAGCTTAGGCATTACTTGCTTTCCCATTCTGTCCATGTTGTGTCCCATTTGGACCCATTAAAATACCTTTTTGACAAGCCAGCACTAAATGGTCGCCTCTCGAAGTGGCTTGTTATGTTGGCCGAATTTGACCTTCAATTTGTCCCTTCAAAAACAATTAAAGGACGAGCAGTGTCAGATTTCTTGGCTGAGTTCCCTCCTAACGAGGAAAAGACGGAAGCATATAACTTCCCAGATGAAGACCTCTTAATGACTGAAGACGATAGTTGGGCCCTCTACTTTGACGGCGCTTCTAACCAAAAGGGGTGCGGAGTAGGGGTTCTTCTAGTTAGTCCAGATGGTGCACATGTTCCAATATCAGTCAAATTAGACTTCGAAGTTACTAATAATGCAGCTGAATACGAGGCATGCATTGTTGGATTAGAGGCAGCAGTAGGTCTAGGGATTAAAAGACTAAGAGTATTTGGAGACTCATCACTCATCATAAATCATGTGTCTGGAAAGTGGAAAGTAAGAAGTGCTAGCCTAGCACTCTATCAAACACACTTAGACACCATAACTGAAAACCTCGATGATATCTAATACCAATACCTCCCTAGAGATGATAAACAATTCGCTGACGCCCTTGCTAAATTATCATCAATGATAAATATCCCACATAACCTAGCATCGATAACTTTAAGCGTTGAAAGGAGGCAAGAACCTGCCTATTGTAACACTATTGAAGATGCCCCTGATAATGAGAACGAAGTTCCGTGGTATCAAGATGTCCTCAATTACAAACTAAAAGGAGAATTCGCACGGAATTCAAGCCTTCGAACTCAAAGGGCAATAAGATTATTATCTTCTCAATATATCAAAATTCAGGGTAGATTGTATAAAAGAACCTCAAAGGGGCTTAATTTGCTATGTGTTGACAAAACACGAGCCAAGCGACTTATGGAAGACACCCATAATGGCGTCTGCGGTCCCCACATGAATGGTAAGATGTTAGCAAAAAAGATAACACGCTTAGGATATTATTGGACGACAATGGAAGATGATTGCTGCAACTATGTAAAAACATGTCCTAAATGCCAAATATTTGCTAACTTACAACATTTACCTCCTGTAGAGCTATACAATTATAATTCGCCGTGGCCATTCTCCACCTAGGGTATTGATATAGTCGGGAAAATAACGCCCAGTGGTGTTGGAGGACATACGTTCGTTTTGGTCGCCGTTGACTACTTCACAAAGTGGGTTGAGGCAGCCTCATATATCAAAATAACCGCTAAACATGTGGCCAAATTCATTGAACAAAACATCTTTTGTCGTTACGGAGTCCCACATGAACTCATTAGTGACAATGGATCTCATTTTAAGGGAGAAGTAATTGATCTCTTACAACGATACAAAGTACAACATAGGCACTCTTAAAAACCGCAGCAAATACCCCTAAAATAACCGCAGCAAAGTGGATTTTTGTACTAGTGATACATATTATAGGACAATTATTCAAATCAAATATTCATTGCATCACAAATAATACTACATTACTATTCCTTGGTAAGGAATGAACAATCTTCTTCCTATACATTTTCATAAAGGAAAAAGTGACAAACAAATGTAGGCTAATTACATACCTTAAGATATACTTGATAATGAAACCAAAGCCATTAGTAATGCACTTCTTCGACTTTAAAAGTATGGATAGCTTAAGGTTATTCGTCTCTAAAATCAAATCAAAATAAAACTTAAAATATTTTGAGTAGTCTAGACTCTAGAGTGAATATCACATTCAACAAAATAGATACTACAAGAAAGTGAATACTACATTGCAAAGAAATAAATATCAGCGAGGGTATATTGTGGAATATACTCTCGAGTGTATAGCATAACAATTGGTATAAGTTGGATTGGATTTGACCTTTGCACTCAAATATGCAAGTCAAAATCCAGTCCAAAATGTATTGGATTTAAATAATTGAGATCGCATCCAAACTGACCACTGTCAAAGTCACATGTAGTCTCAAAAATTGGATTGGGCTGGATTTAACTTTGGCTTTTTCAAAATCCATTTACACCCTACCTAGAATAATATTTACTTTGTTCCTAAATGTTTGATACGTTTGAAATCTTGACACTATTCATAATATGATTAAATTACTTTCAATACATAAAACATAATATAATCATATGAGTTTTGTTTGATTTGTCTCAATGAATTCATTATCAATATTTAATTATTATAATTTTTATGTATACACAACAAAATAAATATATATTAAATGTACTGACATATGTGCAAGTTAAAACGCATCAAACAAATGAGAACAGAGGGAGTACTTGTACGTGTTATTAAATTTATTTGTAATTAAATGTAATTTTAAAAAATTAATTATTTAATATACTTGCTTTCAAATATCTAAATATTTTGACCAAACTTATAGTTGGATCAATATTTTAAAATTTGTTCTATTAATATCACTATTTGATCAATGAACAGGTTGTCGCATACCTCTCAAAAATAAACCAAACAACACTAACTAATGTAGCTAGGGAAGTAGGGATCGAATCCTCAGGGAAGCTATTAAATTCTACTAGCTCTAAAAAGCCTAAAGCGTGTAATGGGCCTTGGTGGAAATTTCGGTAAATGATTTCTAAAACTAAGAAGACTAAGAATTGAAACTAAAGAAATGACGGGAAAAATTACGATTAAAATCTATAAATGGAAACCTAGGGCTATCGGTTCACTGTGATCAATCAACAAACTCAATTAATGCTCACTAATCAATTCATTGGCATTCATTGAACTAGGGCTCACTAATTCTCTCGAACGTAGACTCCCTCAAAACTCCTTTACCGGCTCTCGCTCGCATAAATTCGTTTTTGCCTACTATTCAGTGGTCTAATTGTGGTAATCTTACCTCTCAGCCTCGATTTCAACAATAACCTAACTTACAACTAAATCTGGCCACAATTTAATTGCAATCACTAGAAATCAATAATAGGAATTCAATCTGAAGCCAAGAACTAATTAGAAAACTTAATTTAAATTCAAGTCATGATCATAGATCCCCTAACCCTAGAACAAACGACTACTCACTCATAATTAAGGGGTCAAAAGCAAAATTGAAATTAAATAACATGATCAAGAACAAGGAATTAATTAATACTAAATTAATTACTAATAAAACTAAATTAAGAACAAAAACACAAAACTAATTAATCTAGACTAAAAACTAAGAAATTAAAGAGAAACATGAAATTAAAAGGATTGAAAAGCATAAGGAAAGAAATTACCAAAATATAGATTGAATTGCATTGACTGAAAGCTTGAATTCATGAACAAAATAATTAAACCTCAAATTCTAGAGAGAAAAAGTGATTTTGGAATCCTAGGTCTAAAAATATGATAAAAACTAGGTAGGTTCGTTCCCCCTTTACAATCTATATATATAGTATTTTGGGTTTTATTAAAATAAAACCCACGAAGCAAAACCGCACGGAGAGAAAAATCGGGCCAAGAAAACGGACACCTGCGCCCACATAGAACAAAACTGGCTTTGTTCCCTGCGCCCGCAGCCTCTGTGGTTTGCAAGTTCTTGAGCTGCTGATCTATGATACGGGTGCATAGATCAAAATAGTGACTAAGGGCTGCGCCCGCATCTTGCTTGCATGCCTATATTTTTACGATCCTTCTTGTTTCTTCGCTCGATTCTTCGAATCTCATTCGTGGCTTCTCGTGACTTGGCACGCATCCCGAGGCAAGTACATTTTGACTCGCTTTAGCCTCCAATGACTCCATAACTCTCTATTACGCTCCTGTAACATATAAACAAAATCGAAAACCACGCGTAATAACCGAAAAAGTATAAAATAACCGTAAAAGGTTCTTAAAGTCAACTAAAGATGCTAAAACCGTTCCGAAACATAGCTTAACATCGAAATACGGTANGAAACATAACTTAACATCGAAATACGGAGTTTAATCAAAACAAAGCCATAAACTTAACTATTTAGCACAAGAATCAACCGAAAATCGGGGAAAAACACAACATAAAACACGTATATCAAATTCCCCCAAACCGAACCTTTGCTCGTCCCGAGCAAAACACAACGAAATTGACTACACCCCATAAAAACAAAGTAAGCATCATAACTCAAGAGAACATCCGAAGACACATGGATCAGGTCCAGCCAATCAAGCATCCAATTACCGTCCTTCCTAAATACGGGTCAAACAAAACCAACCAAGCAAGTTCAATGAATCGATGACTACAGTAGCTCACGGGTTGTCACTCCACACAATTAATGATGAGCTTATAACAACGAAGCTCTAACCCTCACCTCCCAACCAAATGTGGAATGCAATGCAAAATGTGTTTAAATGCAATTTTGAGAACCCGAAATCCACATCTCACACCTCATGCAAGTGTTTAAGGGTGTTCACTCATCCCAAATGTCGACTCGGAATGCAATTAATACTCTACGACCTTGACAAAGGATTCATTTCACAATAACTATAGCATGTGCACGAAGATCAAACAGGACTTTAACAAGCTTATAACGTGGCTAGGGTGATGGGTAGGATAAAAATTTGGGATAATGTGGTGGAATGCGCGGTATACGCATATAAAATCAAGGAAAACCGTCAACAACTCCAAAGCAATCGTCAACATTCTCCAACATCTAATTCAACCAAATCAAACCAAACTTTTCTTTATATTTCACATCAACACCATAAATCTCATAATTCAATCATCAACCACTACTTCACAAACTTTAAACTTCTATTTTATTTATTTTTTTTCTTCATCTTCTTTTTTTTTTCTTCAACTTTATTATGCTTTCATAAAAAAAAATTTCACTTTATTTTTCATGCATAATAAAACATAGTTTCACGACTCTTAATGATTTGTTTTTGCTTAGAATTCAATAAACAATAAACATAATCATCACACATACATAACTAGGCCATGAATAAAATATGACTTTTTAATTAACTACAACAGCCTAGACATTGGTATGCAGAGCCTTATATGTGAAACTTTATAATTTAACTTTCATCAATAACATTTCCACTATTTCACCATCAATCCTCCATAACACCCTTCAAACTTTATTTTAACAACATCACAACCACTTCAACTCCCCCAAACCAAGTTTGGGCATATAATGCATTATGTAAAAGGGCTAATAGGCTTGTAATGTGGCTAAAATACAAATGAAAGGGATAAAAGCTCAAAACATGGGATCAAGGGAAAATTTAAATGTGGGAAATGAAATTCTGAAGCTCAAAAGAAGAAATGAGAGCCTTTTATCATGCGCAACATACACAAAATCCACAATTAAAGCTACTAGAATCCAAAGTCAAACCCAAGATCATAATTGCACCAGGAACTAAGCACACATGAAAAGAAAATATGAATGAATTTATATTTAAAAGTGGCTCAAATCCTCCCGTTAACACAGTTCAAGTCCAAGACCCAAGCAAGGTTGAGAAGAGTTGACCAATAAAAGGAAATCAAGCAATCAAATTCAAGTCATAGCCAACAAATCACACATGTGGATCCATCCGCAGTCAAGAGTCATAAAGTATTCAAAATAAGCATAGGGGTCCAGAAGTAGTCAATTCCGACAATAAAACTCAACTGGGACGCGAATAATCCATTAAGCCAATTCTCTCTAAAATTAAACCTAAGAAAACAGTACAATCTTTTTTGTCACATGTAAACTCCCATTCCTAACGAATGGTACAAACCATGCAACAGCCCTAAGAAAGCAATAAAACTAAACTGAAAAAGCAATTAAAAACTGACTGAGCACACAAAAAGAAAACAAAGGAGAGGTTGGAATGATCTAACCAAGCCGGTATCAATTCATAACGGGAGTCCAACTAAGTCCTTAATCAATAATACATCCCGCTCGAATTATATCCTGAAAAAGGAAAAGAAACAAACCAATCTCCAAAGAAAAAGGTAAAAGAAAAAAGGAAAAAAGGAAAAAAGGAAAAAGAAAAAGAAAATAAAGCAAAAAAAAGAAAAAGAACTAAGCAAAAAGTACAAAAATACATAAATCCTCCCCCCAAACCAAATTTTTGTTCCGTCCCGGGACAAATAACCATACAAAGCAGAGGAAGGAGGCGAAGCCGAGCTCTACTGATCGGGTCCCCAGTACCTGGGATAGTACTGGTCATAGAACGGCTGATAGGGGTAAGAGGTGGACTCAGTGCTAGGGTCGTATGTGGGTGGCTAGTTAGGATGGTTCGCGAATCCCTGAACCGTCCCAGCTTCAACATTGCTCGTGTGCTCCCTCCACTGGACTCTTTGTAGCAAATCAACATCAGAGCGGAGTCCGCGAAGTGAATGATCTATCCTGTCGAACCGCTGCTGGTTATAGAGATGCATATCATCAAATCGGTTCATCAGGGGGGTCATGTCGAAAGTGGAGGAGGAGCCAGCATAGCTATGTCGTGGTGGGGCTGGTGGATGCTGGCCATGACCGCCTGCTTGCTGAATTAGGTTAACCATTTGCACAGCCCTCTTCTCTGAATCTGCTCTCTCCTGTAGTGGGATGTTGTCAGGGGGGATCCTCCAAGGGTTCTGGCCGTCCGGGTGCTCCTGGTAGGTGAGGCTAACATAGGCATTAGGCAAGTAGCACCATGAAATTTCCCGAACACACCAAACAAACTTCTCTCTGTGCCCTCTTTGATAGTGTCTAAGGAAGTTAGCAGCTCTCAGGGCAGTCGTGTCAAGGTAGGGGTTTTCCTCGATCGGGTTTAGCTGGTGGATCTGCTCCGTATGACCTAGGGTGTGGGCCAGCCATGTAATCATGCCACCGATATAGATAGTACCGGTGTTAGTGATCCCCTCTGCAATTTCAGCGAACCGGCGGGCTAAAAAGAACCCGAAGTTATAATGGAGAGGTTGTCTAGCATATCCCTCTGTCACCATCCAATAGTCTGATCTCATCAGGGTAAACTTGCCCTAATTCTCCTCTAGAAAATAAGCATTAAACCACGAACCGCAGGAAATACCGAAGGGCAGGGTGTTGTACCTCTGATGCTTTGGCGGTGGTAGAAGTGAAGGTGGAGCTGCCATTAGTGATTCTCTCCCACTAGGCTCCCTCAAAGTACGGTCCCCACTCATGCTCAGCTGTAGACCAAACTACGTTCTCGGGGTTCCATAGAAATCGCTCATTTAGTTCACCAACATCCATCTCATAGTGCTGCCCGAAGATGGTGAAACTAATGTGTGTCTTTCTTTCAGCACTAGGAGTCTCCTGGGAAACATGGAAGTGGTAACTGGATAGGAACTCCAAGGTGAGCTCCCGGTATGTTTGTGGGACCTGCTGGGTTTTTCCATCAGGGTCGGGCATAGTGGCGTTGATCCAGTTTCCCCATCCGATCCGGTAAGCCATTCTCATCACTTGATCGGTGATACCAAGCTTGTCACATGTTTCTTTGTGGAAAAACCAGGTGGACCTGATTATTCTTTTGGAGAGCTTATCAAGCCGTTTCTGTCTGTCATGACGGTTCTGAGGTGGTGTTCTGGAGGAGGATGGCTGCTTTCTCTTTGAAGCGGAAGAGGATGCCCCGGTTTTCTGAGATTTCTTGCGGCCTCCGCCAAGTAGTTTGCCAATTGATTTCCTCATGGTCCTACAAAACATATACATGAAAGACAGAGATTAGTATTCCATTAAAGCAAGTCTCGAACCCAAAATCACGTCAATCATGAGAGCATGAAGAATAGTAAGAGTGAAAGTATGATCAAAGAAGGAAATCAAGACATTGTAGTCATCATATAATCAAAGTTACAAACAGGATTCTGCGGAAATTTCGGCATGACCCGTTTGTAAGTGCAACTAACCCAATGAGAACTACAAAGTTCTAATCAACTAAAGCCAAGAGTGCAACCACAAAACATTCAAACTTAAGCATTACTTGCATACTATGCCTCCAAAACCAACATGTCCAAGCTCATATTCATAAAAGAGCATCAAGTGCAACGCCAAAAACCAACTTACGCCATTATATAAACTCAACCATTGAATAATTAATGCCTTAACACATTCAAACAACTTCAATGAGACTTTAAGAGAAAAGAAGAATGACTAGTTAAGACAAGTAGCAACTACTTAACCATTTTAAAAGCATAAAGTTTAACATGAAAGTTGCTAGTAGAAATTCATGAGTAAAGCTATAGTTCTAAGTAAGCAATGAAGTAATCATAAGCATGATTTTAAACATTCTAAAGACTTTAAACATGAATTTAACTAGTTCACACTCCTAATTAACAACAACTTCATGAATGATCATTGAAAATTTCATGGAAATCTTGCTCAATCCAAAAAGCACAAAAACTTCCAATTACTTATGACTAACAACTCCAAACATGATAATGAAGCATAAAAATAGCTAGTAAACACTCATGAACAACAACAATCAAGTTTAGAGTGACCAATTAAATTCGTAATATAAATACCCAAAAAATTGAAAATTCAAGAAAACTTCATAAAACTTCAAGTAAATTGGATAAAAAGGAAATTATACCGTAGTAGATGATAATAGAGCAAGAAATTTGAAGAGAATTGAAGAAGCAACCCACAAATCGAACCCAAGTTGAATTCAAATTTCGAACCCTAGGTTATGCAATTCGTGATTTTTTTCCAAATTTTAACTCCAAGAAGTTGTTAAGAGTAGTGAGAGGAGTGCTGTGTTAAAATTTGAAGTGATTTGGAGTAGTATGGAGTGAGTTATAGTGATTTGAAATTGAAGGTTTTCGAGGTTTTAATGGTGTGAGAGAGGAAGAAGAAGATAGATTGAGAGTTTAGGAAATTAAAAGTAATATTGATAATAAAAAGATATAATAATAATAATAATAATAATAATAATAATAATAATAATAATAATAATAATAATAATAATAATAATAATAATAATAATAATAATAATAATAATAANGGAGCATTATAAGGCCACACGAGAAAAAAAAAAGGAAAAAAAAAAAGCGGAAGGGTGTCCCCAGGAGCGTGCTGCGCCCGCAGGGAACAATTCCCTTTTGAGGGTTGCGCCCGCAGATGTAACCTGTAGGAAATTGTGAACCTTCTGTTTTAAAATGCGGGCGCATAGAAGGAATGTGTGTTTGATTGCTGCGCCCGCAGGTACTCTCTACAGGTCATTTTTGCTGATTTTTTTTTTCTCCCTAATAAATGAATTAACTTATAAATTATTATTATTGATCATCACTTAAGCACGTTTTAACTCTTAAACTCTCCTTAATTACCCCAATTAAACATTAAACACTTAGAC
>PYUH01002376.1:0-15297 GCA_016808085.1 Suaeda aralocaspica
GCACCATGGTTTTCTCATCAATCAACAAAACACCCTTTTTATTGCTCACATCTTTCAAAAATTTCAAGCTTTCCAAATGTTTCGACGCAACTGGTTTACCTTATGCCTGCTTTGTAATGATGTATATATATTTATTCTGCCATCAAACTGTACAAATCTATCATACTGCCATGGTCTTCCAAGCAATATATGGCATGCATCCATAGGATATACATCACAAAGCACTTGATCATCGAAATTTCCAATCATAAAATTAACTAGAGTTTGTTTTTTCACGTTGACATCACTTGTGTTACTGAGCCAATGTAACTTGTAAGGTGGAGGATGTTCAGTGGTAGGAATCACCTGTTTGTTGATAAATACAGTAGAGACCACATTATTGCAACTACCTGAATCAATGATTAGATCACACAATATTCCTAGAACATTGCACCTCGTGATGAAAATCTTATCCCTCTCGTTCTCTGTAGGTGGCGCAACTTTGGATTGCAAAACCCTTCGAAGAACTAAACTCTTGCCATCCACTTCAGGAGTAATCTCTTCAATATCCTCTCCCTGTGTTTTGTAACTCACCCCATCCTCTTGTTGTTGACGTTCATTCTCCTCTTTTTCAAAGTTTATGTCATATGCCCAATATCGAGTAGTATTAACTCTTGAATGTGGACAATCCTTCAGAATATGACTTTGATCTTTGCATTTGAAGCATGTGCGTTGATCAGGGTTTGGAGGTTTAGTAGCAGAGCCTTTATCCTTGATATACAGAGGAGATTTACACTAGTACAAAAAACGAGTTTTGTTGCGGTTTTTCGCCGGTTATTTGCTGCGGTTTTGAACCGCAACACTTATAGCAGCAGCAAATAATCAAAATTTATTTGTTGCGGTTAAACCGCAGCAAAAAATAGGGTTATTTGCTGCGGTTGTTTGGAGAACCGCAGCAAATAACCAGTTTCCCTCCATTTTCAGTTGAGTTAATTACTACAGTTGTTTGGAGAACCGCAGCAAATAGTTTTTTTTTTTATTTTTTGGGTAATTTTCTGAAATGAAATTACGCTCCTAATTCCTAATATCATCCACGCTCCCTGCAAATAATATTCCGCAGCTAGTACCCAATTTATCGAAACCGAATTCAGTTCAATTAATATAAATTAATCAATTTTTTTTTTTTGGTAAAAATGTAAGAAATTTTATTACCAAAAATGGAAAAAAAATACAACCTAGAAAGCCAGCCTTAGCTAAACTGAGTCAGTCCAGCCAAGGCAGCTCAAAACAAACCAGTCTATACATGAAACAAATAAACCAAAAATCCAACAACCTAAAACCAAGAACAAACAAAACAAAACACAAAACACTTCTATCCCCATTAATATACCAAACTTGTAAACTGCCAGCAAACTCAGCTGCAACCCTGCAGAGCCCCCAAAATTGCAACAAACAACCACAGCAATCCAACACCAAACACTGCTGAGAATAACAGCCAACACAGCAACCACAAACAAAACCAGCAGAGATTCAGCAAAACAAAAATCAGCCACAATATACAGCAGCCTGTGCAGCTACACCAAACAGCCACAATAACCAAAACAGCCACCACTGCATCTGCACTAACTGCAGAGTTTCATCACAGCCTGAAGTACCATCTGCAGCCTGCATAACTCAACAAAACTGCAACAAAACCACAGCACCCCACCACCAACACAGCAAACAAAACCAGCATAAAGTCAAAAAACAACCAACACAGCAAAAGAACACCAAGCACCACACATCCAAAGCAGCACCTAAATCCACTCACAGCAGCACTGAGCAGACAAACACCTCAGGCATAGGAGCCTGCCAGCAATCTGTACCAGAACAGAATCCAAAAATAAAAAAACCACCACAAACATTCCACACACTTGCCTCCCCCCTTCGCCACAATCGGGATCCCCTCTCTACCCCAAAAAAAACACTCATCCAACTCCCATCATCCACCCTCCCACAACTCATCCCAACCCCCACCCTTTCCCCCCCACCAACTTCACCCGCCAAACCTGACCAGAGACAAGCAACAAACTGAAATCTAATTTCGATACGCTAGAATAAGCAGCCTCCATCACACCCCCCAGACCCCCCCCCCCCCCCCACCTCACCCCCCGTCCCCCCCGCACAGCACAATCTACAGCAGCACCCCAAAAGCACCAACACTGAACCTCACAGCTGCACAGCAGCACAACCACTAACACAAACGCATACTGAACCATGCCAGCAGCAAAATTAACACTACACAAACCTGCTGAAGGCACCACAACACACATCACCTAAACAAACAAGACAGAAACAACACAGCACAGCACAGCACTCATACCAGCAATCTCACACACAACAACTAGCCTATAACAACATCTAATCCCCCACCAAACTACTACACTGTCGCAGTCTCACTGTACCAATACACAAATTACCAATAGCTAAAAGTTCAATAATAACTAGTCAGTGAATTTTACTAATTATTCCTAGCTTTCATAAACAATGTTTGTACAAATGTCGTCAACCATTGTCTCGAACCTTGCTGATTTGTGCTTTGCTGAAAGGCCCTGTCGAACCCATGACGTTTGTGAATACCTAATAAATTGACATAATTTAAAACCCAGTTTGAATGATCTTCCTTAATAAAAGCATCACACAAAACATAAGTGCATGTTAACGACCCCAGAACTTTGAAAAAACACATAAATCACCTACTAAGAACCACAAGACGCAACCAACTCCCTTAATAACTCCACATACGCACACAACAACCAGGCTCATAACCAACAATAGCTATGCATGTAATAACTGAAGGTAAGCTCATGTTTGTGATACCTCATTTTACCTAAAGTAGTTGATCTGTCATGAAATGTGGGGGGCTTTTACAGGAAGTTTAAAAGGATACATTAAAAGCGGTCTAACATTGTCGTCGTTTCTTCGTTTTCCTTCGACATGTAAATTGCTTTCGTTGATAAATCCTGTCCGCATTCTCTTATTTGCAAAGACAAGCAGTCCTATAGGCATTTTGTAGCATATTAATGTTCGATGAGATAGTACAGTTTTAAGTAGTTTATTAATATCACATATGAGAAAGCCCCCGTCCTAAAGATTCCCTTAAACTTGCAGCACTCCACGATCACAGGTCTACGGCGAACAATGCTTCACACAACAAATTTTGTTTTCGCATATAAGACAAAAGAAAAAACCGTGATGACTTTATGGAAAACCAGGTTTCTGGGAGCATTGTCAGCGTTCTGCACCTACACATATAGAAGAAATAATGGATATCGGTATAGGAAAGAATACATTAAGGGCTTGAAAAAAAAAAATTATATTCTGGATCCCTTTAATGTTTTTTCCACAAACCATAAAATTATCCATATTTGCCTGTCTTCCACAATGTGCAGCCCAGTATTTGGGAGCATTGGTCATCGCATATCTATGCTCGTGAGCCATTTGAAAATTTCAGTGAATCTTTATACGGAGGTTTTATCAATATGTTATAATATACTACTTGAACCTACTATCTCATCAGCAACCTTAATTATGCTACAAAATGCTATAGACTTGCTTGGTCTTTGCAAATTACGATACTGCGGAGGATTTATCAACGAAGCAATTCTACACGGAAAAATTAAATGCACGGCTACTCCTGACCTACTCATCATAAATTAAATAAGAGAAGATTTGCATTCGAAGAAGGAACAATATTGATTTTGTTTTATCCAGTCTTACCCCAACAAACCACATGAACTCAAAATACTAGTTTGGACTTAAACAGGCAGAAATCAACCGTTATCATCAAAGATACCACTAGCTTTGGCTAAAACAGGCCAAATCAACCGACAAAACCAACAACACAAAACAAACCCATACCAGCATTCAAAACTAAGAAAACAAACCCAAAGCAGCATGTTGCCTTCCGGAAATTATTGCAGTACTTACCTCTCAATATCATCTGACTCATTACAACCTTGAGATGATGTCATGCATGTACACATTACGTAGTACCCACAATCAGTACTGTTTTGCTGTTGCCCGCACTTTGAAGTACATGGACATTGAAAAAAAAACAATATAAATGCAACAAGAAGCAACCACCACAAATGTATAGGATTTCGATGTCCGTACCCTCAACTGATATCAACTTCGGAATCATGTGCGTGTTCGTACCTCTCATGACACTATACGGACGAAAATAAATAAGCAAGGAACGAGCCGTTATATCTTACATTTCTAGTATAAAGATTTTTAGTTGACGTTATAATTTACCTATTCACCCACGTCATACCAACAATCTACGTGGTGACAAGGACGGCAAGAATCAAATTGATACACCTTGTATGTCAAAGGTGATATCACAAAAGCCCCCAATGTGACCTGCGCCAAACAAGGAAAGCATAACATTTTGAAATCGAAACCAAAAATTAGGAAAGTGCCTTAACAATGGGAAGTGAAACAGAGAAGGAACAACAAGGGTGGGGGAGAAACAATGGGAAAGTGAAACAGACTCTCCTCAAGTGACGGGCGATAATGAACTTCCTTTTCTCTAGAATTGCTTCTTTGATGGCGGTTTCAAGGTACGCTTTCAAATCACCCTTGCTCTTTAGACATCGATTCCTCATAAATCTCTTGAGGACACAACCACCCCACCTTGTTCATGGTATTGGTTCTGGCCAAATCTAAGTATACACAACTAATTAAGGTGGAAAAAAGGGGAAACATTAGTGTACAAGTTGCGGCATCTCATAAACAGTCATTCAAACAAAATCAATAGAATTAAAGAGGCAGCTTATGGAAATAGAACATGCATGAATTATGTAAAAATGGACTTCAATTAGGTTTGTAAGTAAAAAGCATGGAATTTAAAATTAAAAAGGTACGAATAAAGCAGCAACCTCATGAACGCTTGCAACATTGACAAAGACAACATCTCCCCAACGAGGAAATCATAATCATCAGCTTTCGTTACACATGTCTCAGCATCCTCAAAGTAGTGGAATTGATCCTTGCTCAACCACACCTTTAAAGGATTCTCTTCCGGCTCATCTTTGGTGCATTCATGTAGCCACTGACACGCGGGTGACACATTTTTGTACACCTCATCTTCATCTTCCTTGTTTGAACCTTTCGAGGAAATCTTGTTGTTCGGGTCATCCTTTTGTTCTTTTGCGGAATCTCTGTTTTGGTGTTGTTGTTCTTGTTCTCTTTCAGCTATCCCCTTTATTCACATTAACATATATATGATAACGACAATAAAAAGGATTAAAACGATAATTGGAGAATTAGTATTAATCAATTTTATTTAAGGGTTTTAATCACCTCTTCTGGAAACCGCACCCATTTCCTAGGCCACGTTACAAAACTCCCTCGTGCTTTTCCCAAAGTATTCAATCCCCACTCTGGCCGCGGAAGGGGAAGTATTACATCTTCCCATCCGTCTACAATTGAATCAACCGACACGTTACAATTGCCTACACCAACAGCTTGGAGATGCGAGACTTGGTCCTGGACAGTTGGTTGCAGATGGCCAAATGCAACGACCAGTAAACCATCATTTCCACCTCGTGGATCCCGGAGAAGCATTGTGCATGGTGTTTCCTCCTGCAAAATAATTACAGTTGACGGCCATATGATCAAAAAATAAAGTTAAAAGCATTAGAAAATGAAGTGTAAAGTATTAAAAAATGAAGGTAAATGTATGAAAAAAGTTAGCGAACATTACCTCCACATCTGGAATGGGAGGCTCACTTGAAGCTCGGGAAGTCTGTTTTCTCCGGCTTGACTTGTCATGAACTTCATCTTCATNTTCGCCACCTTGTTACCTAAGACCCCCATATGTCTTTCATAAGGATAGCACCATCTCAAGAACACGGGACCTAGAAGCTTAATCTCACGAAAGGTGAATCTACATCAAGAATTCCTTCCACCTTCTCACATAGGCGGGAAATATATCTCAAACTTACAAAGAGTTTCAACTACACGTGCTTGGAGGGTATCCAACATAGTTGGATCTAGTGCTTTGCTACATATTGTATTGAAGAAGGAACATAGTTCGGTGATGGTGTACCTAACATGTTTAGGTAAAATCCCACGGATTGCAATTGGTAAAAACACTTGCATCATAACATGACAGTCGTGTGATTTCATACTAGATAACATCAACTCACCATCTAAAGTCACAAATCTTCTCATGTTAGAAGAATACCCTGACGGCACCTTTAAGTTGTATAAAGATGTGCAGAAGTGTTTCTTCTCCTGTTTCGACATTGTGTAGCAAGCTGGAGGAAGGTAGTAGGTTTTTTTCTCTTCATTTGAACTTTGTTGCACCTTTTCCTTCCCCTTTCCTTTTTGTGATGGTACATCTTCCTCCTGATTCTTCCTTTTTTTACTCTCTTTCAGCTGAGGCCAGAGCTCGGGTCGAACTCCAACTTGTTTCAAGAACTCCCGATTAACTTTAGTGTCTTTAGTCTTGTTCGGAATGTTGAAAAGGGTGGCAAGTATGGCATCGCAAACATTTTTCTCGATGTGCATCACATCGAGACAATGTCTGACTTGTAAATCTCTCCAATATGGAAGCTGCCAAAATATAGACTCCTTTTTACACAACCCGGAATAGTTAACATTCGGTTTTCCAAAAATGGTTTGAACCCCCTTAACCTGTGAATACACCTCATAACCAGTTAATGGACGACGAGCAACACGATCCTCAACCATCCCATTGAATGGCTTCTTTTTCTTCCGAAAAGGGTGGTTAGGTGGAAGGAATCTTCGATGACACCAGTCAACATACTTACCCACCCATGTAGAATCACCATCGTCCATGCAAATAGGGCAAGCCTTCATCCCTTTGTTCTTGTACCCAGATAAGTTACCATAAGCTGGAAAGTCGTTGACAGTGCACAAAAGCATTGCACGCAACGTGAAAGTCTCCTTTGCATGGGAATCATACACCAAAACACCCTCATCCCATAATTTTCTTAAGTCATCAACTAAGGGCTCCAAATACACATCAATGTCATTACCGGGTTGCTTTGGACCAGAAATAAGAAGTGATAGCATAAGGTACTTTCTTTTCATGCACAACCAAGGTGGAAGATTATAGATCGTTAAAATTACCGGCCATGAACTATGCTTCGAACTAAGAGTACCGAAAGGGTTCATTCCATCAGTGCACAACCCAAGCCTGAGATTGCGATTGTCATCTCCAAATGTTCCATACTTCCTGTTGATAGTCTTCCATTCCGGACCATCAGCTGGATGTTGTAGCAAACCCTTCACCCTTCTACCCTCCGCATGCCACCTTAGATTCTTAGCATCCTTACTAATTGAAAACAACTACTTGAATCTTGGTATTATTAGAAGATACCACAACACCTTGGACGGCGGACCAGCTTTACCCCGTGCCCCTTGTCGCTCATAACGTGGCAAATTGCACTTTGGACACTTATCCAACAACTCATAATCTTTTCGGTACAATATGCAATCATTTGGACAAGCATGTATTCTCTCATACTCTAAGCCGAATGGACACATCAGCTTCTTAGCATAGTAAGTTGACTTAGGAAGCCTCATTGCCATCAGAAACATGCCACTCAGCTTTTCTAGCAACATTGTGAAACTTCTATCAGTCCAATTGTTTTCTAACTTGACACTAAACAATTCCATCACAGCAACAAGAATGGTCAATTTAGTACAACCGGGGTACAAAGGCTTTCGAGAGGCCTCTGAAATGGATTCAAAGCCTCGTCCATTGTCAAGGCCTTCCACCATCTCTTCGACTCTATGATCCGCTTCATCGCGTTCGTAATCATCATTCCTATAGACATCATCATTGGTTGCATGAGTATAGTCCTTGTTATGTTGATGACTACTATCATCAAGTTGATGATTACCACGCGAACAAGGACCGTCATGGACTCCTGTCTCACCTTGATAACTCTACACATAATAATCAGGTCGAAAACCATGAAGAAGTAGGTGCAGCCTGACCTCAGCAATACTTTCAAACTTACGATCATTGGCACACTTGAAACATGGACAGTAAAACCCCCCCGGTTTTTTAAGTTTGTGAATATGCTTCTGCACGCTCACAAAACTCAAACACCCCTTCTACAAATTTCGCCTTATCATGGCAATTGTACATCCATGACCGATCCTTTGACATCTTGTGCAACTAATAACACACAATTGAAGATATTCAGTACAATAACATAGTAAATTTAATATATGGTTGTGTATAATTCTTTCAAAAATGTGCTTCTTGCTTTAATAAACATTTAATTACCCACAATCAGTTCAGCAATTGCTTACTATAATTGAAGAAGCAAATTACGTAGTAGTGAGAGATCATAAGGAATTTTTCAAAATCCATGTACACTTGTTAGATTGGGAGGTTGGTTTTGTTTTCCAATAGCATTCGAGTTGTGAGTAGCGAGTAACAGCATGTTGGTTCAAAAACTTTGAATGGGATGGAATGAGAATATGAAACCATAGAGTGTGGAGTGAAAATCCGTTTCTTTTTGTAAGTTGTTTGGTTCATCGCTCATATGTTAACAAGGGAGGTGTGGAATCCTATACCCTTGGTAAATGATTCGCAACTTTTTCATCTTTTGTCATTAATAGCGACACCCATTCCATACTACTAGAAAGGTTGAACCAAACACCCACTCGTGAGGGTATTAGATGGATTAGTAATGGATAATTTTTATTTAGAATGAATGAAAATGTACACTTCTTCTAACTGTATAACTGAAATACTGATTTGACCTTTGACTTTAGTATTTGAAATGGAGCTCCAACTTAGCTGGATTTTGAGTTTCCAAGTTTTGAATTTTGTTGGTTACTATAGGTACCCTTGGTTTTTGAACCAAAACCAACATAAGATACCACCTAGTTCGAAATTCTATTTAAACCTTAAACCTAAATCTAGCTTCTTTAAACTTTTAAATCGTAAGTGAATAAAGCAAATCCACAAAGGACCTTCAAGCAAACGGTCCAAACAACATTGAAATCCTAAAATGTTTTCAAGCCAAAATAAATTCAAACATACACTGATAAGCATATAGATATGCCTGGGTAAACAGCATTATTTGAATTACAATTATTTGCAAAAAAATGAAAAATAAAAGTTAGGGTTTTCAAAATACCAGTTTAGGGTTTTCGAAGGACCAAAAACAGAAGACGAAGACTGACGAGGAAGGTAGGAGACGGCTGAGGAACAAAAACAACAACAATTAAACATAAAAATCAGAATAAAAAATCATGAACAAAAACATGAACAATTGATTGTACTGCGAAAAGATCATCTANCTGGAAAAAGATCATCTATTGCAACTTCACAAAAGGAACGGCTTATTGGGATGCTTCTGAAGTTTCATTAAATCTTAAGAGCTAAAGTCTAAATGTAGAGTATTGAACTGCGAAAAATAAACAGGACTCCTTTCAATGGGCAATCTCATATTAGTCTGCTGAATGAATAGAGTTGAGTTAGTAACAAAGTAGGGCAGTGAATCGTAACATTCATCCTCATAGAAATTCAAGCGAAAAGGTTTAATGACACGGCGAGTAGCAGAATAAAACAGCCTTACGCACAATGTTGTATAAATCAATTCTATTCATCAATTAATTACAAACTTGTAATTTTAACCTCAATTTCTGATCTAAATTGTATGCAATCATATTCTATATAATAGAACAAATTGAAACAAAAAAGCCCTAAAATTTCCAATAATCAAGAAACAACTACATCAAAAACCTAGAATTCTAACAAAACATAAATTTGTTCCAGCAAAAATAACAGTAAATTAAACACAAACTAAGAGAAATAACCGCAAAAACATAAACTAACGAAACAACAGTAAATTAAACAGCAAAAATTAGAGAAATAATGTCATGCATTTTACAATTTTACATCCAAAACCTAAAATATCGAAAAAGGATATCAAACATCAACTAAATACTAAAGAACTACCTTCAAAATCAATTTTCCGCAAATTAAGACGAATAAACATCAAATGATGAAGTGAAATTAGCGAAAATGAAGAAAGAGATCGCCGAAAAAGTACCGCAAATTAAATACAACCAGATTTAGATTTTTTGCTGCGAACGAGGAAGATTGGAGACGGTGACGAGGAAGCTTGGAGACGGCGACAGATAAGGGCGACGAAAAAGGAAGAAAGTATTAGGGATTTTTGGTTTGAGTGTGAGTTGAGAGGGAGTTAGGTTTGAGAGCATGAAGAAAGACTGAAAAAGAAAAGAAAAAGAAAGTGCGATAGACTGAAAAAAAGAAGGAAAAGATAAGAAAAGAAAAAGAAAGTCCCAACGGGAAAAAAAAAGAAAAAGAAAAAAAAAATCTACAACTTATTTCCTGCGGTTATAAACCGTAGCAAATACTCGTACATAGCAGCAAAAAGTATTATTTACTGCGGTTACACAATAACCGCAGCAAATAATACTCCTTATCAAAAACAGCTACTTATTTGTTGCGGTTTTTATAAAATCCCAAAATACCGCAGCAAATAAGGGGCAGCAAAATGTAATTTTTGTACTAGTGCTAGAAGTGGAATCAAAATTTTGTTTATAAGGACCAACGACACCTTCTTTCTTCACAAAGGGTTTCGAAAAGGTGACTGTTTTGTTAAAAAATCGCTTCTCAACCCTAGATGTAACCTTGCAAACTTCATCAAAAGTCCAGTATGGTTGTAACTCCACCTTCTCTCTAATCCTTTCATCTAGGCCAGCAACATAACGAGCCACTTGATGGTCCTCCTTTTCTTCTAGATCACAAATGGTAATCAAGTTGAGGAATTCAGATTTCTTCAACTGATTTTCGATCCTGTTTCAAAGTATGCATCTTTATAAAATTGCCTTGCTCGTAATCCTGAGGAAGAAAACGTCTCCTCATCTCCTTCTTCAGTTTCGTCCAAGTAGATACTTTAGACTTCCCATCCTTCTTCCTTTTCCTTTGCATACCTTCAAGCCATAAACTAGCTAAGCTAGTTAACTTCAGTTCTGCAACCTTATATGATTTTGATCATCATACTCCTTATATTTGAAAATTCGTTCAATTCTTCTTAACCAATCCAGGAACTTTTAAGGATCCAAACTTACGCTAAATTCTGGAATATATAGTTTAAGATTTCGATCATCATCCTTAGGCCTATCCTCCTTTTTGCGTCTACTTATAAGTTCGTCATTGCTCTAACTTGATGAGTACCTGTTTCTTGGTTTGTGTTCACTTCTTGAGCTTGATTGCTCATCATCAGAACTAGAATTCGACTCCCCTTTGCTTCCGTCCATGGATTTTCTAGGTGATTTCAATTTTTTGGTAATATCCTTCATGGTAACCTCAAACATAGCTTTTAACTCCTCTATGTCCTTGCGCAATTCTTCAGTAGTAATCTTAGGAGTATTCACTTCATCGGCTGACATGATTGCACTTGTTTCAACAATGAGATAATGCAATAACCTTGAGGATTAATCTCCACTCAACGAGAGCACTAAAAGTTGATGTGATTGATAATAGAAAATTGCGAACCACACAACGATAGAAAACTAGTTCGGTTTTCTCTAAAGAAAAGCACCAAGAAAAATGATCTAGGTCGAATAATTTTGTGAATTAATTAAGGCTATGCACCCTCAATTCTTAAAATTATCCTCACAAGAGTATAAATCCTAAGCACCAACTCTCAATATGCTCTAATTTCGTTCACACTCGAAAATTCTCACACCTTCGGTTTTGTGTTTGTTTTGTAGAAAACAAATAAAACTTAAACAATAATGTTTATTGAATTCTGTAATCTTAATTTTTTCAAACTAATGTTGAGATTATTTATAAGCATAATCATCAACAAAATCCTAGTAAAACTAAGCTAAAACGCACGCACAAACAAAGCTAAAAATCGTCCCCTAAACGGTGACTCATCAATGACTCACAAGATAAGATGCCACATCATCACTGCATATCGTTCTCATTTTGCTAACAAACTATATCTGAACAAAAATATTCAAACAATCTTTCTAATACCTTGCTAATCAAGATACTCAACAAATTACAACCAGAATTACACAAAATTATGATCTACCCAAATCAACACAAAATCGTCAAAATTGACGTCACATGAGATCATCCAAATTTGCATAATTCTTTGTGATATTCTTCAAATCTTCAAGAAATATTTCAAGATTCAATCTTTTAATCAAGAAACCATCAAGAATTCATTTTCCATGTGTTTAAGGCTGTAAATGAAGAGTCAGACACTTCAAGTAATGATAGACTCAATGCCTAAAATGAGAAAAGCCCTATCAAGTGAAATGGGTTAAAAACTTATAGGCAAAACCAACTAGTAGATATATTATTTATTAAACTACTATATATGGATAAACCAAAGAATTACCACCACCGTGATAACGGCTAAGGCTTTTATGAAATTACTACAGCGGAAGTCTTTAAAGCAAAAACAATTTAAAACTAAACTTCAAACAATCTTTAAAATAGAATCAAATTTGAATTTATTACACTTCGGAACCATATTAATGGCCCTTTAAATGAAACAAAAATTAATAATCAGAAGTCTTTCAAAATCCCACACAATTAAAAGACATTAGTCTCTGAAAGCAATTCAAATAAAGTAAAACTACAACCACATCAAGCGCTCTCACTCCATCCCATCATGAAATGACTTATGCCCACTTGTACCTGAAGCTTTCCTTATTCTAAACAACTACTCACCAAAAGTGGGTCATCGTAGGGCCATGTCCAAGACAAAGCCATGCACACAAAGCAAACAGTCAGCAAAGTTGAGTACATAACTACTAAAGACTATGCATTAAGAATAAGAAATAAAACATGCACTCAACTTACCTTTGACAACCTTCTTACGTGTACATAGACTCAATAAAATTACTATTAGATTTAACTTTTGGATTCGGCATCGATTGGGTTTCCTTTCCTTTAAAATCGCCCTATTGGGCACTAAGTTGGGAGGAACTCCAAGAAGGTATTACCTATGTCACACGAGAAGACGGATATCCAGCGCATTTATAATACAAAAGAGTACAACGTCTTGTACTCCAATGAGAAGTCATACATCATCGTTCCATATGACTCCCGCCTTTGTTCATACTCAAAGTATATACGTTCCAAGAGTTTTGGTGCAAATCTCCTTACACTTTACGTGATTTAACAGGTTTAACATTGTTATGACTCTCATGCAACATCACATAGAGACATGCATATAATCAAGTAACCATATTCATTATCTTTACTTTAAGGTGATTCCAAATCAACTTATGTGAGTCCTTTATTTAAACTGAACCTCCTGTACGACACATTAACAATGAGTGGCTAACGACTTACTTTCTTTTTGACCACACATTAACTGTGAGTGGTATTATAACTTACTTTCTTCTTGACCACACATTTAACTGTGAGTGGTATTATATGCACAAATAATTGCTCATTACTTCTGTTAATCATGTGAAAAATTCACTACTATCTTTCTTGTTGATTACATATCTAATCAACTTTAAAAGTTATCTTCTTCCACTATTCATAAAACTGTTGGCCAAACTATACTGATCAGAACATTAATGTTGACTCATGAATTGAAAGAAAAGTTTTGATGATGACTAACACAAACAAGCTTAACTAATATATACTTTGAGTTCCTATGACATTTCACAGGTTCAAAGTGTAAGGAACTTGGAGAAATATTGAAGGAATGTAGCAAGCTAAACAACCAAGTTCATGGAGAAGTTCCTAGGCAGAATATTGCAAAGGAACACAGAAGAAAGAAAAGAAGTTCCTTAGTAACACAGTTATGTAGGAACAAGCTGCGAGAATAGATCTGTTCCTACAGGAACAGGCGAACAAAGTCAAGACATCCACATGAAGTGTCTTGGTAAAGAGAAGAGAATTTCCAAGAAGATTATAAGCATAATCTTCTAGGAACTTAGTAATTACATTGGAGTCTCAAATCAGATTGGAACATCAAACCTAAAAGCAAGTTACGAATCTATCCTACGAAGTGGTCTAGGTTAATTTATTGGGCTGATTTTGCTGAAGAATAAAAACGGCATCTAGGGTTTTTAACAAGTCAAGAAAAGTTGTTAAGCGTCCTAGATTGTAGGAATAAAGTCATGGGTTCATGGGCAAGAATAAAGCGGTTAAATTAGTCAAGTCAAAAGGCTATTTCGTGGTCTACATACTTGGATAGTGGAAAAAATCGGGGAGTAGTGGACGAGCAGAGAACGTGGTTGAAGACTGAAGATTACAAGCCAGAACATTCTATAAATACTCCAAGAAATCCAGAAGAAGAATGAAGAAGAACATCAGAGAACACATGAGTATTTAACGAGTATAATGTTTTGATGTTGTGTTCCAGTCCAGTTTAAAAGTCTTTTCAATGATAGAGTCAAAATTGAGTTGTAATAGTGAGAAAAAGAGAAGTGTGAGAAATAGAGAAGGTGAGAAAAAGAGAAAGAGAAGCGAGATGATAAAGAGTGAGAATGAGAATCAAGTTCCTACAGGAACTGACGAGGGAAATTAGAGAATTTAGGTTGTAATAACTGTTAAGGCCTATATAGAAGGGAGTTTTCTTCTTAGGCCAAGGAAGTTTTCTCATAAATTATCACTCGTACTCTTTAATTCGCTCAAAATAGTTTAAATCAGCATACAGTTCCAACAGCAATTCTACCCCCCTCTTGTAGTGTTCCTATAGAAACAACAGTTGGTATCAGAGCAGGAACTCGGGAAATTCAAGCAACCTTGAAGAGGGATCCTGAAGATGAACACTCACGAGAAGTTGGAGGAAGGTTACTCAACTCAAAGACCACCCATGTTTGATGGAAAGTTTTATACTTATTGGAAGAATCGAATGGAGATTTTCATCAAGGCTGAAAATTACCAGGTTTGGCGAGTGATTGAAGTAGGTGACTATGAGGTAACAAAAACTAACGCTAATAATGAAGCAGTTCCTAAGTTAATTTCTGAATATGAAAAAGAAGATTTTGAGAAAATGGAAATTAATGCACGTGCTATTAAATTGTTACATTGTGGTATTGGACCGCATGAACACAACCGTGTCATGGGGTGCAAAACCGCTAAACAAATATGGGATTTATTGCAAGTAACTCATGAAGGAACTAATGAATTAAAGCGATCTAAAATTGATTTGTTAATGTCTAAATATGAACGTTTTGAAATGTTACCTAGAGAGTTAGTACAAGATATGCTTACTCATTTTACTAACATCACCAATGAGCTTTCTTCTCTTGGAAAAGATATACCCA
>PYUH01002379.1:0-37607 GCA_016808085.1 Suaeda aralocaspica
GGCTAAAGAACCCTCTTCATGACCTTGTTGTTGGGATTGCTTGTCAATGGGTTGTTCTTGCTCGTTAGGTAAAATAGAGGGGCTCGTCGTACATAGAAAGCACGATCTTGTGGAGTGAGTGGTTGGAAAGGAATATAAATTCATTGTCCCTTTCCATGTAGTTAGTGCGGTGTTAGGTAAATAACAATGGGGGACTCGCCGCACTAACAACTCCTCACCCCTTCTTACTAGTGATATGTAAATATTCATGATTATGAAATTCATTAAAATCGAAAAATACATTGGTTGAGACAGGATCCATAGTAACGAAGTGCTTGGAATAACCTAGATGGGAAGCAATTAAAGTAATGTAACCACCCAATTGAATTGACCCAGTCATGGAGGCGGCGGTTTGTGAATTGAAGACACCGACGTAAAAACAGTAATCCAGTGTTAATTATTCCGGCGGAAGATGGGCGACAAGCAAGAAATTAAAAGATAACTCATCTAGACTCATTTTCCCTACATCTTGCTTAGAGAAAAATGAGAAACCAAACATCCTATGAGTCAAGCGCAAACAAGGTTGATGCATTTGACTAGCTATACTATAAATGGATGAAAAACTAGAATCGCCACTAATACTCTCCGAAAATGCATTGTAGCTATCGAGCTCCGGAATTTCTTAGTGGAAGGTTAGAACAAAGATTTTCCGAGTCACACATAAGAATTTAATTTATACGAGCAGAGTGATAGTATGGCTATGGTTAACCATATGGAAAGTGATATCGTGAGAAGGAAATTCTCTTCTTCGGTGTGTTAGAGTGAGAGAGTGTGCTTAAAAAACTCTAGGGTGAGGGACTTATAAGTGTACTGCGCATTATTGGGGCACATAAGCCTTTCCCTCCCTAGATTTTCAAACACGAATGTGATTTCGGCTCAAAATCTAAATCACAACAAGGTTGGGGTGGTAAAATTTGGTTGGTTTAATGGTTCATTTGGAGAGGGACTGTACTTGTCTTTGAATTGTGAAGGGATTTTTAGAGGAGGAGGAGGAACAATTTCTTTTTTTTTTTGGTAAAGGTCAGCATTTTATTACCAAAAAAAAGGAACAATTTCCTCATCCTTAGTCGGGTAAAGGAATGTCCCTAAACATATGAACAAGATTTTCTCTTATTTTTGGTAATGTGAGCACGAGGCATGACGACAACAGTTTAGAAGGCAAAAAAAAAAAAAAACAAGGAAACAACAATCAAGCGCACACAAAAAATCTCTCCTTCTTAGCCAAAAAGAACTAGAAGCCTAATCCAATGCCTCTAGCTCAAAAACTTCTCTTGCCTAACCAAGAAAAAGACCAAGAAGCCTAATCCAAGTGCTTAAAGTCCTCAAAAACAAGAAAAGAAAAGAAGAACGAGCAAAAAAGAGTAGAAAACCAATGGTAACCCACAAAATCAACCAAAGACAACTTGACACAACCAAAATTAGTAGATCAAGCCAAAAACAACCAAAAGAACAAATAATTTCAACAAAGAAAAGAAAAATAACAAAATAACAGAAAATCAAGAATTCATGAAATAAAGTTAGGGTTTGAAAAGATTATACCCAGAGAGTTTAAGAACACTCTTAACTATGAGATGTGTTTTTTTGAACCCCAATTTGAAGTTGGTGAACCAAAAACTTATCTTTTTGGAAACCCTAAAAATATGTTATAATAATCTTTTGAGAATTTTTTGAAAAGAATGTAATTTAAAGGTTTAAATAGGTTGATTTGTAGAAGTGAAATCTAACACTTCCACAAATCAACCTATTTTTGAAAAAATTACATTCTATTTTAACAATGTGTTATAATAATCTTTTGAGAATTTTTGAAAAGAGAGTAATTTAAAGGTTTTAATAGGTTTTATGTTTTATGAACTGTGTAAATTAAGGTTTAAATAGGTTGATTTGTGGAAAATAATTTTTTAACACTGATTTTGAGGGGGAGGGGGATAAGGAGGACGAGGTTGAGGCAGCCCCCCTTGGTTATAGCCGGGAAGCCGAAATGTCGGGTGTTGCGGAGGGGGTGGTCGTTGAAAGTTTGATTGAGGTCCACCTCCCTTATTATAGTTTGAATTAGGTTAGGGGTTCTAACCTTGATTATTAATATATCCTTTAGAATAGGTTATCATTTCCATAGTGGAAAGCAGTAAGAAGACGTGTGGTCATGACCTCCACACGTTTCACAAGACATTACTTGTGAAGGAGTACTAGAAGAAGCGAAGTGCGCTTTTTTACTTGTTTCGCTAGGAGGCCAATTTCGAGTTAAGCGCCTAAAAATCATCAGTTTAGCGTGCTTTTCCTCACTAAAAGTCTTCTATTGGATTTGCAAGCAGATGTTTTGGCAACTTCCTCAATAGCTACGGGAACTTTGTTCAAGGGTAGCTTTTTCCGCTGAACTCCACAACCGGCATCAAGGTTAGCTCTTGAGCTAGGCAAAAGACCATTGTAGAAACTCATGAACACCAACCATTCACTAAAACCGTGGTGAGGTCATGAACATAAGATATCTTTGAAACGTTCCCATGCCTCACCCAAAGTTTCTTCGTCATCTTGGGCGAAAATAGAACCTTTTTGCCTAAGTTCCGAGTTTTCCTCAGGAGGACAATATTTTTCCAGAAAGCCTTGGTAACATAATCCCATATTTTGAGCGATCCCTGGGTAATGATTGGACCCAAAATTAGCTTTATCCCTTAGTTAAAACTGAAAAATATGCATCCGGATGAATTTCATGTTTACATTGTTATGTTCACCGTGGAACATAACTCGAGGAAGTATCTAAATGCGCAAAAGAGGATTCGGTGAGACTTCCCCCAAAGTTAGCATCCTTGATCATACGGATCAATGAGGACTGAATTCATAGTTGTTTGCGGTGGTAGCGGGTAATGAAATCCACTACGCAATTCGAAGGCCTCAGGTTGGCCAAAGTCCCTGAGAGACTTCTGTGGTTGTTTCCTCAGACATATCTGAATGCTCATATATAGAATCAGATAAATAAGTTTCCTCCTTCTCATGTTCACCAGATTCGTGGACAACCTCCGTAATCCACGTAAATGTTTTTCAATTCCAGAATAAATGGCGTGGTAAGAGTTCCTTGTGATCGGTGTATCATACAATGCTAGAATAAAGCAAGCAATGATAAGTATGCAAATTACAAGAAAAGGAACAAAAGTGAAATTATGATGATAATCTCACAAATAGAAAAATACTTAATGAAAAACCGTTTTATCCCGGCAATGGCGCAAAATTTGATAGCTGTCGAAGTGGATACCAAATATAAACCATACAAGCCTCACTAGGCTGCTAGTTAGGGAAAGTAAGGATTGAATCCCATGAGATAAAGGTCGTACGCTAAGGCGGTCTAAGGAGTAAGTTTAAGTCAGTTTATATTCGAAGAAAGATTGTCACTAATGCTGATTTATTTTAACTTGATTTTAGGAATTAAGACGACTAAGGTAAGGGATACACCGCTCACTTCTTACATGAAGGCGCGGATTCATAGGTCAAACCGAAAGTTAACGTAGAGGGAAATGTCAAGGGGAAGTCGTTCTAAGGGTCATGTTTCTCTCTCGAGCTAGCATGACGAGCAGACCTATGAACACGACCTATTCTCATGGCTNAGCGGACCTATGAACACGACCTATTCTCATGGCGTGAGCATAAAACGGATCCTAAGAACTTTTTCACGAAGACTAGTAACGTCCCTTAACTTGAACACCTATTCTCATGGATTTCAAATTAATCAAACATGGGGAGTCTTCACTCAACTCAATCTTTCGACCCTTGGTCGAGGAACCTAAGACGACATCTATGGGAGCAAGTCATAGATTACGTGATTTAGAACCCAATGTAACGACTCTAGTCACCCCCAAGCTCAGTTTTTAATAAGAATCTACTTATGTCATGAAGGGGGTCAGGGTTTCACCAACACCTTAGCACTAAAAAGTACTTTACTACACATTTTACTGTTTAAACACATATATTTATTCATGATTTACAAATTATAACAAAGAAGTAAGTAATGACAATGGATCATAAACTAAACTTACACAAAAGTTGTAAAATGAGATAGAGTTGTTAAATTATCAAATTTATTACAAAAAAATAATTTATGCAAGTGATGTAATCAAACTGCAAAAGCAATAGTGATAATGAAAGCAAGGACAAGGTTTAATCTTGAGAGTATTTAACACATAAAGCAATAGTGTATGGACAAGATTAACTTGAGAAGAAAACTTATGAACTTGAAATAATGTAAGCAATAGAACAAGGACAAGTTTAACTTGATAAAGAGCTTTATAAAACAAAACTTCAAAGTAAGAAAATAGCTAAAAGAAATATTATTCAAAAGGGAATTGAAGACCAGTTTAAAATTGTACCATGAAGCTTGAATCTTTGAAGTATAGAACCGTGAAGCTTATTTCAATGGTGCCCAATTACAATGATGATCAACCAAGAACTTAATTATACCAAACAAAGACCATGAATCCCAAGAAAATGAAACCAAGAGACTTTGAATAGCAAATTGAGATTAAGAATCCAAAAACTTTGAAATAACCAACTTTTGAATTAATTAAGAAAAGATTGAATTACCACTATTGAATTGATCAAGAACTAATCACTAATCAAATTGAATACAATTAATCTAGAGAGCAAAATGAGAGTTTAAATTATCTTCTACTAACTTCTAACTATCTAGAACTACATGCTTTACAAGAATATATATAGACAAAACAAGACCCAAGCAAGTGGAGGAGGAAGAAGCAAAATCCGTTTTGGACGACACAGGGGCATGCGGCCGCATACCAGGTACCATGCGGCCGCAACCCCCTGTTCTGTACCTCCCCTATTTCAATTCTATAGTTGAGGGAAGGAGGTAAAGAGGAGAGACTTTGTTTTGGGGATGCTACAGGCTTTGTTTATGTCGCCGAGCCATGGCTTGCGATATCGTGAGACGCAAAGTAAAAGACCAAATTGCTTAAGCCAAGACTAAAGTAAACCATTCCTTTCTTCATATTCCATAATATCTTGGAAGGTTTGTGTTCTCGGTTTCCAATTTAATGAAACATCCTACAAAATGGAGACAACAAACGTAACATGACATATACGAGCATAAAATCTATAAAAATAAGGAGGAACGGGAAATACTAAAAATTAATAAAAGAAAGGGTTACGACACAAAAAAGTGAATAGAAACTAACGAAACTAACTAAAGACTCTATAGGAAAAATAAACAAATAAACACTACATCTAGTTTGCATAAAGATCAAGTTCATAGAGTCTGAATCTTAGGTCTTAGATGCAATGTAAGTGGTATGAAGGTTTACATATGCACTATAAGGATTGAGATTACAGAGATGCACAATGACAAGGAACTTAAGTTACTTGGCATACATAATTATAAGTAAACTTGGTTGACTAGAACAGTTTGGGAACAGTACTGAATCAGTTTCCTAGAGTTTACTTCACTCATCCGTATTTCAAAAAAGGTTCTTTCCACTCATAATTGTTTTTCACAAACAACTTGGATGCTTGGATTGTTATGCAAGGCAAATATTCTTAAATATGGCAAGTATGTTATATATTATTGTGCTGATTTTATTTGATTTCAAATAAAATCAATGAGAATAGTTTCCCGGGATTATTTCCAAAGTTCCTAGGAAAAATCACTTGCAATATTACATGAAATACTTGCCAAATTCTTATTTATGGACATTTCCTAGCATACAACCATGACAGCTTTTGCACGAACAAAAACTGAAGATAGCGATTTGCAAAAGTGCTCTCTAAGTCTCAATCTCGCATAAACCTCATTACCACATTAAGGCCATTGGAACTATCATAGTTGAGTGTTGAGTCGAAATTCCATAGGTGGAAGTTGGGGAATACTTTTGTTATTCTGAGTTGATTAATAAAAGAGTGAGTGAGTGGAGGACATAGAGTTATTAGAAGTCGAACCTCGTTGAATCTTGGTGTTGTTTATTTTATTGCTTTATTATTTCCGCTGCTTGAGAACTGGTTCTAAATTGTTTGTATTATTAAACGAAAAATTTACATCAACTTTACAAGACTCAATTCACCCCCCCCCCTTGAGTGTCACTTGCACTTTTAGCATTCCATCCAGCAACTGATGGACAAACAGAAAGAACGATACAAACTTTGGAGGACATGCTAAGAGCTTGTTTGATGGACTTTCAAGGGAATTGGGAGGATCACTTAGATCTAATTGAGTCTTCATACAACAATAGCTACCATGCAAGTATTGGCATGGAACCTTTTGAGGCTTTGTATGGAAGAAAGTGCAAAAGCCCCTTATGTTGGAGTGCCATAAGTGATGAGACAGTGATTCTAGGACCTCCATTGATTGAAGAAACCACGGATAAAATAAGGGTAATATAAGCAAAGATTCGAGCGGCACAAGATAGACAAAAGACAAAAGTCTTATGCGGACCAAAAACGCCAAGAAGTTGTGCTTGAAATTGGCGATAAGGTGTTACTTAAGATATCACCAATGAAAGGAGGTTCGGAAGGAAGGAAGGGAAAATGAAACCCAAAATACTAAGACCCTATGAGATCCTACAAAGGGTAGGAAAAGTGGCCTATAAGTTAGCATTACCAATGAAGTTGAGCAAAGTTCACAATGTATTTCATGTGTCTTAACTAAGGAAGTACGTTCCAGATGAGTCACATGTGTTACAGCCTGAAACGATAGAATTAGAACAGAGTTTGATCTATGACGCGAAGCCAATTCAAATACTAGACACTAAGGTTAGAGATACTCGTAGAAAAAGTATCAAAATAGTGAAAGTGTTATGGTCTAAACAAGAAACCGAAATAAGCTACTTGGGAGGCTGAAGATATGATGAGAGAAAAGTGTCCAGAGTTATTTCAAGTTAGTAGGTAGAGTTACAGGGACGTAGCTCGATTCATAAGGGGGGGTAGATTGCGATCCAATTTCGCGTGTTTTACCCTCAATTTTGCAAGTTTTTCAGAGTTTTTACTACTTTTAAGTAAAATTTTTACGTCTGTTTACTAAAAAGTTGTCAAGTGAAGGTTAAGTAATTGCTTAAAGTGTACAACATAGTATTATGATGGAAAAGCTTGAAGTAAATGTAGTCTCTATTCGAATTCCATATACTAATTTGCACAAAGTTTCTTATGGGGGGTAGACTGTAATACCCCATATTTTCACGTATTTTAAGGAATTATTTTTGGATTTTATACGTATGATTTTAATATTGCTATTGAGAAAATAAATTCAATAAGAATATTAAACAAAAGAATTTAAATAAATTTTAATTAAAATAATTATTTTCAGTTTATAAATAATATTTTATGCCGTATAAAATATTTTGAAAAGTTTCTGAAAATAGAATTTTTAGAGTTTCCTAATTTATTTTAAGGCAAGGGCATAAAAGTAATTTCTAAAATTTAGGATAATTATGGGATTTCACCAAATCCTTGTTTAGGGCCTATAAATACCCCTTCAAACCAAATTTTCTGATTTTCTATTGCAAATTGGTGATTTAGGATTCCAAAATCTAGAGAAAAAAAATGAGAGAGAGAGAAAGAGAGGAAAGTTCGAACAAGAAGAAAAAAAATTTTGTTCGTTTTTGCGAAGAAGGAAAAAAAATTGATTTTCTTGCCCCCTTGTCGGGGCCTCGCCGGACCCACTGGTTGCCGGAACCCCTACCGCCGTCGCTGCCGCTACAGTCGCTGGCCACCCTTGCTCCTCCCCTTTTTCGGTATTTTTGAAACTATTAAAATAATTTCTTCTTCTGTATTTTTGATTTACTTATGCAAATTCATGTTTACATTTATGATTAATCATGTTTTTATAAGTTTCAATCATGTTTTAGGAAGTTATGATTTGTTTAAAGCTTGAATTTATTTGTTGTTCATAAAATTTTAGATTAGGGTTTATAAAGTTATGAAATTCTTGATTTTTATGAGTTTTTCTAATTTAAACTTAAATATTATGATCATGAATTGTTGTTGGGTTAATTTATGATGATTTTAATTATGAAGTTTAGATTGATTTTTAAAGACTTTAAACTTGAATTATATTGGTGTCCAAATTTTGACACCATGAAAATCAATAGAATAAATATGATGAACATGTTTTGGGTTATGAAAAATTAATTTAAAGCATAGATTGGGTTCATAATGATGTTAGTAGATCGTAAAAGTGTTTTATGATGAGTTTATGATGTTTTTATGAGTTTTTGATGAATAAACAAAGCTATAAATTTTTATTAACAATTGCCTATGCCCAATAAAAAAAATAACATGTAATATAGTGAGACATAAATATTTTTGATGCATCTAAGTATTGTGTATTGGTGAACACAGACTATTGTGTTTTATGATCAAAATATGATATTTAGAAAGGTTTTAGAGTGGTTTTAAGAAGGTTCACAAATCTGCAATTTTTGGAAAATTACCGAAAACAAACTATTTTGCAATAGAAAAATTAAAATAAAGTATGGAATTGAATAGAGACTATATAGGGAATGTTTTTGACAAGTTTCCAATATAGAAAGCTAGTTTAGAGTTGTTGCAGAACTAGGCCAACAAGGTTTTAAATTAGTTTCGCTTTTCTATGTAGGAAACTTTGAAATAGTCGACTTTTAGAAATTGTGGCGGATCACCACTATTTTACAAGGTACGTAAATACTAAAGGCAAACATAAGAAGTAAAATTCAGCCTTGGTTGATCTTTTATGTTATGGTATGTTGTTGTGTTTGTTTGGAATGTGAATTGGCATGCATGAAAAGTTTTATTAGAAGTATGATTTTATGTTATTGAGACATTCCATGATTTTAGCAAGATAAATTCTACAAGATTTAATTAGAATGTTATGAGCAGTTTAATTTGGCCACTAGCTTATTTATGAAGAAAGGAAGTTATTTAAGTTGGTTAGTTATTTGAACAACAAGAAAAGTAGTTTGTGAATTATTAATCACATGATTAATAGAAGGTAATGAGCTATTATTTTAGGAAAAATGGATTCTAATAATCCTATCTTTTGCACATTTGAATATATTGGTCCCACCTATAGGTTATCACACAACAATCCCATCTTGTCACAACATTTTCTGATTTTGGTCCCTTTCACTTACAACCTGTTGTTCGGGTTAACTTGTTGTTTTAATTTTATTTTTGGAATTATTTTTTTTAATTTTTCCCTATTGTACGAAATTTGTACAGTAGTTATATAAACCCATTTTCCCTCTTCCTTCTTAAAGCTGTTTTCGTTCTTCTCCTTCCAAAAAACCACGAACCTCAACTGAAGCCGAAGTAGTGGACATTGGCGTCTCTAACCTTGGAGGTAAGGGAAGCTAATTCATTGTGTATTTTATTCGTTGTTAGTAACAATTTTTTGAAGGTCGATTTTGATTTGTTACAATTTCATTGTTTAGGGTTTAATGAATTGAAGTAATTGGAGGGGAAAGCAATTGGAGTGAAGTGATTTGTTTGTAAGGTACAAATTTACACAGCTAATTGTTTGAATAAGTTATAAATTTTCAGTACATTTTGATAATCAGTTAGTTCTAGGAAGTTATAAATTTTGGCTGAGTTTTGGTGGTATATCAGTTATGTTGCAGTTTGAATTTTTTATGGAATTTGGTCTTCTTGTTGTAATTATCTGAAATTGTTGTTAATTTGGTTGATTTATTGTTTGAAAGGTTGTTGACCCATCAATGCGATGTTGTTGTTGTTGCGTGTTTGTTGTTGTGTTTTTGTGCTATTGTTACTTGAACTTTGCTCCCTGTGATTGTTAGTGTTGAATTGTTATTTTTCACTTTCCTCTTATTAATTGTTGCAAACTGTTGTTTGGTGTGTTTTGTTAGATTTACATTGGTGCAATGGATGATTTCACATTGAAATACTATCGTGGTGGTATTTTTAAAATGACAGATAGTAGGTTAGTGTATTGGGGAGTTCAAGTGAAAACTTTTGAGGTTAATATTGACTTGTTGTGTGGGTTTTGGTTAAAAAAATTGGTGAGCAAGTGTGGTGTTTATGAGAATGTTGAGAGCATATATTATTTGATGCCTAACATGTCTTTTTATATGGGTTTGAGAAAGGTGTTCACAGATGATGAGGTTAGGAAGCTAGTTGAAATTGGAAGGAGTAGGAGGTGTGTGGACTTGTTATCGTATCATGGTGGACAATCTCCTGAAAGCCTGTTAAACCCATCAATTTCTTCTACACCCACAAAATTGAAGCCCAAAAATGCCCTAAAAAATCAAAGTGGACCAGTTAGGAGAAGTCCAAGAAACCCAAATTTAGTCACAAGTGTTGCAAATGTGGACCCCATAGCTGAGTACAACTCTAGGACAGAAGATGTGTTACGTGATTCACATCCACAAAAAGATTCACATGAAACACACTCACCTCACACTCACTCACTTGACCCATTGTCAACTGAACCATTGTCACTGCACACACAGTCACCTCAACCACAATCAATTCTGTCACAGTCACCTCAACCACAATCACTTCAATCACAGTCACCTCAACCACAATCACTTCAGTCATACTCACCTAAACCACAATCACTTGAACCACAGTCACTTCAGTCACACTCACCTCAACCACAATCACTTCAGTCACACTCACCCTAACCACAGTCAACTAAAACACATTCAGCACAACCACAGTCACCTGAACAACATAATGCTCATTCACCTGAACTTGTGCCCTGGGAAATCTTAGTGAACACACAATCTAAGCCTCAGTTGTCACAACAATGCCCTTCTAAAACTGAGCCACTACAAACTGACCCACTCCATTCTGAGCCACTTCAATCTGAAACTGAATTAGGAGTTGACTGTACTGATGACAGGCCTGAAAGTCCACTAACTTTGAAGGAGTTGCTAACTGGTTACACATCAAGTGAGGATGAGTCAGACCCTGAGTATAGTCCAGATGAGGAGTTGAGTGGAACTGATGAGAAAGAGTTTGATGAATTTGTTGATGACTTGGGTTCTGAGGAGGAACATGAGTTTGTGGATCCAGATTTAGAGGACACAGTTGCACCAGAAGCTGATACAAGTGATGATGAGGTTATAGTAGCAAGAGAGAGGGTAAGGGGTTGTAGGGACCATCTACATGAAGTAGCTGCTAGGGTTCAGAGAGAAGTTGGGAAACGTGAATTTGGAGGTCAATCAAGTTCAGTTAGGCAACTAAGTGTTGAAGGAGAAACTGGTGGGATAGCTTCTGATGTGGATGAATCTGATGAGGAGATCCAAACACCACCAACTAGTGGGGATGAGGAGAGCATAGCAGATAGGAAAAAGAGAAGGAACTTGTTGGTGGGGTCTAACACAGATTTTGAGAAATTCAAATGGAAGGTTGGACAGAGATTTAGTAGCATAAAAGATTTGAAGAATGTAGTAGCAAAGTATGCAATCCTTCAAGGCAGAAATGTGGTTTTTACAACTAGCAACGTACAAAAACAGGCAACAAAGGTTAGGAGTTACATGTTCTGTTGGTTGTCCCTTCAAGTTATATTTTTCTTGGGATTCAAGAAGGGTTGTGTTTATACTGAAGACAGTTGGAGAGGATCACAGTTGTGTGAGGACAATGGAGAAGAACAAGCAGTTAAATGCAAGTAGGGTTGCAGATCAGATGCTTGAGGTTTTCAAGGAAAGGCATCATTGGCCAGCAAAGAAGATACAAACTTCTATTAGGCTTAATTACAAAGTGTTAGTGAAAAGGGATTATGCATACAAAGTAAAGTACTTTGCTCACTTGAAGCTTCATGGGTCCATGAAAAGTCACTCTGCAAAAGTGGGAAGATATGTTGAAGCTTTGAAAGAAGCAATTGCAGGCAGCAAGTATGAGTTCGTTTATACAAAACAAGGTGGTGTGAAGGTGTTTCAAAGGCTATTTATTTGTTTTGATGCAGTAACCAAGGGCTGGATGGAAGGATGCAGGAAGGTTATATGTATTGATGCATGTTTTCTCAAAACCTTTCTTGGTGGTCAGCTTTTGTCTACACTGGGGAGGGATGGAAATGATCAGATGTACCCCATTGCTTGGGCAGTAGTGAAGGGGGAGAACAATTTTGTCTTGGGCATGGTTTCTACAACAACTTCAACAGTGTTTGTGCTTGAATGATGGAGAGGGACTTGCCATTGTTTCAGATGAAAATCCTGTGAGTATTTCTTTATATTCTTAATTACTTGTGTCATTGAATTAACTATTGTGGCATTAATCACTTTGTTTATGTCTTTGTTGTTGGCAGTCTATTCTTACATGTGTAGCACAAGTTCTACCAAAGGCAGAACATAGACATTGTGCCAGACACATTTTTTCCAACTGGCACAAAGTAATCAAAGGAGATGAGATGAAGCTGAGGTTCTGGTCCATAGCAAAATCATACAACTCAGCAGACTACAAGGATGCATATGAGGAGTTGGAGAAGGATTTTCCTGCACCTGCCATTGCATTCAATTCTTATGAACCAAATGTTTTTTGCAGAGCATTCATGAAGAGAGACACAAAGGCTGATGTTATCACTTCCAACATGGTGGAAACCTTCAATAACTACATTACCAATGCAAGGACAAAGCACGTAACCAACATGCTTGAAAATATTAGAGCACTGCTTATGCAAAGACTTGTCCTAAAAAAATCTGAAGTAACAAAGAGGAAGACTGACATCAGTCCAAGGGTTCAGCTAAAGCTAGACAAGGAAAAAATTGAAGCTTCTAAGTGTGAGATTCTCCCATCATCAACAACTCTCTTTCAAGTTGAGCACTGGATGCAATCCTACACTGTGAACCTTGAAACAAGAAGTTGCACATGCAAGAAATGGGATGCAATTGGCATTCCATGTTGTTATGCTGCTGCTGCAATCTTTTTCTGCCACTTGAGACCACAAGATTATGTTGTTGATTGGTACAAGAAGGATGTATACCTAAAAGCCTATGCTTATCCAATCCTTCCAATGAGGGGGATAGATTTTGGCCTCAAAGTGAATTGGTGGTTGAGCCACCCCCCATCAAGATTGGTCCAGGGAGACCAAGGAAAAATAGAAAGAAAGCTCCCCATGAGAACCCTAAAAAACCAGGCTACCTAACAAAACATGGCATGGAGATGAGTTGCTCTATTTGCCAAACAAAGGGCCACAACAAAAGAAGATGTCCAAAAAGGGACCAAGGAAGCACAGAACAACCACAGCCTAAACTAGCAAGGGGAAGACCAAGGACCACTTCGGAAGCAAACTCAGAACCACCTCAATCAACAAGCCACCACAACAACACCACAGCTCAGCCAAGTAGGATTGGAAGGGGAGGAAGAGTGGTGCTGAACAGAGGGAGGGGTCCATCAACCTCCACTCAAAACAGGGGCAGAGTTAGAGGTAAAAGTGCAGCATCTACCACCCAAACCAGGAGCACAGGTGCATCCACCACCACCCACAGAGGCAGAAACCAAGGAAGGGGGCTGCTAGAGAAAGAGGAAGAGGAACTTCCCTACAGAATTGGTTCACATGTTCAGCACCACAGTAAACCACTTTATTACATGTTTGAGGTGTTTGTAGAAAAGTACTATGTTTTTAGGAGATGGTTGTATCAATGCACTTTGTAAGTGGTTTGTTTTAGTTTTTTGTGTTATTGTTTCTTTTTCTGTTAAGAGACTTGATCACTATTACTAGTTCATTTAGTTGATCATTATGTGTTGCTTATGTGAGCACACTAATGTAATTAGACTTTGAATTATTATGGAATTTCATCTTTATCATTATGTCAAGCTTATGTGACCATCAAATTTTATCTTCACCCTTCTTTTCATGTTGCATATGTGTGCATGAAGTTGTCTTTATGTTACTGTTTTTGATCAAGTGTTTCAATGTGATGTATGCAAGTGTTACTTGTGGTAATATTGTTTCAATTTGTACAATAAAGAGACACAATGGAAGTCATAAAAGATTTGTTTCATTCAGACAAATATCATTCAATTACAAAATTACATGGCAACTACAAAAACTTCCATATGTTGCAATGATCATCAAAACACCAACTGTTTTTACCTTACTTTCATCAATAAGCACCAACATTACTACTTGCTACAACTACTGCTACATACTATGGCTTACAGTACTTCCTAAAGCAATCACCAATTCAACCATCACTACCCAACCAACCTACCTCTATGGTTTAAACAAGAAAGCTATGAAAAAGACAACCCAAGACACAAACAAAGCATACACAAGCTTCTTCTTTGATGGCATGGCATTCAAAAGTTCACCCTTCTCACAACATTCAATTGAGAGCTCATTAATCACCTCTTGCTTCTCTGTCATTTGCTCCTTCAGTGCAGTCACTTCAGTCTTCAATTCACCATTGTGCAATTCAAGTTCTGAGATTTCACATTTCTTCTCTAGGAGCTGAAATCGCAAATCCTTAATGTCATTGGCTTCCTCAACCAATTGAAAGAAGCCACAATGCATCTACAAGACACAAAACATCAAACAATTATGCACAACAATTACAACCTAATTTGAAAGAAATAAAAATGAATGATTCAAAAACAAACAACACATTGCTGTAAAGTTTTGTGCATTTTTCAACTCACCGCCCACTTGGTGTTCATGTTCAGTTCTGAGAGAACCATTACTCCTTGAGTGAGAACCACTACGAGATGATCCTTCTGTGTTTTGCGAATTCGACGCCATTTTTAGGGTTTGTCAGAGGAGAGGAAAAGTTTAGTGAGAAAATGAAGGGAGATGAAGAAAAAGAAGGAGAGCAAGTTATACAGGGGAGACATTCAAGAGTTAGTTTGGAGTTTTAATGCTTCAAAATAAATGAGTCAACAACAAAACACAGAGGTCAACCCATGAACCTACAAACCCAAACTCTTCACCAACAATTACAGGTTAAAACTTATTAAGGACGAAAATCAGAAAATGTTGTGACAAGATGGGACTGTTGTGTGATAACCCATAGGTGGGACCAATATATTCAAATGTACAAAAGGTAGGATTATTAGAATCCATTTTTCCATTATTTTATACATGTTTCCACTCACAGTTTAATGTGTGGTCAAGGAGAAAGTAAATAGTTAGCCACTCACAGTTAATGTGGGGTAAAGGAAGTTCCGTTTAATTAAAGGACACACATGAGATTATTTTTAGAATCACTTTAAATCAAAGACAATAATTAATATGGCCTGCTTGACTAGATGCATGCTTTTATGTGATGTTGTATGTGAGTCATAACTTTGTTAAACCGGTTAATCACGTAATATGCAAGAGGATTCGCACCAAAAATCTTGGAACGTATATACCTTGAGTATGAACAATATCGGGAGTCGTATGGAACAGAGATCTATGACTTCTAATTGGAGTACAAGACGTTGTACTCTTTTATATTTTTAATGCGCTTGAATTCCGTCACTTTATGTGACATAGGTAATACCTTCTTGGAGTTGCTGCCAAGTTGGTGCCCAATAGGGCGATTTTTTAAGGGAAGGAAAGTCGTTAGATGCGAAATCCAAAGTTTAAGTATAATAAATAATTTATATGAGATGAGTCTATGCACAGGTGAATAGTTGCCAAAGGTAGGATGGATGTATGTTTTTAATTATGTTGTTCTTGTTGCTTAGTCTTTAGTAGTTATGTACTCAGCTTTGCTGACTATTTGTTTTGTGTGCATGGCTTGGACTTTGACTTGGCCCTACAATGACCCACTTGTTGGCAACTAGTTGTCTAGAATAAGCAAAGCTGCAGTACAAGTGGGCATAAGTCATTTCATGCTGGGCTGGAGTCAGAGCGCTTGTTGTGTAGTCTTTGTAGTTTTATTTTATTGCTTATGGAGTGAACTAACGTTTGTTTGGATGTTGTTTATTTTCAAGTTTTTAGTGTTTAGTTCTGGTTTTTTTTAGCGCCATTACGATGGTTCCGAAGTGTAATAAAGTTTTAAGCTGATTTTTATTTTGAATGTTGGTTTTAATTTGGTTTTGAGATATGTTTGAAGTTTAAGTATTAAATTGGTTTTGGTTTAATTTTAAGACTTCCGTTGTAGTACTTTGATAAATGCCTTAGCCGTTATCATGGTGGCGGTACTACTTTGTTTTTTCCTCGTTATTTAGGAGTTTTAATAACGGTATTTATTTAATGTTTATGATATGTTTTTCGGAAAAAAAATAGAGTATAAGGTTAGGAAATTCCAGGGTGTTACAAAAATCAGGTGCAAGAGGCCTATTTATAGGGCTTTTGAGAATTGAGCCATGCTTCAGATGTTGACAAGTGTCACGTTTGTGGTCGTTCGATTGATTGTTGTGTTTGATTTGGTGGGCTTGAAAATGATGGGCTTTGTTTTGCTATCCAAGGTGTCATTCTTCCCTTAGCTTACATGTCCTAGTATGATATGGCTACGTGTCACCTCGCATTGATCCACGTGTTACCCATTGATTGAGCCACGTGTCACCAATTCATTGGGTCACGTGTCACCTATTCAATGGGCCATGTATGGGGGTATTATGCCCCACAACAATGATCATGAATTTTTGTTGTGTGAATTAATGATCAAGTTATGATGTTGAGATTGAATTTTAAAGGTTTTCAAGTAAAATTCGATTGCTGTCCAAATTTTATAATCATAAAAATCAATGGTATAAGTATTATGAACATGTTTTATCTAACAAAAAATTATTCTAGCGCATAGATTTGATTTATGATGATGTTAGTTGATTTTAAAAGAGTTATCTGATGAATTTATGATGTTTAGATGAGTTTTTATTGAGTTTTAGATAAATAAATAAAGATGTAAATTTTTATTAATACATTTTTATGCCCTATAAAAATAGTAGCATGTGACATAGTAAGTTATAATTGTTTTTAATACATCTAAGTATTGTATATTGATCCTAGGACATGACTGTAGTGTTTTATGATCAAAATACGAATTTTGAAAAGTTTTAAAGTGTTTTTGAGGAAATTTACTAAGCTGCCATTTTTTGAAAATTACAGAGAATCAAGTATTTTGCAACGGAAAAATTAAAATAAAGTATGGAATTGAATAGTGACCATATAGGGAATGTTTTGGACAAGTTTCAAATGTTGAAAGTTTGTTTAGAGTTGTTGTAGAACTTAGTCAACAATGTTTTATTTTAGATTCGGTTTTCTCTATGTAGGAGACTTTGAACTAGTTGACTCCTACAAGTTGTGGCAGATTACCACTACAACACAAGGTACGTAAGTACTAAAGGCAGACAAAGAATTTGAAATTTATGTTTGGTTGATCTTATATGACATGTTTGTTGTTGCTTGATTTGATTGTGAATTGACATGCATGACAAGTTTATGAAAGTATGAGAAGTTTGAATTTATATTGTTTTGACATTTCACATTTATAGTAATATAAATTCTTCGAGATTAAATTGGAATGTTATAATTAATTTTAAGTTGGCCAATAGCTTAATAAAGAAGAAAGAAAGTTATTTAAGTTGATTAGTTACTTAATCAACAAGAAAAGTAGTTTGTGAATTTTAGTTTACATAATTAATAGAAGTTAATGAGCAAATATTTTTATACAAGTAGCCACTCACAGTTAATGTGTGGTCAAGGAAAAGGAAATTAGTTAGCCACTAATAGCTAATGTTTGGTAAAGGAATTTTAGTTTAATTAAAGGGCACACAAGCTTATTTTTAGAACCACCTTAAATCAAAGATAATTAAGATGGTTTGTGTGATTTTATGCATGCTTTTATGTGATGTTTCATGTGAGTTATAATATTGTTAAATAAGTTAATCACGTAAAGTGAAAGAGGATTCACACCGAAACACTTGGAACGTATATACCGTGGGTATGAAAAATGGGGAGATTCTTCTGGAACAATGATCTATGACTTCTAATTGGAATACAAGACGTTGTACTCTTTTTATATTTTTAATGCGCTGGAATTATGTCACTTTATATGACATATGCTAGAACAAAATTGTCCAAAGATACCACACTTAAAAAACGAGTTGGCTACAAAACCCGATTTCATATTATAAGAAACCGTGGATATCAAAAATCCGGTGCCATACGAGTCACTAAGAAAACCGGACTACTGTAAACTGGTCTCTTTAGTTAGATACATGATATATCAAAATTTTCTTTATTTTTTCAACTTTCTTTTCTCTACTTCTCACTCAATCTCAATGTCTGCTTCTCTCTTTTCTATCTCGCCTCTTGTTCTCTCTTCGCTCTTGAAATTTTTGGGTGCTATCTCTAGTTACTCCATCCATGGATCCGTCATCGTCTTCTCCTCCACATATTTTAAGCTTTTTTTTCCCTTTTTTGATTTCATTTTGCGATTAGATTTAATCAATTTTTTGATTTCATTTTTTGATTTGATTTAGTTGGATAGATTGGGCATAATTTCAGAGATAAAATAATTACTCAGAAAGGCTTCAAATTATGGAGTTTTGGGGGTTGAATTAGGGGTTTAAGCTTAAGTTCTGAATAAGGGGCTCGAATCAGTCATCGAATTAGGGTTTTTTGGGGTTTCAAATCTGCTTGTTACTGTTTTGGTGTTTCAAATTAAGGATTTAACAAAAAAAAAATTGTTAATTTTTTTTTTTCCGTTAAATTGCTCGTATTTTGTTGAATTAATACTTGGGAGTTTTTGCTCATATTGTGAGATATGTTCTTTTGATTTTTATCTGGCAAATTTAATTTATTTGGAGCTTTTTTTGGAAAAAATAATGGGCCAAATCCCATTCCGGTATTTCCCACGACGTAGAGCTCGAAAAAATATGCATCATTCGCACACTCGAGGAGAAAGTTATGTCCATTAGAATATAATTAAAAAAATTTAAACCTTTATCTTTCTTGTTACAAATACTACAAGTTGTGCACAAATACTCGATTCAATAAAAATGATTTTTTTGGTGTGTGGTTTTTGTAACCTATGTTTCATTAATGCCTTTCAGTTGGATATTACGTGTTACATTTGTTTCAAACAAATTTGCATCTCTTTTGCTTCTGATTTTATATTTTTGTTTGTGTCTGCTTTAAGTTTCTGATTTCTTACTTTAGTCCATGATTATGATCATACTCACACACTCACTCACTCATTCACTTACTTACTCCTACAAAGCTTCACTCACTTTTTAGTCACTTATTCCTCCATAGCCACTCACTCAAGTTCAATACAACGTCTGCTACCCACTCATTTTCTCAATCACTCTCTCATTCCTGAATCACCACCCATGTTCTGCTCAATAAATTATTCTTTCGTGCGTATAAGGCTGTAAATGATGATTAAGACACTTCAAGAATTAAAAGACTCAATGCCAAAAATGAGAAAACCCTATCAAGTGAAGTGGGAAAAACTCATAGGTAAAATCATCTTCTTCCCCTATTTCCACCATTGTTTCCTTTGCTTCAATGATCATGTATTTTCGTGTGTCACCATACATACCCATGATGATGTCTTTGGAGATCCCAAAAGCCTCGAATCTCCATAAGCCATTATTTCCCCAATACTTGCATCACCTTTAGAAGCTATTATCAAACCTTCGAAGTTATCACCTTGTTTCATATCATCCTCCTCTTCTTCTACAGAGTTTGTCCTCAAACCTCGAAGTTGATCATCGGGAACATAATGAGACAAATCACCACTGTTGAACGTGGAATGCACACCATATTCACCTGGCAATTCGAGTTTATATGCATTGTCCCTGATCTTGCTCACGATTTTGAATGATCCATCACACCTAGGCATTAGCTTGTTTTTCCTTTAATTAGGAAATCTTTCCTTCCTTAGATGTAACCATACCCAATCTCCTTCGTTTTATGTGTGTTTGATTTTATGCTTGTTAGCTCTTGTCTTGTAGATATCATTCACATGCTCAATCCTCCTCTAACCTGTGCATGTAACTTCTGCATATATTTAATATTAGCTAAAGCATCTTTGTGAATGAGCTCACCTTTACGAATAGCCACGAAATCAATAGGTAGCTTGGGATTAACTCCATAAACAACTTCAAAAGGTCAATGCTTAGTTACATATATAGGTGAACGATTATAAGGAAACTCTGCATGAGCTAATTTCAAGTCCAATCCTTTAGTGTTTTACTTACCAAACCACGAAGTAGAACGCCTAGGGTTCTATTTGTAACTTCAGTTTGGCCATCTGTTTGTGGATGATAAGAAGTACTGAAGAGCAATTTCGTGCCTACCAAACGCCACAATGATTTCCTGAAATAACTCATGAATTTCGTGTCCCTGTCACTTACAATTGTTTTCGGAACTCCATGTAATCTAACAATGTCTCGAAAATATAATTCTGCAACATTGACAGCATCATCAGTCTTATGACAAGGTATGAAGTTAGCCATCTTCAAAAACCTGTCAACCACCACCATTATAGCATCCTTTTGCCTTGCTGTTCTAGGCAAACCAACTATAAAATCCATAGAAATACCATCCCAAGGGACTTCTGGTACTGGCAATGGTGTGTAGAATCCCTGCTGGAAGGATGCCTTGGCCTTCTGACAAACTGCACACTGTGATATTACTGCTTCAACATCAGCAATCATTCTAAGCCAATAGAAATGTTCCTGCAACATTGTCAATGTTTTTGTGATACCAAAGTGACCTGCATTTCCACCTCCATGCGCTTCTCTGACAAGCAAACTGCTCTTAGGGATGCAAAGTAGAATCCCTTTGAATAAGAATCCATCATGTAACACATAAGATCCCATTAAACCCTTTGTAATTTAGGAATAGATAGGCCCAAAATCTCCATCTTGCTGGTAATATTGGGTAATCAACTCCAAACTAAGTAACTTGAAATTAAGAACACCAAGTAAAGCATACCTCCTTGATAAAGCATCAACAACCACATTAGATTTGCCTTCTTTGTACTTTGATGAAAAGTGAAAACACTGCAAAAATTCAACCCAATTAGCATGCCTTGGATTGAGTTTATGTTGGCCATTGATATGCTTCAGAGCCTCATGATCAGAATGCAATACAAAGTGACTTGGACGCAAATAATGACTCCAATGATCCAATGCTCGAACAATAGCATAGAATTCCTTGTCATAGGTAGAGTAGTTCAACCTTGCTCCATTCAATTCTCACTTAAATTAGCTATAGGCCACTTACCTTAGAACAACACTGCACCAACCCCCACGCCACTTGCATTTGTCTCCACTTCAAAAGGTTTTGAAAAATCTGGAAAAGATAAGATAGGAGCTTGACAAAGCAATTTCTTCACCAATTCGAATGCCTTTTGCGCATCTTTGGTCCATTCAAACTTCTCCTTGTTCTTCTTAATACACACGGTCACAGGTGCTACTACCGAAGATAACTTCTTCACAAATCTTCTATAGGAAGAAGCTAAACCATGGAAAACACGCACCTCAGTCACAGATTTCGGAGGATCAACTGAAACACCATCCTTAGAAACAATGTACCCTAAGAACATCACACTTGAGACCTTGAACGAGCACTTTTAGAGCTTAGGATACAACTTTTGCTTTCTCAAAGTTTCGAACACTTCTCTTAGGTGCTGCAGATGATCTTCCACACTTGCACTATACACCAGTATATCATCCAATTAGACAACCACAAACTTTCCAAGTAGACAACCACACTTAGCATACAACTTCCGTTTTCATACAACTTTTATACTCCATTCATCAATCGCATAAAAGTAATAGGAGCATTAGTAAGACCAAAAGGCATAACTAACCTTTCATAGAGTCCTAGTTTAGTTTTGAATCCTGTTTTCCATTTATCACCCTCTTTCATTCGAATTTGATGGTAACCACTCAACAAATCAATCTTGGTAAATATACTTGTGAGCCAAACAATTCATCCAATAATTCATCTAATCGAGGAATAAGGAACCTGTATTTTATGGTGATGTTATTCACAGCTCTAGAATCAATGCAAATTATCTATGATCCACCCTTTTTAGGAACAATCAATGTAGGCACTGCACATGGACTCATGCTTTCTCTGACATACCCTCTTGTCATCAACTCTTCAATCCGTCGTTGAATTTCTTTAGTTTCTTCTGGATTGCACCTGTAAGCTGGTTTATTTCGAATCTTAGCTCCAGGAACCAAATCAATCTGATGTTCAATTCCTCTAATGGGTGGCAACCTTAGTGGTAATTTATCAGGAAATATGTCTTGAAATTCGTGCAACAAGGGGCGCAACGCACGAGGGATGCTCGTTACTTTCTCTTGTACTTCCTTAGCCATTAGCATATAAAACTTCTCACAATTCTTTACCTCTTGCAACATGGCTTTCTCATTAATCAACAAAACACCTTTTTTATTGCTCACATCTTTCAAAAATTTCGAACTTTCCAAAGGTTTAAGCGCAACTGGTTTTCCTTGTGCTTGTTTCCTAATGATGTATATGTTTGTTCTACCATCAAACTGTATGAATCTATCATATTGCCACGGTCTACCAAGCAATATATGGCATGCATCCATAAGAAATACATCACGAAGCACTTGATCATCGAAATTTCCAATTTCGAAACTAATCAAAGCCTGTTTATTCACCTTGACGTCATTTGTGTTACTGAGCCAATGTAATTTGTATGGTTGACGATGTTTAGTAGTAGGAATCTCCAATTTGTTGATCAATAATGTGGAGACTACATTAGTGCAACTGCCTGAATCAATTATCAGATCACACAATCTCCCTAGGACATTGCACAAGGTGATGAAAATTTTATCCCTCTGATTCTCTGTAGGTGGCGCAACTTTTGATTGCAAAACCCTTCGGAGAAATAAACTCTGGCCATTCACCTCAGGAGTAATTTCCTCAATCTCCTCTTCCTGAGTATCATAATTCACACCATCCTATTGTTGTTCATCCTCCTCTTCTTCAAATTTTTCATCATCTGCCCAATTTCGAGTAGTATGAACCCTTAAATGAGGACAATCCTTCTGGATATGCCCTTCACCTTTGCACTTGAAGCACGTGCATTGATCAGGGTGTGGAGGCTTAGTAGCAGAGCCTTTATCCTTGATATATGGAGGAGGTTTCGAATCGAAATTTTGTTTAAATTAAACAATGGCACCTTCCTTCTTTACAAAGGATTTCGAAAAAGTACTTGGTTTTTTCGAAAATTGCTTCTCAACCCTAGATGTAACCTTTCCAACTTCATCAAAAGTCCTATAAGATTGTAACTCCACCATTTCTCTTGTTCTTTCATCTAAGCAAGCAACATAACGAGCAACTTGATGATCCTCTTTTTTTTTAGATCACAGATGGTGATCAAGTTGAGGAATTCAGAGGTATATTCTTCAACTGATTTTCGATCTTGCCTTAAAGTATGCATCTTTATAAAGTTGCCTTACTCGTAATCCTACGGAACAAAATGTCGCCTCATCTCCTTCTTCAGTTTCGTCCAAGTGGCTACTTTGGACTTCCCATCCTTCTTTCTTTTCCTTTGCATACCTTTAAGCCATAAGCTAGCCAAGCTAGTCAACTTTAATTTTGAAATCTTGTATGATTTTCGATCATCATAATCTTTATATTTGAAAATTCGTTCAATTATTCTTAGCCAATCCAAGAACTTTTCAGGATCCAAACTTCCACTGAAATCAGGAATATCCAGTTTAAGATTGCAATCATCCTCCTTAGGTCTCTCTTTCATCTGTGCCTATTCACCGGTTCTTCATTACTAGAACTTGATGGGTATTGTTTCCTTGGTTTTCGTGCACTCCTTGAGCTTGCTTTCTCATCATCAGAACTAGAATCCATCTCCCTTTTATTTGCACCCTTGGACTTGCTTGGTGATTTTAGTTTTTCGGCAAAATCTTTCATAGTGCCCTCAAACATAGCTTTTAATTCCTCTATGTCCTTGCGCAATTCCTCAGTAGTAAGCATAGGAGTATTTACTTCATTAGCTGACATGATTACTTTTGTTTCAACAATAAATTTATACCAATAACCTTGAGGATTAATGTCCTCTCAACAAGAGCACCAAAAGTTGATGTGAACATTTATAAAAGAAAATCGCCACTCACAATGATAGAACCTTAGTTCGGTTTTCTCTAAAGCCAAGCACCAAGAAAATCGATCTAAGTCGAATAATTTTGTGAATTGAATAGAGCTATGGACCCTCAATTCCTAAAGTTATCCTCACAAGAGTCTAAAGCCTCAGCACCAACTCTTTAAGATGTTCGAAAGTTTCCACACTCGAAAATTTCTTCAGTTTGTTTTGTTTTGTAGAAAACAAATAAACTCAAACAATAATGTTTTATTGAATGTTCAAATCTGAATTTTTACAAGCTAATGTTGAGATTATTTATAGTCATAATCATCAACTAAATCCTAACTAAAGTAAGCTAAAATACACGCATAAATTTGGAAAATCGCCCTAATCTAGTGACTCATCGATGACTCACAAGATAAGAATGCCACCTCATCACTGCATGTCATGCAACTTGCTAAAATATCCTAACAAACTCTATCTAACAAACTTATTATTACCTTGGTAATCAAGATAATCAACAAATTACAACCATAGTTACACAACAACATGATTTACCCAAATTCCTTAAAAATCGTCCAAATTAACGCAAGTCCTCTTCGTCCATATTTGCGCAATTTTGGCGGTTTTTTCTTCAAATCCTCAACAAACCTTTCAAGATTCAACCTTTTAATCAAGAAACCTTCAAGAAGTCATTCTCCATGTGTATAAGGTTGTAAATGATGATTAAGACACTTCAAGAATTAAAAGACTCAATGTAAAAAATGAGAAAACCCTATCAAGTGAAGTGGGAAAAACTCATAGGCAAAACCATCTTATTCTCCTAATTCCACCATTCTTTCCTTTCCTTCAATGATTAAGTATTTTCGTGTGTCAGCATACACACCCATGATGATGTCTTTGAAGATCCCAAAAGCCTTGAATCTTCATAAGCCATTATTTCCCTCATACTTGCATCATCTTTAGAAGCTATTATCAAAACTTCGAAGTTATCACCTTGTTTTATATCAGGGATGATTCTGTTACAAACTTCGAAGTTATCACCTTGTTTTATATCAGGGATGATTCTGTTACCAACTTTTTGCATGACAGTAAAATGGATAATTAAGCTACACCATTACATCAATATGACGATGAAGCATCTTTGAGTTATCATTACACATATTAATCCAAAACCTCATATCTGTTCTCTTCCACCATTCAATAAGCAATTAACTCAATTACACAACACAAACACAACTAATTACAATCACATGATAGCAAGTTAAGGTAAAACCCCAAAGTAGAGAAGTTGACAACTACATGAAACTCCAATCATTCCATCAAACTTTCATAATTCAAAATTTGAAACAAACTACAATAACAATGTCAATCATACATAAACAACTCAGGTAACTCTTCTTTCAATTCAGCATTAAAAAAAAACTTAACAACTCCATGCTTAGTAAACAAAATAACCCAAATTAAATCTCCAAAACTCTAACCACCAAAATTCATAAATCAAACATAAATAACATTAGCATAAATTCAAAATTCACCGTAATATTGTTGCTACTTCTATTGGACATGTAATATTAGCTAAACATATCACAACTGAAGTGAGCTCACCTGAACTGATCAGAGATATAGAGATACAGACACAAAGAGAGATCTAAAATACAAAGAGATACAAGCAAACAAAAGAATCTATAATCTCTTGTTAAGTAATGTCAAAAGTCAATCAAAATCCAAGTGTGTTTGACAACAATTTTGTGACAAGAAATAATTTTGCATGACCTAAGCATCCAAAACATATAAATTCAATCATATAAATCATTCATTAAATTTCATTCATTCATTCATACATTCAGATTTTAAACATTGCTTAATGATCAATGATCAAGTTGAAAATTATTTAACTTGCTTATGCAGGTATGAAATATGTGCCATATAAAGAATTTACAAATTAGAAGTAAAGTAATTGCACATACATGAAATCGGAAACTGACATTAATAAGAGTGCTGAAAGAGAGTTCCAATTGACCACTGAAAAAGAAGAGCCGCATTTGCTTCACAATATCACCTTCAAAAACTACGTATGAGCCTTCTTTACTGGAAAATGTTCTAAGGTGTTGGCAAATAGCCTCCACTAGTGGAGGCTCCATATTTGAAAAGTTAGTTAGCTGAAACAACAATAGCCAAAGTCTTTAGTCAGCTAATATTCTGCATAATGAGTAACTAGTTACTAAGATAGCAACTAAGTATGCACCTTTTTTTCCCACAAGGTTAGGTATTTATTATACCTCTTTTCATCATTACAATAGTTTGAATTATGAAAGAATTTGCCAGTAGTTGAGAGTAATCAGAGTATATTAATTTTCGCAGGTAGCCATAAAGTAAGAGCAATGAAATGTGCAATGATATCACTTTGAGATGAGGAAGTAACATAATTTACCTTGCAGACAGAATCCAAGTATAAGTATTGCCGAATTACAGACCTGAGCTCCACATGAAGTGAATCAAACATGGTTTCATCAACAATGACATTCTCAGTCCATTTATATTGGATAGAATGATCAACTCGTTCCTTCAGATCAAGAGGCAGTTGATGAAAGTCCACCCATTTCTTCACTTCTCGCTGCCTTGCTCTCAACCAAACCATAATCAATTAAAAGTAAAACAAAAGAAGCAAGTAAATGGAAGCAAAAACACTCTACAAATGAATGGGTGATTGAATAAGTGAATAAGAAAACGACCGAGTGCTACAAAAAAATGAAAAAAGCAAAGTACGTAGCAGATAGAAAACACTATTTGATCAGTTATATATGAACAAATCATATTAGAGAAGATTATTATTGACCTAGTTTTGTACAAATCAATCAGGCAAGGGCGATGCATAAATGGGGGTGAATGAGTGATTAAAATGAACATGTGAGTGAGTAAATCATACATTCATCAAATCATATCAAAATAAATAAAGAGAGAACCAAAGAAAACAAAACAGGATGAGTAAAATAAAACTTGAACATAATGAAGCAAGCAGAGTGCAAGAAAATCATTGACGGCCTTTAATCTTTCTTACCTTAAAGTTATGTACTTTAGTACGGCATATTTGCCTGTCATCACAGTGAACACACCAGAATTACTGCGTAGAACATTACAAGTTTTGAACAAGAATGATCATTTTGAGGCTATCGTACTGCCAAGGCTAAACAACAAAACTAATGAACGATAACACTTTGACCAAAATTACATGAGTACAATAAAAAAGATCAAAATCAAGTTTGGCTAATATCCTCATACTGAAGATGGATCGCATTATAGTCATAGCTTGGATTCCTTAATGCACTCCACACAAGAATTTTCTTTAAACTTATTTTCTGAGCTAGCAACATGCCATATTTAACTGCCTCAGCTGAAGTAATTTAAACATTCATTAGTTTAATTCTCTTTACACCTATGATGTTCGACTATAATTTGTTAGTTCCTTGCAAGTTGCATCCTTAGTCATTGCATTTTCTTCATCTAATAAAACCAGTTTTACATATGCTTTTGAGCTAACAACAAAGTAAACGCATCAATCATCAGAAAAGCACCCACTAATCCAATATATTAAAAAAGGTTTTATGACCACAATTTTTCTCTTAATTTCGACTAAAGGACAATTCAAATACCATAAGCAATAACCACTCACTAAGTTACTTAGCGTTACACACGGCACACACTCAAGCACCAGACTTCTAGTACAAATTATCATATTTTTAAAATACCCAACTTCAATTAAATGCATAATTGTATATGAAAAAATTAAAACAAAAAATTACAAATTTGGCGAGAAAACGCATGAGTATATTAGGTAAAAACAAACAATTAAAACAAGAGATAGTTGATTACAAAATATTTATCCAATAGCACATCAATGAAAAATACATACTAAGAAATTGAAAAATGAAACACATAAAAAACCAAGTCAAAATTTTGTAACCAACTATATTAGTCTAAAAGACAAATTTGTAATCGTAAAAAACAACACGAATCAAAACATTAAAACCCCAAATCGAAAATATAAAGCAATAAGCTCAATCCAAAATTTATATAGTTCATAAAAGATAATCCAAACCCTTAAGAAATTGCATACTAATTTAAATTAGGAGCAATTAATGAACAATTTAAATAAACACTAAAAATTTTAACAACATATGAAATTCTCACCTCGTCTTCAATTTTATACACTAAAGTTGCTATTTTTGTTGATTCGAAGGAGTTTTGATGAATAACGCCCACCACAAGGACACCAAGGCAACTCCACAATAACAACCGCCTCAAATCCGTAAAAAATCCTTTTGTGGAACGATTTACCTAAACCTTAATTCAAAACTCGTTTAGAATCACAAACTACCAGCTATCGAAACCCTAAATTGATTTTTTACCCAAATCATACTTCGAAACTCTTAAATGGGTACCCTAGATCGAAGCAACAAAATTGGAGATAGGAGCGAGGGTAAAGAAGATCGAAACTAGCGAATTTTAGGAGATGAAAGTGAAGAATATTAAATGAGTGAGAATTGAGAGTTGAGAGGGAAACGGAAATGAGAGTGAAGAATGAGACTAGGTCGAAAATATACTAGGGGGTTGTTTTTTAATAGATGCTATTAGCATCGTTTTTTATAGAAATGATACAAATACAGGCATATTCGTATCATTTATTTTAAAGACGATACTAATAGAGATCTAATAGTGTATATCGTTTTTATTTACAAACGATGCTAATAGAGTCCTAATATTATCGTTTTGTTTTAGAAACGATGCTAATAGTGTCTAATTAATATCGTTTTTTTAGAAACGATGCTAATAGAGTGCTATTAGTATCATTTGTTTTAGAACCGATACTAATGGGGCGTTACTAATAGCCATTTTTCCACTAGTGATGGATACACTCCTAGAGCTCATAAAGGCCACAAAGAGTCGGTGTATGTTTTAGCAATGAATGATATCGAAACCCTGCTTGTTTCTGGAAGAACTAAAAAGGTAATGATGTTTGTCTTTGACACTCTCATACTGCTGACAACATTTTTTACTAGTACAAGTCAAAAAGATAATGATGACAACATGGAATGTGGTAAATAAAGCACCAAAGTATTAATTGAAGGACATGAGTATTGGATCATTTTCTATTTGAAAAAGATTTTGTTTTCTTTTATTAATTTCGTTTTTGGTTTATANCTTTTATTAATTTTGTTTTTGGTTTATTTATCTATTTAAATGAAGGATTTCTTCAATTTTCGCAATTTTAAAATGCATTTTTTAACATAGGTTGTACGTGTTTGCGATCCAAGATTTTGTTCAAAGACCATGAAGCTAAGGGGACACATAGATAATGTTAGGGCTTTGGTTTTGGATTCTACGAGAAGCTCTGTTTAATAAAATTTACGACTTCCTTCTTTTATTTTATTTTCCTCTGTTGTATGAACCTCTTCAATGTCATCATCACCCTTGCTTTGTTAATCCCAGTTTGTTCAAATCCCTCATTGACATTGTATGTAATAAGTGTAAGTGTATGTGTATGTAAACTTGATTTGTTTCTTAAATTTAATGTTCTTTTTTCATATTTGGTATTATGATTATATTCCACTAATATTCCAAATTTTTTATTATACAAAACTACATTGAGATGTTGTGCTCTTGGTCACAACATTCTAAAGGTAAAACATTTATTTAATTGTTGTTTCCATTTTCATGAATTTATTAACTCTGGAGTCTAAACACATTCTTTTTCTAAATTTTAGATGTAACAAAGCTATGATTTACAATAACTTATGTTGCGATTGAATGACTTGGTCTAATATGATAGTAATGAATGGCTTGTGTTCTAATTTACTTTAACATATGTTTTGACTTGAATATTCACGTAATTATCTACATTCCTTTAAATTTTTGTATTTACTAGTTAGTACAAGGACATCAATAACTACGCAAATTTTGGCATTGAGCATAACAAATTCTGATTTGTCTAATACGCTTGTAGGTTTTCTTTTCACTCGCTATGGCACCAGTAGGAATATTTGTATAGAAGGTTTCTGTGTGTACCTCCTTTTTTAGATATCATGTTTATATTTGCTTTTAGATTTTAAATACTGATAATTAGAAGTTTATTTGTGAAGGATAATAGATTAATCAACAATCAGATGTTTGATGAAAATCGATATATGATAGTGAAGGTGTAATTGATCACCACAGTTATGGTAGCTTCCTGTCACGGTTGTTGCTGATTGATTACATAAGTATTTTATATTGTTAGTTGTTAGTTATGATATGCATAGGTATGAAACTTTCAATTTATCTGCTAACCCTCTTTCATCACCATTCCTAAGGCATCTAGCTTTAATATAAATTAGTGTTGGCTTTGGCTTTTATCATTGTGTCTTCTTCTTTTTTGTCTATCTTTTTTGTCTTTGTGAGTTTCAATTTTTTTTTTTTGTTTTGAAAATTTTAACTAATGTGGTTTCCTTCATCTCAAACTAGTGGTTTTAGCTTATGTTTCTAGTTGTTTATTTATTTCATATGGAGTAGTATATATGTCTCTCATATGTCATCATTCCAAGTGTATTAATGTTAATTTTATTGATTATTTTGGCAGCGATATTATGCTGTAGGAGAGTTTGAAGAGGTTAAGCAGCGGTAACTAACGTAGAAGCTACAAATTGGCTAGGTTTTTAAAATCACGGCAATGGACCAATCGTCTACGAAGCATTTATTTGAACATCACGATATCAATGTTTGAAGATTAGTGAGATCCAGTCAATTTTCTAAACATAGGCTTATATAGATAAGGATTTTTGTGAAGCTACATATGGATTTTGAATATTTTGATCGATTGCTAGTACATATGGCTATTGCATAATTGTTGCCTTTGTAAACAATTATAACCGAATAACTAGTTCTTATAAATTTAATTGTACAAACTACTATATATAAATGCATATGAATTTTAAATTGTTCAAATTCGATTCTCATCATTAATTTAATATCAATTATAGCATGGGTATTTATCAAATGAAAAAAAAAGAAGAAGGCGTTGCATTAGGTTTGAAATTGGTGTTGCTTTAGGTCTAATTTAATAGTTGTAATGGTGAAAAGGTATTGCATTAGATATAATTAAGTGTTGCAATAGACCTAATGCAACGGTCTACATATTTTAAGAAAGTGTTGCATTAGATAGAAATAAGCGTTGCATAAGGCCTAATGCAACACCTAATGCAACGGTTACTAAAAATTCCAAAGACCGTCGCATTAGCCTCATATAATCGTTGCATTAGACCTAACGCAACAACTGTATCAGTGACAGTTCGTGAACCATTGCCTTAGGCCTAATGCAACGATTAAAGGGGTAAAATGAAACAGTTAAAGGGTGTTGCATTTGCCTCTAAATGTAGTAGTGGAAGTATGTGAGTTATGCTCTTATTTTATTTTATATGAATCATGTTTCATAGTCTTTGGTGTTTATGTACTCCGCTTGGTAACTTTTTGTTTTATGTGCATGGCTTTATCTTAGACTTGGCCCTACGGTGACCCACTTGTTGGCGAGTAGTTGGCTAGAATAAGAGAAAGCTACAGGTACAAGTGGGCATAAGTCATTGATGCTGCGCTGGAGTGAGAGTGCTTGCATTGTAGTCTTCGTAGATTCTTAATTTAATTGCTTGTGGATTTAGTTAACTATCATTTTGATGTTGTTTTATTTCCGAAGTCTAAAGTTTTGGGTTTTGAAGGGCCATTAATATGGTTCGGAAGTGTATTAAGTTTAAGTTGATTTTCTTTTGCTTATTGGTTTGATTTTGGTTTTAAGATTTTCTTTGAGTTCGCCTTCAAAAGGGTTTTGGTTAAAAAGACTTCCGCTGTATACTTTGATAAATGCCTTACCATTATCACGATGGCGGCAATGCTTTGGTTTTTCCTAGTTGTTTAGGAGTTTTATTAAATATAATTCTGTATTATTTATAATATGTTTTCGGAAAATTTGAGATCGAAGTAGGAAATTCCAGGGTGTTACATTCCTTTCTTTCTTCTTCGTTGTGACCAACAACAACCTTACTCCTGTTTTATTCCACTACAAAGGAGCTTCTAGGTCCTATCAATGAGACGATAGGTAGCGGGAAAGCTGTCAGTAGTGTGAGCTTGCGCAAAGGCCTTACCTTCCGCGCACTACAGGTAGTAGCAAAAGGTCCGCATCCTTCTTCTTCTCTCTCATTTCTTGTGCTCTGACCACTAACAAGGGTATTCACTGTTGTCATCTCCGTTATATATCTTCCTGCTCTTATTAACCTTTCTATGGTCAAAGACTATGATTGGGGAGGTTTGGGATACGCATCCTCCTCCGAGCCATGAGTACTGACTGTCGTCAGATGGACGCCTCTTTGGCTATTGGCATCGCCTCCTTTTGGAGGGTTATTGAGGTAATGTTTGCTCTCTCTCTCTTCATTATATATATATATTAATATATTATTGCTTTCATTTCCTTCCCGTTGCACTTGTAGTTATGGGACTTTCAGTACCTGCATTGCTTGGCTCTTCCTCGTCCAAAGGTGTATTCATCCCGTCTTGCTAGGACAATTGCAGGGATGGCAGATGGATCAAAGGGAACAATGACGCCGCCAGATCATTTCGAAGCTTCGTGTAGAGGAGCTATGCTCACATGCATCATTTACCATATATATATATATTTAATTATTATTTTTTTTTAATTAATTTTTTCACGACTCTTCGAAGGTCCAATTATGTCCCTGGGTAGACTGGTGGACATTCCTAGAAGCTTCGTCTATGCTGCTCGGCTGACGGCCATCGTTTCTACTTCTGGAATCATGAGCTTCCTTTCTGGTACCTAGGGAGGCGTTGTGTGAGGCAACACAGCTCGATGACTTCGTCTTCCCTCACGGACTCCCTGTGACAATGGTTGGACTCAAGGCCCTCTACGATTAGGTTTTCCGTGACACTTCTTGCGACCACTTTGCCCCATGGATATCTCTTTTCCATCCTGACAAGACATCCAGACTGACCTCCTTAATGTCTACAAGCCTAGTTCGGCTAGTTGGTGCGATAAGTCGGTATGCCTTCGTACATGTTTAACCATGCTTTTGTAAGAGGACCTCAATTTTACTTTATTTTTTACAGTCTTCATGTATATAGTCATCTCCCTCACGTCGACTTCACCCATAACTACGAGGTTGACGGGGTGATCTACAGGGACGATCCTTAAGGCTCCGGTGGATAGGCCATTTTGTCGTCCAGGCGTTACCTATCTTAGTCTGATCATTAGTAAGCCCCCAACTACTGTTACCTTGATTACTATTTTCATGTTTAATGAAGAAAAATTGCTTGTTTTGTCCTAGATTCCTCATGGAGGATGCTGCATGCGCTGAGGTCTCGACGCCTTGAAGTATCGGATAAAGAAGATGAAAGAGGATTTCTTGCACGAGCCAAGACACTGGGGTAGTTACAAATCTTTCTCCTCCATGATTTCTTTTGTTTTATTGTTTAATATTGTGCTTCATTGTTTCCTCCATTTTAGGCACGTAATTTGAGTTCTCGCCTTGTCCTGGGACAGTAGGAGCATCCACCTCTCGGGAGGCCTACTCATGCTAAGGAGGAGACCTATAATCCTCGACTAGACATTATGCATAGACCTAAGAGCCCAGCGGTGCTCCACAGCCTTCTCAAGACGCCCTTCTTTCTAGGAGTTAGTTATGGGGCCCCATTTCTTCACATGGCGCTGGTGCTGGCGGGTCGTACACCCTGAGTTTCTTTGATTTGTACTTATCTCGCGGCTTCACTCCTGATATGCCATCGACTAGCCGGGATCCATCAAATTACGAATCTAGATTTCTTATATGTATGTTTGACTTTGACTTGTAAATATTTGACCACGATTTGATTTTGACTTGTATTTGACCATGGTTTTGATTCAATTTGTATAATTTGACCCTCGATGTATTTGCTTCGATTTGATTAATTTTGCTTGACTCTACTTGTTTGACTTGGACTCGACTCGTTTCACTTTGACGCGACTCGTTTGACTTTGACTCAAGGGACGAGAGCGACTGTAACACCTTGAAATTTACTAACTTCCTTCTCTAGATTTTCCGAAAAATATCATAACATAGAAATAATTATAAAACATCTAATAAACTAGGAAAAACCAAGTTTATTACCGCCACCGTGATAGCGGCTAAGACGTTTATCAACGTACTATAGCAGAAGTTTTTAAAACCAAAACCAGATGAAAACTCAAATAAAACTTAAAATAGCTCAAACAAACCAAGTCAAAAAAAACAAAAAGAACACCAAAATGAATCTTTATTACACTTCTGAACCATCTTAATGGCCCTTCAAAGCCAAATAAACTTAAGTTTCAAAACAAAAGTCACATCAAATAATAAATAACAAACAAGTTCCATAAAGCAATAAACACAGAAAACTACGATGCACGCACTCTCACTCCAGCCCAGCTTGATTGGCTTATGCCTACTTAACTTGTACCTATAGCTTTCTCCTTATTCTAGACAGCTACACACCAACAAGTGAGTCATCGTAGGGCCAAGTAAAAGACAAAGCCATGCACACACACCCCCACAAAATGACCAAGCTGATTACATAAACCAAAGACTATACAAACATGATTATTAAAAAAAAAAATACAAGTGTATCAACATACTTCTAACCTGTTACAACTCTTCACTTGTGCATAACCTCAACTCAAATAAAATTGTTTTATTAGTTTAAAAGTTTGGATTTCTCATCGGGTTTTTCTTTTCCTTAAAATCGCTCTATTAGGGCACTAACTTGGGAGCAACTCCAAGAGGGTAATACGTATGTCACATAAAGTGACGGAATTCCAGCATATTTAAAATATAAAGGAGTACAAACGTCTTGTACCCTAATTAAGTCATAGATCACTATTCCATATGACTCCCCCATTGTCATACTCAAGGAATATACGTTTCAAGAGTTTTGGCGAGAATCCTCTTCACTTTACGTGATTAACCGTTTTAACAATGTTTATACTCACACATTACAACACTTAAAAGGATGCATGACATCAAACGAACCATATAATTATCTTTTATTTATAGTGATTCGAAAATACTCTGTTTTCCTTTGTTTGAATTAAACTTCCTTACCACACATTCTGTGAGTGGCTAATTATTTATCTTCCTTGACCACACATTAAACTGTGAGTCGCGACATATACATAAAAATAGTGCTCATTAACTTCTAAAATCATTTGAATGAAATTCACAAATTACCTTTCTTGTTGATTCAGTAACTAATCAACTTTAACTTCTTATAAAATATGGCCACTTCAAATAATTTTAACATCCAATTACTCATGGTAAATAATAATGCTATAAAAATGGAATGTAAAAATAATATGAAAATTAAACTTCCATGCTAGCATACTTATCATGGAAGTCAACTAAGCAACAATTTACATACACATTCGTAAAATGTAATGTCATCAACCAAGCATGAAATTTTACCTTTTACTTTGCCTTTAGTACTTACGTACCTTGTATAATAGTGGGGATCCGCCACAAGTTCTAAAATTCAACTAGCTCGAATTCCCCTTCATAGAGAAAACCGAAACTAAATTAAAACCTTGTTGACTAACCTCTACAACAATTCTAAACTAAGTTTTTATGTTGGAAACTTGTCCAAAACGTTCCCTATATGGCCTCCATTCAATTCCATACTTTAATTTGATTTTTCTTTCACAAAACACTTGATTTTCGGTACTAAGACCTTTCTAAATATCATATATTGATCATAAAACATTATAGTCATCATGTACTATGATCATCATACAATATTTAATGCATTAAAAATAATTATGACTACTTATTTCATGTGTTACTATTTTTATTGTGTATGAACACGTCTAAATAAATATTCACTGTAATCCCCCGCATTTTTTAGACTTTATATTATATTTTTATACGATTATAATATATAGTTTTATGAATTTCGGAAAATAAAGTCTATTTATATTTTATGGCTTAAAATAATTTATTTTACAAAAGGTTTTATTAGAAATAGTAATTATTTTTAAAGGAGGTTTTGAGTATTTAAATTTAATTTTCAAAAATAGCAAAAATAATTATGGGTTTTATTTTAATTATTTTCGGACCATATTAGGCCCAAAATGGGGTATTTTCGGTTTTCCAAGGCCCATAAATATTTTTATGGCCAAAATTATTTTCTAAATTATTTATTTTAACTACCTAAATATTTTGTATCTTTTAGTTAGGATAAATTTCAGATTTTACAAAAGATAAACATATCCAAAATTATCCTACACAATTTAGATCTTATCCAAAAAAAAAAAAAAAAAAAAAAAATAAAAAAAATCAAAACTTTGTCTTTTCACTTTGATTTGGCCGAAATTCCTTAAGGCCATATACCCTATATATAGCTCTCTGGTTCATGAAATTTTACTCTTTAAAACCCTTTCAAAAAATCAGAAAAAAAAAAAAAAGAAAAAAAATAAAAAAAATCAAAACTTTGTCTTTTCACTTTGATTTGGCCGAAATTCCTTAAGGCCATATACCCTATATATAGCTCTCTGGTTCATCAAATTTTACTCTTTAAAACCCTTTCCAAAAATCAGAAAAAGAAAAAAAAAAAAGAAAGAAAAACCGCAGCAAAGTACACAAACAGAAAAAAATAAAACTGCAGTTTTCCTCTTCGTGGAACCAACTTTGAGCCACCACCACAACCACCACACTTCACATCTGCCGCCACAACCACCACCACGTGACAGCCCTTGCTGCACTCTACCACCAGGTACCAAGATCCGCCACCCATGCAGCCACCAAGGTGGCCAAAAACCACCTCAAAGTAGCCCACTCACCATGGTTTTCGAAAATAAGAAAAAGAGAGAAAAAAATTATTTTTCCTTCCAAATTATTTTTAAAAAATCGAAAAAGTGTTTCCCTAATGTTTTTCAGTAAATAAAAAGTGTTTTGATGTTTTCAAATTATTTTTAAAAATTAGTTTGGTAATTTTTATTTAATAGATTAGTTTATGTCAAAAATTGGATTTTTAATAAAACAAATCATAGAAATTATAAATAATCGAAATTTATGCACGAAAAATTATTTTAGAGGTTGTATGTTAGTTATATAATATTCGTATGAGGTTAGTCGAATTTCTAATGGTATTTTTGTATTTTAATGCAAGGAGGAGAATTTTCCGAAGAGCAGTTTTAATTAAGAAGGAAATTTAGCGAGCAAGGTATGTGCGACATATCAAAGACCTAATAGCATGAAAACTTAGGTTTAGTATTATAGTATGTCGTGTTAAATTATTGGAGCAAGAAAACGATCATGCAAGCCCCCATGAATTTTATAGTGTTGAACCGAAAATCTGCTGGTTTATGTGTAAAATTTGTTATATGAGGTTAAAGTGTTGAAGTATGCNGAAAAATATTGTTTCAGAAGGTCTAAGGGTCGAATCTGACTATGAGATTATTTTTAATGTATTCCAGAAGCATAATATGAGTTTATAGAGTTGGTTTCGACATTCAAAGGATTTCCAATATTTTTAAATAATGTTTAGATTGGTTTTAGACAGATTGGAATGTTGTCAAAAATA
>PYUH01002381.1:0-42064 GCA_016808085.1 Suaeda aralocaspica
TATTTCCGAATAACAAACTTAAGTTGACCAAGTCAAACAACTTGAAAAACGCCGTTGACAACGTTGTCCAAACCTTCAAAACAAAAAAAAATCCCGCCATATAACGTGGCTTTGATTCTCGTTGATTTTTGTTGGACTTGCGATTTCAAGAACTTCAAGAAACTCTTCAAGATTCAATCTTTATTTCAAGAAACCTCCATTTTTGTGTTTCTCATGCTTGATTCCATCAACCTTGACTCATAAACTAATCAAGAAAATAACAAAACACCATATGGTAAAACCCTATCAAATGACGTGGGAAGAAAACCCATATAGCTCAACACTTCTAAACTACTAACTATACTTGCTTGAAACTACGTGAACAAGCTTGCACATGTCACCATGCACACGTAAAAATCCACCCTAGCCAACCCAAGAAGCCTTGTGTCTCCATAAGCCACTAACTCCCCCATGGTTGCATCTTGTTTTCCACCTTCAATCAAACCCAAACCCTCGAAGTTTTGCTCATTGATATTCGTATCACCCTCCTCAGTTGTGTGACTGAGGGGGCCTAGCTGAGGGACTCCATTTTCTCTCCACTCTTGGTGACTGAGGAGGGTACCCTTCCTCAGTTGTGTGACTGACAAGTTTCATGCTTCATTCCTTTTTAGAAGACTAAGGAAGGCATCCTTCCTGAGTTATGTTTCTAGGGAAGTGTGACTGAGGAGTTCATATTTCGTTCCACCTTTAGACGACTAAGGGAAACCTTCCTTAGTAACGTGACCGAGGAGAGGTGACCGAGGAGCTCTTCTTATTTTACCATTGGATGACCGAGGGAGTCCCTTCCTATCTATGTGACCGAGGAGGGGTGACTGAGGAGCTCTACTCTTCCTTAGATCCCGAGGAGGTCCCCCTGGTCGAGACTGAGGGGGTGCGACTGAAGAGGTCCACTACTAGCCCAACACTTGGTTATTGAAGGGTTACTTTCATGGCCCTAATGTCATGGGGAGAGCCCTATCCCTGATCGAGGAGGTTCCTCTTTCTTTACCCGAGGAGGTGTCCTCGAGGGTTTTCGCGAGGTCCGAGGGAGCACCTTTTATGGTTGAGGCTTCATCTGTTTGACACTTGGTTATTAGGTGATAATCTGGTAGCTTATAAGCCAAATGGGGGTCCTATGCTTTGACCGAGGAGGTACCCTTGATGACCGAGGATTTGTGACCAAGGGTCCACTGAATGACCGAGGATGTATGACCAAGGGTCCACTGAATGACCGAGGAAATGAGCCGAAACATTTCATATGACCATCTGATTTGTTCCTCAGCCAAGTAGGGAGCTTCATACACAACCGAGGAGGACTTCCTCCTATCAGCGACCGAGGGAGTGTTACCGATGGCTTTTCCTTTGCTCGAGGGGTTGGTGAGCCCTAGTATGCACCCATCACTTGGATGTAACGGAGTCATCTTCAAGACTCCTCAGTCATGTGGAGTGTCCCATCTATGACCGAGGAGGTCCTTGTCCCATCCTCGCAGAACGAGGATGGCGCCTAACTAATAGGTCTTTTAGCTTGGGTTATTCACCAGGCCCCCTAGACGATGGTTGCCCGAGGGTGTGAACCATCGTCATTCGGGATTGAGTATACCCTGTGAGGGTCGTCGGGAATATAACACTTAGTTTGGACATGTTCGTGCAGTATCCTGTACGATTAGGGTTTTTGGTGAAATGCATCTAGGGTTTTGATGAAGTACAATCGATCCTTGGTTTATCCTTTTAGGGTTTTGATGAAGTATAACTGACTCCTCAAATGCCCCTTTACTTTAGGGTTTTGAGGAGGTACAACTGGCTCATCAGTTACTTTTTCCGTACTTAAGTGTTTTCAACTTGTACTTCATTTTTGATTATCGAGGCATCTCTTCATCTACTTTTTGAATGTATATATAAGAGTAACTTGTCATTTTCATTCTTCACTTTCACAACTTAAAAAATTTTTACAATCATTTTCTAGAGAGAGAAGTAATCGTCCCGAGTCTTCAAGGAAGTTAGCCCGAGGATTCAAGTCGTTTTCGTCTCCCTTAACCATCCGACTAGTAAGGTATGCCCTTTGACCGACCCCTTGTGCTTTTGTATTCATTGAGTTATAGTCCTCGGGAAATAGATTTAGATAACCCTTTCCCCAACTGACCCGAGGACCCTTGTCTAGTTGTACGATGTATACTGCTTCTCTAGCTGACCCGAGGGAGGTTGGGGATTTGGTCAATCAAGTAGTTCCCGAGGGAGTCCCACTCTGCTCTTCCCCCAAGAGCGTTTCTTTTGAGGGGGAAGAGAAATTCATAAATAACCCTTGGATTATTTCACTTGCCTTTCGTAATAGTCCTTTTGGTTATCGTGACTCTTATTTACACAGAGGAGTGGTGACCATGGCTGAGCAGGAAGAACAATCAATCCAGCAACCAACACCCGGGGGCGTAGCACAACTTCTTCTTGGTCCGGGTGATATTTACCTTTCTCCTGCCTATCAAAGATACCTCAAAAATGACGGTATCCAAGATCTTCATAGTAAATATAATAAGGACGGATATAGCTGTATAGACCCTCAGCTCCTTTACACTGTAGATAGGCCGACCCCAGGAGCCATAGCTGTATATGACACCTATTTGAAAGCAGGACTTAGATTTCCACTACACCCTTTTTTAGTCGAGTTACTTTGTACATATAATTTAGCCCTTTGCCAGATGATGCCGAATGCCTTGTCCAGCATTCTCATCTTTATCTCTTTATGTAGATTATTAGATGTACAGCCGAGCCTTAGTCTATGGCGAAACATTGCCAAACTCGTGCATACATCCGGTAAGGAATATGCAACGCAGTGGTATACTTTTCATAGTCGAGGGCTTTATAGGTTAAATGGGGGTCTTCCCTCGAGCAACAAGAATTTTAGGTCCAATTTTGTTTTTGTATATACCACTGACCCTCAAGGCTGGCCTTTTCCCACTGCACCTACCGAGAGGGGTCCCAATTTTGACATAAACTTAGACGTAGAGACGATGCCTGAGGAAGAAGCTAGGGTGGCCTTCTACCTCATGACTGTCGAGGTGGTGGCCAACGGTCAGAGGACGTTGGAACCACGATTCACCCTTCCAGACAAATATTTCCTCGAGAACGAGTTCTTCCTCTGTTATGTGGGGTTGAGTCATCTTTTCCCGAGGGGTAGGATCATCTTCTCATATTGCCTTATTGTCTTTGTTTCTTTTGTCATATATCTAACATGTTCTCTTACTTGGCAGAGAGAGTTATCACCGATCTTCCCGAGAAGATGGCTACTGTGGTCAGCGCTGCAGAACTGAGGAAGAAACAACTTCAGAGGAGGATCCAAGAAAAGAAGCTGGAGGTTCCTAACCCTCCCTCGGTAAGCCTCATTTATTTTATTGGTACCTTAGTTTTCTTAACTTATCTTTTACTAACATCTTGTTTACAGAACCCTCAACCAACAAAGTATAAGAGGAAGAGGGCTGAATCTCAAGCTCTGGCCATCGTCCCTCCTGACGAGGCTATCATGAAAGAAATTGAGGAGATAGGAGCTTCTCACACTTCTGAGAAGTCTGCTCCTGAGGGGGAACAACCTAAGAGGCTCGAGATTTCGGGGGTTTCTGATCCAAAGGATCTAGAAACCGCTTATCTCGAGGACTCTGTCCTTCACCGATGTCCTCCCCCAGCGGGGTCGGAAAAGGTGTTTACTGAATTATCCGCCCGAGAGAGGAGGACTCGGGCTAGAAAGTCGTTGGAGGAGTTGGTCACCACCAAAGATGAGGAGGCCCTCAAAGCCCGAGGGGTTGACCAAGTAGAAGACTTGGTTTCTTCCTGGATGGATGTAAGTTTACTTAGTGCCTGTCCATTCTTGTATGTTTTTTATCACATGCTAACTGCTGATGAAATAGGTCTCAGTGCGAATGAGCGTGATGGCTCAACAGTTCAAGCATACGATGTCCACTGACATCCAGAGGCTGAAGGACCAGCTGAAGGCTACAGAGCAGCAAAGGGACGAGGCCATAAAACAGAAGAAAAAGGCCGAGGAGCAGCTCGTCAAAATGCAAGATGACTTATCTTCATCGGCTGCCTCCCTTAAGGATGAGGAGGAGAAAATTTCAAGCCTAAAGAAGAGGCTGAAAAAGGTTCGTTCCATGAAAGCATCGGTGGAGGCCACTCTGGCAAAGAAGACCGAGCTGCTGAACAAGAATGCAGCAGCGCATGTGGAAGAGTGGAAGAATTCTCCTGTTGGTGCTGACTTTGCTGCTACAGTGGGGCTTGCGTCCTACGACCATGGTGAAGCCAATGCAATACGCAGAATCGGCCAAATCATGGAGAAGGAGGACGTCAACCTTTGGCGCCACGTCCAGAAGGCCTACTCGAAGATACAAGAAAATGATGAAAAGGCCATGATGGACGCTGAGCTTGATGCTGAGTTCACTCCATCGAAGAAGTACGAGGGGACTGTGGAGCCAACCACAGGAGAGACCGAGGTCCAAGACTCTGCTAGTTCCTCTTCCAGTGAAGATCCGGCTAGGACTGCCGAATTGCGCCGTAAAGGCGGCAATGACAAGGGTCAGCCAGAAGAGTCTAGCCCCGAGTAGCTTCCTTGTATTTTAATCAACTCTTGTAATGAAACCTGTTTTTGTGATGTACTAACTGTTGTAGTGAATGATAATGATTTAATAAAATACTTTTTGTTTCATTCTGAGTTTGTCTCCTTGTCTTCTTCGTCTACTTAATTATTCTATTCAAACACTTAGTGAATTTTGTTTCAGACATGTGCTTGTTCCGAGGGACATAATCTATTGTCTCGAGGGACATTTATGACTAGAAATGAGACAGTAATCTATTGCCCCGAGGGGCACATGCGATTTTTAAAGTACAGGAACTGATAATCTATTGTCTCGATGGACACATGCGATTATATTCAAAGTATAAAAACTGATAATCTATTGTCTCGATGGACACATGCGATTATATTCAGTTGCAAAACAGGTTACATTGATTAATTGTTATCTTTACAATTGAAAGAGGACTAAATCTCCTTGCCCCAACAATTAAATAATGTAAACTGCTATACATAGAACTTTCTAAGGTTATCAGCGTTCCATGGCCGAGGGACTATGTTTCCCTCCTAATCCTCCAGTCTGAAGGTGCCTGGTCTGACCACCTCTTTTACTTTGTAGGGTCCCTCCCAATTTGGCTGAAGCTTACCCATGGTCGGCACTCGGCAGTAGCCTCAAACTTCCTCAGCACCCAATCACCTAACTTAATCTCCCGAGGGAGAAGTCTCTTATTGAAGTACCGTGTGATCTTTTGTTTATATACAATGGACTTCAACAAAGCATTTCCCCGAGTCTCGGGTAGTAGGTCGAGGTCAACTGCCTTTTGTGCTTCATTTTTGTCATAGTCGTAGAAATTGATTCGAGCCGAGGGGATGCCCACCTCTACAGGGAGAACTGCTTCACTGCCATAGACTAAGTTGAAAGGACTATGTCCTGTAGCCTCTTTTACAGTTGTTCGAGTGGACCATAGAATTCCTGGAAGTTCATCAACCCAAGAGCCCTTGGCACCTTCCAGTTGTTTTTTAATGCCATTCACTATAACTTTGTTAGCAGCCTCCGCTTGGCCATTGGTCTGAGGGCGCCCAATGGCTGAGAACCTTGTTTGTATGCCGAACCTGGAGCAGTATTCCTTGGTTGGCTTACTGTCAAATCGCCGACCGTTATCAGATAGGAGAGTCCTCGGGACACCGAATCTTGTGATTATGTTCTTCCAAATGAAGCTCTTGACTTGTTTGTCACTGACTGTGGCTAATGGCTCAACCTCAATCCATTTTTTGAAGTAATCAACCGCCACTATGAGGAACTTCCTTTGTCCCGAGGCTGGGGGAAAAGGGCCGAGGAGGTCCATCCCCCATCGATCAAAGGGCAGTGTTGGTAGTATGGCGGTGAGGTCTTGAGCTGGCCTTCTTGGAATGTCAGAGTAGAATTGGCACTGTTTGCATTTTTGTACGAGGGTGGTGGCATCCTGTTTGAGTGTGGGCCAATAGTACCCTGATCTGAGGGCCTTCCCTGCAATGGTTCTTGTGCCCTGATGAGCACCACACGCCCCTTGATGTATCTCTCTTAGCACATAATTACCCTCCTCGGGAGTTATGCATTTTAGCAAGGGGTGGGTGAATGTCTTCTTGTATAAGTGGCCGTCGTGGAGGAGGAACCATTTGGAGGATTGTTTGACCCTCTCAGCATCCCGTGTGTCATCGGGAAGCTTTCCCTCAGCCAAATAGTCGATCAGGGGTTGCTGCCAATTGTCCCCTCGATCTATAATGTGTACAGCATTTTGTTCATTGATGCTTGGCTCTCTTAAGACTTCCCAACTGATTGTCCGAGGAGCCATCCACTCGGCTGAGCTAGTGAGCCTGGCTAAGGCATCGGCCTGTTGGTTCTCAGACCGAGGGATGTGGCGTATTTCGAACTTTCTCATTTTTTGGCTTACCCCCTGAACTTTCTGGAGGTACATCTTCATCCCATCTTCCTTGGCTTCAAATTCTCCGTTTACCTGCCCAACTATCAGGTGAGAGTCCGAATTAGCAATGACCGAGTGAGCTCCCGCTGCCTGACACATCTGAAGACCGAGGAGTAGGGCCTCGTACTCGGCTTCATTATTAGATGCCGTGAAGTCAAACTTCACCGCATACTCCAACCGATCGCCTTTATCTGTCTTGATTAATATTCCTGCCCCACACCCTGTCCGAGTGGCAGATCCATCCACAAATAGCTCCCATGGCTGGGAGTCGTTGGGGGAGGCTGGTCGGTTGGTGCACTCTACTATGAAGTCGGCTAAGGCTTAAGCTTTGATGGACCGTCGTGGTTCATATTGTAGGCCAAAGTCTGACAGTTGATTCCTCCACTCGGTCATTTTATTTGAATGATTTTTCCCCTCGAGCATTTTCTGAATGGGCTGTCCGGTTAGGACTTTAATCTGATGGGCTTGGAAGTATGGCTTTAGTTTTCGGCTAGCCATGATGAGGGCGTATACCAATTTTTCAACCTGAGGGTACCTTGATTCAGCCCCTCTGAAAGCGTGACTGATGAAGTACACCGGATGCTGAACCTTTTCCTTCTCGGCCACCAGAACAACACTTAGTGCATGCTCCGAGACCGCCAAATAAACGAACAAAGTCTCTCCCGGCAAGGGTGAGACCAGTTTGGGGATAGTAGTAAGATGTTGTTTGAGCTGCTGGAAAGCCTCTTCAGCTTCGGCATCCCACTCAAATGTCTTTCTTTTCAAAGTTCTGAAGAACGTTAGGCTCTTATCTGCTGACCAGAACAAGAACCTCCCGAGAGCTGCTATGCAACCCGTTAATCTTTGCACCTCTTTAAACAGCTAAGTCAATACCAAAAAGCTCAAAATGAAACTTGAAATAACCTCAAAAGTAGATCTAAGTCAAAATGAAACTTGAAATAACCTCAAAAGTAGATCTAAGTCAATACCAAAAAGAAAACCAAATTAAATCTTTTTTACACTTCGGAACCGTCTTAATGGGCTTTAAAACCAAATAACTTTAAACTCCAAAAACAAAAGTCAACATCAAGCAATAAAACTAATAAGTCCATCAAACTACGAAAACTACAATGCAAGCGCTCACACTCCAACCCAGGATGATTGACTATACCCACCTGTACCTGTAGCTTTCTTTTATTCTAGACTACTCGCCATCAAGTGGGTCATCGTAGGGCCATGTCAAAGATAAACCCTTGCACACAAACACGCACAATCAGCAAAGCTGAGTACATAAATACTAGAGACTATGCAAAACATGATTAATATTAAATTAAAAGGAAAGTATAACACACATACTTCTTACCGTTGATATCTCTTCACTTGTGCATAGACTCAAGGCATATAAATTATTTATTATATTTAGACTTTGGATTTCGCATTGAACGGGTTTTCTTTCCTTTAAAATCGCCCTATTGGGCACCAACATGGGAGCAACTCTAAGAAGGTATTACCTATGTCACATATAGTGACGGAATTTCAGCGCATTAAAAATATAAAAGAGTACAACGTCTTGTACCCTAATCCGAAGTCATAGATCACTGTTCCATACGACTCCCCCCATTGTTCATACTCAAGGTATATACGTTCCAAGAGTTTTGGTGTGAATCCTCTTTCACTTTACGTGGTTAACCGGTTTAACAATATTATGACTCACAAACAACAACACATAGTAGCATGCATGACATCAAACAAAACTGTATAAATTATCTTGGATTAATAAGTGATTCTAAAAATAATTGTGTGTCCTTTAATTAAACTAAACGTCCTTTACCACACATTAACTGTGAGTGGCTCACGATTTATTTTTCTTGACCAGATATTAAACTGTGAGTGGCTATGTAAATATTTGCTCATTAATCTTGTAGTAAACATGTGAATAAAAATTCACAAACTACCGTTCTTGTTGATTAAGTAACTAATCAACTTAACTAACTTTATTTTTCTTCTTCATTAACTATTGGCCAACTTTAGTAATAACTTTAACATTCCAATTACTCATGATATGATTATCAATTCTATAAAACGTGGAATGTCAAATTAATATAAAAATCATACTTTCATACTAGCATACTTCTCATGCAAGTCAACCAAACAACCATTCATATTCACATACATTACATGTAAGATCAACAACCAAGCATGAATGCTATTTTTACTTTCGCCGTTAGTATTACGTACCTTGTATTATAGTGGTGAACCGCCACAACTTCTAAAAGTCAACTAAATCAAATTCTCCTATACAGAGAAAACCGAAACTAAATTAAAACCTTGTTGACTAACTTCTACAACAACTCTAAACTAACTTTTTACATTGGAAACTTGTTCAAAACCTTCCCTATATAGTCTCTATTCAATTTCATACTTTATTTTAATTTTCCTTTCGAGAAACACTGGATTTTTCGATAATTTTCCGAAAATGGCAGCTTCATAATATTACTTAAAAACACTTAAAAACCCTTCTAAATATCATATATTGACCATAAAACAATATAGTCATGTCCTAAGATCATCATACAATATTTTGATGCATTAAAAATAATTATAACTAATGATTTCACGTGTCATTATTTTTATTAGCCATAAACATGTGTTAATAAAAATTTACAACTTTATTTATTTATTTATTCAAAACTCCTTAAAAACTCATCACAACATCATCATAAAATTCTTTTACAATCTAATACCATCATTATACATCAAATCTATGCTTTAAAATAATTTTTCATGAAATAAAACATGTTCATAATATTTTTACTCTATGTTTTCATGACTTTAAAAATTTGACAACAATATTAAACAACTTTAAAACCCTTAAAAACAAATCTAAATTTCATAAATCATCACAAATTTATACAATAATTTATGATCATAATACAAAAGTTTAGATCATTAAAAGCCATAAAACTACAAATTTCATGATTCCATAAACCCTAATTTAAAATTTCATGAACTACTTTATAAATTCATGCTTAAATATAATCATAACTTTATGAAACGTGATTAGAATCATAAAAACATGATTAAACATAACTATAAACATAAATTTATGCATAATTAGGTTAAAAAGAAAAGAGGAGAAAAGTTTTTTTTTTCTTTTTATAAATAGGTTCGAAAATTATCAAACGGGAGGAAGAGGTGGCCGGCGGTGGTGACTGTCGGCGACCAGGGCGGCGCGACGAGACTCTGGCGAGGAAGGGACGTGCGACGGGGAAGGGCGAGCGAAGAAGAAACGAGCGTCGAAGTTATTTTTTATTTTTTTTCGGAATTTCCAACCAATTTTTTTGTTACTATTTTTCTCTTGTTTTTTTTTTTTTTAAATCGTAATTCACTAATAGCAAAATAAATCTGAAAATTTCTGATTTAAGGGGTATTTATAGGCCCAAAGTAGGTTTTGGTGCAGCTACATAAATACCATTAATGTTTGAAATTACTTTTGTGCCCTTGTTTTAAAACAAAGTAGGAAACTTTAAAAATTCTATTTTTAGAAACTTATTAAAATATTTAATAAAACACAAAGTGACATAAAATATAATTTATAAACTTTGAAAATATAAAATAATTATTGTAATTAACAATTAATTTAAATTTCTTTCTTTAATATATTTATTGAACTTAAATTCTCAATAAATATACTAAAAACATACACATAAAATACGAAAATAACTTCTTAAAATACGTGAAAATATGGGGTATTACACTACAAGTAAGGCTTAGGGTGTGTAAAAGGTACCATGACTATGGTGTGTCCAAACTATACAAACCACAACTTAGTGGTGATCAAAGTGGGACATCCATTGTGAGTCACATAGGTCATGTATCCACGCGTCATGGTTTGGGATGCATTTAAATTAAGGAATAGTCCTAGGTGGTTCACCTAATCATCCTTAAAAGAAGTCCCTCGAGTTGTTTCAAGTGTTGAACACTCCTTAAGAGACGTGTATCCAAATGCAAATACCCTTACATCGAAATTGCATGCATTATGACAAACAAACAAATTCAATATTATAATTATGAAATTACGTAAATTTTTGAGTTTTGTCCACTCTCCCTTAAATTAAGAGAATATTCGTAGTGAAGTCGCCAAAGTGTGGACCCGGGACTTTGGGGGCCCACGTGCCCTTTTTACGAACATCGAATGTCTTTGTTAGTTGTGCATAGTGTGAGTATGCTTGGCTTGGGGGTGAGTCTAGAAGCTCAAAACCCAAGTAGAGAATTCACCACTGTGCTCTTTTCAGGAGCTCACAGAACCCCATTAGGTCATGCTGTAAGGCAGTTTGACACCACGGATAAGAAGGTGTCACATCTCTGGATTCGGGGAGGAGGGTAAGGACAAAGTAGTTCACCATGCCCCCCCCCCCCCTGTATAGCGGCCTCTTCTTGGTCTTATATGTAATTCATGATTATAATATTGATTTATAGCAATCATATTTCCTGTTTATCCTAAAGCATATAGGAAGTTTGCTAGGCGAGTTTATTTAGGTGATCACTTTAGGGTTAATCAATATTAAAAGGTACCTAAGCCGTTTGTGCAAAAATTAATCTTTACTTTATGTAAGAACATGTTTTTTTGGTCTTTTGAATAAACATGGATTATTTAGGTGATTTAAAAGAAATGAACAATTAGCATGCAAAATCAAATAAACAACCTAATTAATGTTTCTACCTAATGTTGATTTAAAGTTAAAACCAATTCATAATTAATTAATATTTCCTGAATTAAAGAAACATGGTCAAATTTCTAATAAAGGAAAATAAATCACATAAAATAACTCAATTAATTGAAGATCTCAAGATGTAAATGGTGTTGATGTTGGCCTTATTTGAAGTACCTAACGTGCGGCGGTAAAAAAAAAACTTCTTGATGCTTGAATAAGAACTTACACTAAAATTATAATTAAAACGTGTTTAGGGGATTAATTAATATTTTAATATCTGTAAGGGTAGTTTAGAAAGCACTTTTTTAGAGAGATGGCGCACTTTATTGCTTGTCACAAAACTGAGGATGCTAAACTTAGGTTTTCAAAGGTGTGGCTTCTTTATATTATAGAGAGATTGTGGCTTCTTTATATTATAGAGAGATTGTTTGATTGCATGTGGTTCCTAAAACCATTGTTTCTGATCGTGATAGCAAGTTTCTTAGTTACTTTTGGAAGGGTTTATGGGAATTGATTGGCACAAAGTTGTTGTTCAGCACTTCTCATCATCCGCAAACTGATGGACAAACTAAGGTCACTAATAGAACAATTGGTTCATTGCTTAGGGGACTTGTGAGTAAAACTGGCAAAGATTGGGACGTGAAGCTAAGTCATGCAGAATTTGCGTACAATAGAACACCTACCTATGCTACTCAACATTCACCTTTTGAAGTAGTTTATGGAATCAATCCTTATGTTCCTATTGATTTGCTTGCTATTCCTAAAAACGAGTATATCCATGAAGATGCAAAGAAGCAAGCTGAGAACATGTTGAAGTTGCATAAACAAGTAAAAGCGAGAATTGAGAAAGTAAATGAGATGTACAAGAAAAAAGCAAATAAGAAACGCAAGTCTAAGACATTCAATCCAGGTGATTTGGTTTGGGTTCATCTTAGAAAGGAGAGGTTTCCAGGAAATCGCAAACACAAACTCATGCCTAGAGCTGAGGGTCCTTTTAAAATCTTAGAGAAGTATGGTGATAATGCTTACAAGATTGACATTGGAGAAGAGTATGGCATGGCTAGTACCTTTATTATAGGGGATTTAACTCCTTACTTGGATGATAAGCAGAGTCAAGAATTGAGGACAATTCCTTTTGAAGAAAGGGAGGATGATTAGGAAGCAGATTCAAGCATTGACGAGAAAGAGAAAGAGTTGATTCTAAGTCGTTCTGAGATTCAAGGATTTGTTCATTTGGGTTACATGGCTTTGGATTAGCTCATGGTCATTGTTGCATAACACTCATGCTTGAATAAGGCCACACGCCACTTGGTGTTCACTTGGCGTTCAAGGTTAATTACTTGGCGTTCACTTGGCGTTCATGGTTAATTACTTGGCGTTCAACACTTGGAAAGGAAGGTTTATTAGTTAGCATTCAACATTGACAAAGCATAAGTTGGCGTTCAAACATTGGCAAGCATAAGATGGCGTTCAACACTTGGCAAGTATAAGTGGCGTTCAAATTGGCGAGTATTTGGCGATTTTTCCAAGTTATTGGGCAACGAGTTATCCTGTAATTTCTAGTTTAAAATCTGATGATTATCTTATTAATTAGTTATTTAGATAAGTTGTTAGGATATTTTCTTGATTAGGTAGTTTGTTAGAGTTTGTTAGGCAAGATAAGATCAACTTGCAATGATGAGGTGACATTCTTATCAAGTTGTATGTTATCTTGTGAGAGCCGAATTTCCTAGGATTTGTGTGTGTTTAGGAGTTGTTTTATTTCCTAGATAATTTAGGGAGTTTAACCAAGGATGTTTAGGAGTCCTAAGGTATTTGTACTATAAATTCTCATGTTTTATTCAATAAAATAAAGACTTTGATTATTGTTCATACTTATTATGCGTTATTTTGTGTGAGAGTTTCACCCAAAATTACAAAAAAAAGATTTCGAGTGTTTTGAGAGTTAGAAGCTTCAAAATATTCACTATAGTTTTAGTATTTGTGAATGAGTGTTCTCACAAAGATTAAAACAACCTTAGAACTAGATTGTTGAGTATTCCAATCTAACCTAAGTTTGTGAGTTTCGTTGATTGTGAGTGTTCCAATTCACGAAGTTCTATAAAATCAATCTATCTTAAGTTTAATCCCTTAGTTTGAACATAAGATATAGATCAGCAACCACCTATTTGACAATGCACCTTAAACTCGTATCCCTAAGTATTATACGTAGAGATTTTGTAAGCCTTATTGCTCATGACCCTTATAATCCATAAAGTTATACTTCACTTAGATGTTTAAATTGTTAGCTACTTCACTTAGAAGTTTGGAGTACAAGTCACCTGACTTAGAAGTTTAAATCATAAGTTGAAGATTTTAACTTAGAGATTCCTCATAGAAACTCCATTTATAAGCCTGATCAGGAAGCAGATTCAAGCATTGAAGACAAAGAGCTAATATTGAGTCGTTTTGAGATTCATGGTATGCGTGGATTAGGGTTCCATGGCCTTGTCTTGGCTCATGGTCATTGTTGCTTAAGTCTAATGATACTTGGATAATGGTCTAAGGCCATTAGGGACGTTGGTTTAGCTAAGGGATAGATTTGTTGTTGAGCCTATGGGTTTTCTTCCCACTCCACTTGGTAGGGTTTTCCCATATGGTGTTTTGTGATGTTTTATGAATTTCTTAGTGAGTCTTTATGATCATAGTTGATGGAATCAAGCATGGGAAACACAAAAATGGAGGTTTCTTGAAAAATAGATTGAAGCTTCAAAGGTTTCTTGAAGTTCTTGAAAATGGAAGTCCTTCAAAATTGCGCAAAAACACCTTATTGAGTATGGCGGTGATTTGGCGTGTGAACAAGCGTGTTGGGCAACTTGGTTGTCCGTGTTTTCTTTGTTGTTTGACCAAGTCAACTTTGTTTAGTCAAATTGTAGTTCGTTCCTTAGGTTGGATTTCGGAATTTGGTCGGAAAAGGAACAAGATTCCGGCATATCTTTTAGGAATCCTAAATTAGGTCGGTTTAGGCATATTTTCCGTGTTTGTTAGGAGATTTTCCATGTTTTCCTAGATTTACTTGGCTTGGGGCTAAAGTCTAGGATTAGTTGGTTAGATTAGAATATCTAGTAGTCATATTGTTATAAATACTCGATTGTTTCAGAATAAAATCAGATTACAAGTTTATAAACAAATACACATTGTGTTTACGAGTGATTTTGTGGTGAGGGTTTTGCACGAAATTCTTCAAGGTTTTCTGAATAATTTTGAGAGTTAAAAGCTTCAATTATTCACCATTGTTAGTGTTTGGTTGAGTGTTCACATAAGAATAAAACGCCCTAGAGTTTAGTTTGTGAGGTTTCCTATCTAAAGCTAGGATTTCCGGAATTACGAAGCATTGTGAGTGTTCTTTGCAACGTTTTTTTATCTTCAATTATCTTGAGTCCAGCACTTAGTTTAGACCTGAGATAGATCAAGTGGTATCAGAGCTGCAGTTTTAACCCTGGCTAGTGAAGGAAGTTCGTCAAAAGAGACGGTGAACGTCGAACTTTTCAATCAACTTGCGGAACAAACAAAAAAACTTCAAGATTTGTTTCTAGGATTATCTACTGAAGTGATTCGTATGAGGGGTAACCTTAGACCCCCAGATGATGATCGTGGTTTGAAGTTTGAAGTTGGGGAATTTGATGGCCAAGGTGACGTTGAGGCCTACCTTGAATGGGAGCTTGCATTAGAACGGTACTTTGAGTTCAAAGGCACCAACGAGGAGAAGAAGTATAAAATTGCCGTGGCTAAGTTGTCTAAGTATGCGTCCATGTGGTTTAATGGAGTTAAGAAGAATAGGCAACGTGAAGGCAAGAGCAAGATTGAAACTTGGGAGAAGCTTAAGAAGATCCTAAGGAAAAGATTCGTTCCTTCAAATTATCAACAAGATTTATACATTAAGTTGGCTACATTGAAGCAAGGTACGAAGGCAATGGAGGATTATATTGCCGACTTTGAAAAGCTAACTATGCAATGTGAGATTGAAGAAAGGGAGGAACAAAGGATTGCTCGTTTCATTGGAGGTTTAAATCTAGATATTCGTGACAAAATAGAATTGCAACCAAATCTATCTTTTGATGAAGTGAGTAAAACAACGGTGATCTTAGAAAAACAAAGGAAGCGTGGAGTGTCTAAACCAACCACGAGGCCATATCAAGGCTTCAAGACTTCTAGTGCTTCATCAATCAATGAATCTAAGGTTGAGCCTAAGAAGAACATGACTTCTAGTATGGATAAGGGCAAAAGGACCGAAACTTTGGAGGATGGTGCTCCTAAGGTGACTTGTTTCAAGTGCAAGGGTTATGGTCACTACAAAAAGGATTGTCCAACCTTGAGAACTTTGACAATTCGTGAAATCCAAGAGATTGATGCCCTTGAGGATAACAATCTTGAGGAAGAAGGGAGTGACATGGAAGAATGCCACCCAGAAAGTGACGAGGAACAAGAGGGGGAGCCTTATGAGAACAATTTGGTCCTTAGAAGGGTATTGCACTCAAAAACCGTAGATGAGGATCAACGTGAAAACATCTTTCACACTCGTTGCAAGGTAAACGATACTAAATGCAACCTCATTATAGATGGTGGTAGTTGTGCTAATGTTATATCATCAAAGTTGACGGACAAGTTGCAATTAAAAACAACGAGACACCCTAAGCCATACAAACTTAAGTGGTTAGATGATGTCAATGAAGTTAGGGTCCGTAAGCAAGCCTTGATTAATTTTGCAATTGGCAACTATCATGATGAAGTATTGTGTGATGTTGTGCCTATGGATGCGTGTGATATATTGTTGGGTAGACCTTGGCAATTTGATCGAAAAACTGTGCATGATGGTAAGACTAATGTATACAAGGTCGTCAAGGATGGCAAGACTAAGGCCTTGTTTCCACTTACGCCTAGTGAACTTGGAAAACGGCACAAAGAGGCGACCAAGGTTGACAACAAGGTGATATTTGCTACTAGAAAACAATTTGAAAGGGTTATGATTGATCAAAACGTGGCATATCTACTTCTAGCCAAGGAAGTGAAGACTTTTGACGAAATTGAACACCCAAAATTACGAGCCTTACTTCGTGATTTTAAGGATGTGTTTCCGGCAGATTTGCCTCAAGGATTACCCCCAATAAGAGGTATTGAACATCAAATTGATTTGATCCCTAGAGCTCCTATCCCAAACAAGCCTCCTTACAGATGCAACCCAGAGGAGACAAAAGAGTTACAGAGACAAATTAACGAGTTGATGGAACGAGGATATGTGAGGGAAAGCATGAGCCCTTGCGCAGTTCCCACGTTGTTGGTTCCAAAGAAGGATGGGACATGGCGTATGTGCATTGATAGTAGAGCTGTGAATCACATCACAGTGAAGTACAGGTTTCCTATCTTGGATGGATCAACCATAACACCTTCTCCACTAACAACATATCCCAGAAAAACGATCTTGTCTTGCATGAAATCACATTTCTCACGTTTTCCATAGAGCTTTTGTTCACGCAACTTATCAAACAACAGTCTTAAATGCCCTAGATGTTCATGAATGCTTGAACTATAGACAAGTATATCATCAAGATAAACATCAATAAACTTGTTTAAGAAAGGACGTAGCACCTCATTCATAAGGCTCATAAACGAGCTTGGAGCATTACACAACCCAAAAGGCATCACTAGCCACTCATAGAGACCTTGTTTGGTTTTGAAAGCCGTCTTCCATTCATCTCCTTCTCTAATGCGCATCTGATGATAACCACTTCTCAAATCAATCTTCGAAAAGATTGTAGCACCATGTAACTCGTCCAACATGTCCTCCAATCTAGGCATAGGGAATCTATATTTAATAGTAATGTTGTTTACTGCTCGAGAATCAATACACATGCGCCATGTACCATCCTTCTTTGGCACAAGGAGAGCCGGAACTGCACAAGGACTCATGCTTTCACGAACCAAGCCTTTCTCCAACAACTCGTCAATTTGCCTCTGTAACTCCTTGGATGCCTCAGGATCACACCTATAAGCAGGTTTATTTGGAATTGGCGCCCCAGGAATAAAATCAATAGCATGTTCTATCCCTTGGATAGGTGGTAACTCGACAACTCTTCCGGAAAGACATCATGGAACTCGTTCAAGAGCTTTTGTAATTGTTCATCTTGTACCTTGGACTCCTTTGCAACTTCCTTAATCACAAGAATTTACATAGGAGTGTCTTGCTCAACCTCTTGCTTGAGTTCTTTTCCTGTTAGAAACAAGCTAGGCTTCGTGTTTTTAGGGTTAGAGTTTGCATGAGTCTCCTTCGTCTCTTTTGGAGACAATGACAATAAATCAATCCGCTTCTTTCCACAAAGGACCGAATATACATTAGATTCACCATCATGCTTCACTTGTCTATCAAATTGCCATGGTCGTCCCAAAAGTACTTGACAAGCACTCATAGGCACCACATCACACCATAATTCATCATTATACTTGCCAATATCAAACGAAACAAGGGCTTGTTTCCTTACCTCAATCCCCTTTGTGTCATCAAGCCAATTAAGCTTATATGGACGAGCAGGGAGTTTTTGATGTGTGTCCTCAGCACATATAATGTCAAACTCTTCTTCCTCTTTCTCCCATTGACGAACAACATGAATGTGTAGTTGACGTTTCATTGTGCAATTAGAAGCAATGTGTCCATAACCATGACACTTAAAACAACGTCGCCTCTCTTCAAAGTCGGCCTTAGACAAAACCTTCTTAGGTTTTTCACTAGATGGATGTGAGGATCCAATGGGCATGGGATTAGGGTGTTGTGGGTTCGTTGATTCCTTGTTCAATGAAGTAGAATATGTTGGTTTGGTAAAAGGCACATATTAGTTCTTTCCATCCTCCTTGGAACGCTTCTCTACTTTCAATGCCTTCTTGCACAAATCGTTAAAATCAACGTATTGCCCCAAATCCAACTCACGTTCAATAGAACGATTTAGTCCCTTCAAAAATCGTGCAATTTCCATGCTTTCCTTCTCTTGAAGGTCACATAACAATGCTAACTTCTCAAATTCAGCAATATATTCATTAACACTCATAGATCCTTGGTATAAAGAAGTTAGTTTTATGTAATTTTGTTGCTCAAAATCAATTAGGACATACTTGTCACGCATCTTTGCACGCAACTTCACCCATGAAGTGATTTTTGCCTTGTTTTGACGTAGCCACTTGGAATTCAAACCCTCATACCATAACCCTACACTCTTCACAAGACGAATATATGCAATCTTGAAGGTTTTTCAGTCATCAAAACCCTTATACTCCGCAATTTTCTCAACTTGCCATTCCCAATCTAAGTAATCCTCTGGAGTACCTTGCCCATGGAAATCATCAAGTTTAATGCCTCGATCATCCAATGTAGACTTTCATTTAGTCTTCTTCTTTGAGTCAAGGGTTGAATATGACGAAGATGGGTCACCATCATCATCATCCTCCTCGTCACTTCCCTTCCCTTTGTAGTAGATGCTATTAGGATCGTTTTGTCGTTGAGATTGACGAACAAGTGCGTCTATCCTTGATATGAATTTTCATGTGAACAAAAACTCACAAAGGGATATACTAAAATTTCGAACCTATAAAGACCCAGTCACCAAGATTCTTAATTTTAGGTTGATTTTTAGTCCTTTGATTAAAGCATAAGCACCCTCAAAGCTACTAATTAAATCACAAGAGTACAAAGAATTTAATCACCAACTCTTAAATTTCGGATTTTTGTTTTCAAGTAAACAAACAACTTTTTTTTATTCAACTCCAACTTAATTAATTACATTCTAATGTTGAGACTATTTATAAGTATAATCATCAACAAAATCTTAACTAAAATAGACTAAAAAAACACGCCTAAGACTAGGAAAATAAATCCTACTTTTCCTCAACAAACTGAAGATAAGATTGCCACATCATCATGCAACTTGCACTTTGATCTTATCTTTCCTAAAAACTCTAACTAACTAACAAATCAAGAAAATATCCTAACAACTTATCTAAATAACTAATTAACAAGATAATCATCAGAATTTTAAGCTAAAATTTACAAAAATACTTGCTGCCCAAGAACTTGGAAAAACGACCAAAAACAAGCTTCAAGAAACCATTCCTTTTGTGCGCAATTTTCAAGATTATTTCAAGAATTTCAAGAAATGCTTCAAGATCCAATCTTTTAATCAAGAAACCTTTAAGAATCTGTCTTCCATGTATTTTAGCATAATTATGATGATCAAGACTCACCAAGAATTAAAAGACACAATGCCAAAAATGAGAAAAACCCTGTGGGAAAAAACTCATAGGCAAAAACCATCTTGTTCCCCAAATCCACCATTCTTGCCTTGATTTTCGTGCCATATTATTGACATGTGACCATGCACACGCAAATTCCTACCCTTGATGCACTCATATAGCTTATATCACTGTATGCAATTATTTCACCTATGGTTGCACCCTTGCCCTTGTCATCACCACCTTCAAAGTTGATTGCATTGATATCATTAATATCATTTCTTGCACTGATATCATTAATATTATCAATGTCACTGGTGCTTGCATCATCCTCCCCTTCTTCAAAAGAGTTTGACCTCAAACTTCGAAGTTGTTCATCAGGCACATATGGAGATAGATCACCAATATTAAAAGTAGCATGGACTCCATATTCACCTGGTAGCTCAAGTTGATAAGCATTATCACCAACTTTCTTCAAAATTTTAAATGACCCATCACATCTAGGCATCAATTTATTTTTCCTATGGTTAGGAAACCTTTCCTTCTTGAGATGTAACCAAACCAAATCTCCTTCCTGAAATTTGCGTGGGTTCCTGTGCTTATTGGCTCACAATTTATACTGATCATTCACCTTTTCAATTCTTGCTTTGATCCGTGCATGTAATTTCTGCATATATACTGATACTCCATCCTTTGAAACTACATACCCTAGGATTGTAACACTACTCACCATGAAGTAACACTTCTCCAATATCCCATACAATTTTTGCTGCCTCAGGATTTCAAAAACCTGTCTTTGATGCTGCAGATGATCTCCATTGTTTCTGCACTCATAGAGAGCCAATTTGGTTTTGAAAGTTGTTTTCCATCCATCCCCTTCTCTCATTAATTCCTCAATCTGTCTTTGTATTTCCTTAGTCTCCTCAGGATTGCATCCATATGCTGGTTTATTAGGAAACTGAGCACCTGGGATTAAGTCAATCTAGTGTTCAATGCCCCTATTGGGTGGTAATCCTGGTGGTAAGTCATCTGAAAATACATCTTCAAATTCCTTCAACAGTGGTTGAAGAATATTAGGGATTGCAGATGTTTCAACTCTCACATCTTTGGCCATCAACAGAAATACTTGCTGGCAACCAGTCAATTCTCTCTCCAATTCCTTAGGATTAGTCAAAAACACTCCCTTCTTATTCTCCACATTCAATTGCTTCTTGTTTTGCGCTACTTTTAGAGGTTTCAAAACAATTAGCTTGTTAGTTTCCTGTCTCCTGATGATGTAGTCATTCGTTCTTCCATCGTACTTCACAAATCGATCATATTGCCATGGTCTACTAGGCAATATATGACAAGCATCCATTGGACAGACATCACATATCACCGAATCCTCAAATTTACCAATCTTTAAATTTATCATGGCTTGCTTAGTCACCTTGACATCACTGGTGTTGCTTAGCCAATGTAACTTGTAAGGTTGAGGATGATTGTATGTGGGGTGATTCAATTTCTGAATCAAATAGGTAAAGAACACATTAGTACAGCTGCCACTATCAATTATCACATCACACAGCCTTCCCTGTACATTACACCTGGTCACGAAAATTTTGTCCCTCTAGTTCTCTTCAATTGGCGCAGGTTTAGACTGAAGAACCCTCCTGAGGACCAATGCTTGACCCTGTGTTTCTGCCTCTACTTCTTCCATATCATTACTGCTTTGTTCTTCTTGGGAATCAATATCTCCATCCTCCCCTTCTTCAAGAAGAACATCTAAGTAGGCATCCTCGATTTCCTTTGCTTCCCAAGCAGTGATTACCCTGGAGTTTGGGCAATTTCTTTGTATGTGTCCTACTCCCTGACACTTGAAGCACTTCCTGTTATCTTCAGGAATTGTCAATGGTTTGATTGGAGTGGCTTCCATTTTATCATTGTCGAACATAGGCTTAGCACTAGATGGCTCGGAATACACCACTTCCTTCTTGGACTCATAGGATTTAAAGAATGCTTTTGGCTTCTTTGAATTCCCATATTTTTCTACCCTGAGTGCCACCTTACATATCTCATCATAGGTCCAGTAGGGTTGTAATTCTACTTTTGCCCTAATGGATCCATCCAGTCCTGCCACAAACCGAGCAACTTTGTGATCCTCCTTTTCTTCTATGTCACACAATATCAACAATTTTTCGAAAGCATTGATGTACTCCTCAACAATTTTCTATCCTTGTTTCAGGGTATGCATCTTTAGGAAATTGTTCTGTTCATACTCATGTGGTACAAATTTTTTTCTCAATTCCCTTTTTAATTTGCGCCAAGAGCAAATTTTCGCCCTTCCTTCCTTTTTGCATTTTCTTTGGAATCCTTCAAACCATAAGCTAGCATAAGATGTTAGTTTTAATTCTGCCACTCTGAAGGCCTTATGATCGTCATACTCGTTGTAATCAAAAATCTTTTCGGTTCTCTTCAGCCAATCAAGGAAAATTTCTGGATCTAAACTGTCGTTGAACTCAAGAACGTCCAACTTTAAGCTACGATCATCATCCTTCTGTTTGTCACGCCTCCTATGCCTGTTTCGGACATCTTCTTCACTAGAACTTGTGTCATATTCACGCCTAGGCTTGCTTGCACTCCTCTGGTATTTTCATCACTTGAACTTGCGTCACTTTCATCAATTGCGTGACCCTTTTTCTTTTTTTTCGAACTTCCTGATACAAAATTCCTTACTTCTTCCAACATGGTTCGCAGTTCTCTAATTTCATTGTCCCTTCGAATTTCTCTGGCTTGTTCTAAGGACAATCCTCTTTCAAAATTTGAAGAAACTTCGTCACCACCGCTTTCCATAGCAATGTTGCTTCAAGTGTTTTAATTAATTAATTGATGAGCACTTGAGTATAAAAGACACCTCAACGAGAGCACCAAATTTGATGTGAATTTTCGTGTGAACAAAAACCTACAAAGGGATATACTAAAATTTCGAATCTATAAAGACCTAGTCACCAAGATTCTTAATTTTAGGTTGATCAATTAGTCCTTTCATTAAAGCCTAAGAACCCTCAAAGCTACTAATTAAATCACAAGAGTATACAGAATTTAATCACCAAGTCTTAAATTTCGGATTTTTGTTTTCAAGTAAACAAACAACTTTTTTTTATTCAACTCCAACTTAATTAATTACATCCTAATGTTGAGACTATTTATAGGTATAATCATCAACAAAATCCTAACTAAAATAGACTAAAAAAACACGCCTAAGACTAGGAAAATAAATCGTACTTTTGCTCAACAAACTAAAGATAAGATCGCCACATCATTATGCAACTTGCACTTTGGTCTTATCTTTTCTAACAAATTCTAACTAACTCACAAATCAAGAAATATCCTAACAACTTATCTAAATAACTAATAAACAAGATAATCATCAGATTTTTAAGCTAAAATTTACAAAAATACTTGCTACCCAAGAACTTGGAAAAACGCCCAAAAACACGCTTCAAGAAACCGTTCCTTTTGTGCGCAATTTTCAAGATTCTTTCAAGAACTTCAAGAAATGCTGCAAGATCCAATCTTTTAATCAAGAAACCTTTAAGAATCTGTCTTCCATGTATTTTAGCATAATTATGATGATCAAGACTCACCAAGAATTAAAAGACTCAATACCAAAAATGAGAAAAACCTTGTGGGAAAAAACTCATAGGCAAAAACCATCTTGTTCCCCAAATCCACTATTCTTGCCTTGATTTGCGTGCCATATTATTGACATGTGACCATGCACTCGCAAATCCCTACTGTTGATGCACTCATATAGCTTATATCACTGTATGCAATTATTTCACCTATGGTTGCACCCTTAACCTTGTCATCACCACCTTCAAAGTTGATTGCATTGATATCATTAATATCATTTCTAGCACTGATATCATTAATATTATCAATGTCACTGGTGCTTGCATCAATCCTTGCCTTTTCTTGTTTATGCCCTAACTCCAAGGCTTGTAATTTTTCGGGCACAACCCTTTGGAAGTTTTTAGTAGCCTCAAGAAACTCCTCTTCCGCCATAAGTAATCGAAAACCTGAAATCTAATACGAAGTTGATGTGGATTTTAAGTGGTAGTTGCAAATAACACTCAAAACTCACGAAAATTTTCAATCCTAGCTATCAAATCCAAATAAATTGATTGAAAACTAATTAATTAAACCAATCCAGAGAATAACTAATCTGATTTCTAGTCTAAATCTTAGATATTTTGCAAATTATATCTAGTGACCATATTTCCGAATAACAACCCAAGGTTGACCAAGTCAAACAACTTGAAAAACCGTGTTGACTCCTATAGTTTAAGAACGAGTAACCACATGAAAAGCAGTACTTCAGTCACGTTTTTTTTTGGTGTTGGCCATGATTTTTAGCTTCCCTTTAGATGGATCAAGAAAACCCCATCTTTGGCACAAATACCCCAAAAAAGTCACAGTGGTACCATGAAAAACACTTTTCGAGCTTAGCATAGAGCTGTTGTTCTGTAATGTCCCAAAACACACTCTTAGAGGGCTTAGATGATCATTACACTCTGCGATACACCAAATATCATATAATATACAACTACAAACTTACCAATTATGGCCTTTAAGACTCATTCCTCAACTCATAACGTAATAGGTGCATTAGTTAACCCAAAGGATGATAACCATTCATAAAGCCCTCTAGCTTTGTTTTTTAAAACCTGTTTTCCATCATCACTTCCTTCATTCGATTTTGAATCGATGATATCCACTCCTCAAATCAATCTTTGAAAATAATGGGGAACATGTTAATCATCTAGCAAATCAATCCAAAATCTAGGTATAGGAACCTTATAATGACGGTTATATTTGTTAACTGCACTTGAATCAATACCATTCTCACGTAACATTCCTCTTACGGTAATATTAATTGTGTCCCCCCCCCCCCCCCCAGGGCCACAGCACCCATGGGACTCGATGCTCTCTCTCACGTATCCCCTCTCCATTAATCCTCAATCTGCCTTGTATCTCTTAGTCTCCTCTGGATTACATCTCATGCAGGCTGTTAGGAATTGAGAACCCAGGAAAATAAGATCAATTGATGTTCAATCCCTCTTATGGTGTAATCCTGGTGGCAAATCATTAGGAACAATCTGAAACTCATGCAAATAGATGCAAAACCCTAGGACCTCTGGGGCCTTCATCTTGTACTCTTTGGCTAACAACATATAAGACATAGAACTTGTTTAACTCCCTTTCTAACTCCTTTCAACCACCAACAAACACCTTTAGAATTAACCATCTTGTTTTAGGTTTAAAATTCAATCAAGGGTTTTACTGCATATGATTTTTTCATTAGGGTTCTTACGCACAATATGAACATTTGTCCTCCCATAAACTTCACAAAACGATAATTGCCAAGGCTACCCAATAAGATGTGACAAGAATCCATAGGACAAACATCACAAAAGTACTGATCCTCAAAATTTACCAATTTTAACGCAATCAAGGCTTTTGTTTACCTTAACACACTTTGGTTGACTAAAGCCAAGGTAGGCTTGATGGTTGGGAGTATCTTATGTGAATTGCGAGCTTTCCACCAACAACGTAGATACTACATTTGTGCAAACTTCCAGTATCTATGATTACATCACAAAGCTGCCTTGAACATTACACCTGTGAGAAAAAATTTTATCCTTGACTCTCCAAAGGTTGTCAACTGGGAGATTGTAATACCTACGTCACACCAAGGATTGGCTTGTGTTGGGGTTGGATTTCCTCGTGTCTTCCTCAATATTTATCCAGTGCATACTCTTCCTCTCCCTCATCCCATACCATCTCCTCCTCTTCTTCAAGGCTTTCCCCACCTACCAATTGCGAGTTGTGTGACCCTAAGCCAATGAGGACAATCTGCTTTTGAAGGGACCTTGCCTGTGACACTTGAAACAAACAATGCGTGAATCACTATCTGGCTTTGAAGTTGAACTCTTATCCTTGATGAAAGGGTGTTTAGTAACCTTATCAAAGTTTGGTTGTTGAGAAAAGTATCACGCTTTCTTTAGAATCATAGTTTTTTTGAGTTAGTAAGTCTTTGGTTTGCGTGCAACTGTTCTCAACCCTTGCTGCCAATCTTACAAACTTCATCAAAGGTCCAATAGGTTGTAATCGACCTTCTTCCCTTATATTTTTTTTTTTTTTTCTCATCTAGACCAGCCACAAAACGAGCCACTTTGTGGTCCTCCTTTTCGTTAAATCACAAATCATGATCAATTTTTCAAACTCACATTATACTCATCAACCGTTTTTCTATCTTGTTTTTAAAGTATGCATCTGATGAAATTGTTTTGTTCGAAATATTTGAGGAACCAAAAAAGTTTCCTAATTCCTTTTTAAATGTAAGAAAGGGAAGAGTTTTTGATCTACCTCTTTCATTCTCTTTCTTTGGTAACCCCTCTCCAAGCCATAAACTTGCATAGGAAGTGAGTTTTAATTCCGCCAATTTATAGGAATTATGATATCATATTTTTGTAACGAAAAATCCTCTCAACCCACTACGAATCCAATCTAGAAATTTTTAAGGATCCATACCTCCCATTATACTTAGGAATTCGAGGTTTAAGATTTCGATCATCATCCCTCATCTTTCCCTTATGTTGGGCCCTGATCTTGGTTCTTCATCGATCACGGGAACTTGATGGAGTATCCTTTTTTGGTTTACGTACATTTACACTCTCTTGCTCACTTCACTTGATGCATGAGCCCTCCTCTTGTTAGATTGGTAGGAAAGTTTCTTGGTTAGAAGCCATAAGGTAGGACTTTCATCTAAACGAGCTTTAACTCGTCAATCTTCTCCTTGCAATCGTAGCTCTTTTGCTGACCAGCTCAAACCTTCGTGAATCCTTGTGGATTTCATCTCCACCTTCTTGAGCCAATGATATTGATAATTGAATAATTGAGAGTGATGAATACTTCAACGAGAGCACCAAAAGTTGATGGAATTTTGTTATACCAAACGCCACTCACACAAAGGAAAACTAGACTTCAAATGTGATTAAGCAACGCACCACAAATTCGACTTCTTTAAGGCGAATAATGGAGAATTTGATTAAGAAAAGCACCCTCAAATTCCTAAGAACATCCTCAGTGAGATAAAGCAAAAAGAACCACTCACCATGAATTTCTCACAAGAAGAAACTCTCAAAAAAGGTTCTTCGTGAAACAAACGAAACCGCGGGAAAATTATGTTTTTCAATCAAGCTAATCTTATTTTATTGATGTATTTTACATTCCATTTATAGCTAAACCTGCCACACAATATTTCAGATCTAAAAAAACACATCCTAACGACCTTAGATATATGGTATAACAATAACTAAGATTGGATAACAAGAAGAAAATCTTAACAAAACCGGATACATATCTTGACACATATATTTTGTAATATGCTTTTAGTCTAAATCTTAGATATTTTGCAAATCAAATCTAGCCACTATATATCAGAGAAATAACAACCCTAGGTGACAAGTCAAACAACACCAAATTCCGCGTTGACAACGTTGCCCACAACTTCAAAAATCTTTCAAAAAATCCGCATATGCATTGCGTTGATTCTCGTTGATTTGGATTTTTTGTCGGGAATTGCCGATTTCAAGAACTTCAAGAAGAAAACTCTTCAAGCTTCAATCTTATTTCAAGAAAACCTCCATTTTGTGTTTTCATGCTTGATTCATCAACTTGACTCATAAACTAATCAAGAAAAATAACAAAACACCATATGGTAAAACCCTATTCAAATGAGTGGGAGAAAACAATAGCTCTCAACACTTCTAAACTACTACTATACTTGCTTACATTTACGTGAATACGCTTGTGCATGAACCCTGCACACGTAAAAATCCACCTAGCCAACCCAAGAAGACTTGTGTCTCATAAGCCACTAACTCCCCCAAGGTTGGCTTCTTGTTTCCACTTCAATCAAACCCCAACCCTCGAAGTTTTGCTCATTGATATGCGTATCATCTCCTCGCTTCAAAAAGAGTTGTCCTCAAACCTCGAAAGTTGGTAATCAGAACATAAGGAGCTAAATCCACAATGTTGAAGTAGCATGGATCCATATTTCCTGGTAATTCAATTTGTAAGCATTATCCCCCACCTTTACTTATGATTTTTAAACGGTTCCATCACAAAACGAGGCATAAGTTATTCTTCCTTTGATTTGGAAATTTTCCTTCTCAAAGTGTAACCAAAACCAAATCCCCTTCTTTGTTAGACATGTTGTGATTTATGTTTGTTGCTCGTGCCTTTGTAATATCATTACCCTTATCAATTCGAGCCCTACTTCTGCATGAAGTTTTGCATTATAAGCAAAAGGATGAGGGGAAGAGTGGGGGGACTTTCTTTTTTAGCCATCCTTACACTCCATTTCCTTTGACCTTCTTTTCTCTACCTCGCTCCGCCCCTTTTCTTCACACTCCTCCACTACCCTTTAGGCAATACTTACAAAATCAATTGGTAATTAGGATTAACTCCATAAACAATCTCGAAAGGTGAGTGATTAGTAGCTAACTAGGTGACCTAATTATAAGCAAAATTCAGCATGAGAAAGCTTCAAATCCAATCTTTTTGTGCCTTACTAACCAAACCACGCAAACAAAAACCCCTAGTGTTCGATTAGTGAACTCTGTTTGCCCATTTGTTTTTGAGGATGATAAGAGGCTAAACCAAATTTCGTGCCTATTAGTCTCCCAAGGACTTCCAAAAGTAGCTCATATAAATTTGGTCTCTATCACTTACAAGCTTTGGAACCCATGTAACCTTATGAGTCTTTAAAGTATAAGTCCGCATCATTCATAGCATCATCTGTCTTGTGACATGGTTGTGTTAAAATGAGCAATCTTTGAAAATCTATCAACCACTAACATAAATAGCATCTTTTCCCCTTGTGTCCTTGCGTAACCCTCAATGATCCATAGAAAACATTTTCAAGGTCCCTTTGGACTGGCAATGGAGGATTCAAAACTTAATGAAAGGCTGCTTTCGCCTTTTGGAAAAGTAGCACATGAGCAATTATGGCCTCAACATCAACAATCATTTTGGCCAATAGAATGTTCTGCAACATGGTTAGTGGTTAGTGTCTTTGTAATGCCCAAAAATGTCCAGCAATACTCCTCAGAGCCTCCCTTAATAACAACCACGTATAGAAACATTTAGGTATGCACAATAGATACCTTTAAACAAAAACCATCATGTAGCACATAGGAACTCATAGAAACCCTTTAGAAGTTGCGCCATTATTGAGTCCAAACTACCATCTTGCTCGTAAAATTGTGTTTTATCAACTCTAATCCAAGCAATCTTAAAGTTCAAAAACACCAAGCAAAGATACCTTCTTGACAAAGCATCGCAACAAACATTAGACTTCCACGTTTATGTACCTGAAGAGGAAGTGAAAAGATTGCAAAAATTCAAACCCATTTACATGTCTTGGATGTCAACTTTTGTTGCCATGAATGTGCTTAAATGCTTCATGATAATCAGAATGTTAATATGAAGTGGGTTAGCCTTAAATAATGACTCCAATGATCCAAAGCTCTAATAATGGAATAAGAACTCCTTGTCATATGTAGAAAGAGTTAGTTTAGCAAAATTCAACTTCTCACGAAAGAAGCGATGGCCTCTTCCCTTGGACTAGAACAGCACCAATTCCAACCCCACTGCATCCGTCTCACTTCAAATGGTTTAGGAAATATTGGTAAGGAAGTATGGGTGTGTTAAAAGCAACTTCTTAATCAATTCAAAAGCTTTATTGTGCCCCCTTAGTCCACTCAAACTTAGGCTTTATCCTTCTTAATGCATTCGGTTAAGGAAGCAACAACAGATGAAAATGTCTTCACAAACCTCCTATAGGAACGAAGCTAACCCATGAAAAGCACGTACTTCAGTCACGTTTTTTTGGGTTGGCCATGATTTTATAGCTTCCACTTTAGATGGATCAACAGGAAAACCCATCTTTTGGACACAAATTACCCCAAAAACGTCACACTTGTCACTGACTATAACAATTTTCGAGCTTAGCATAGAGCTTTTGTTCTTCTTAATGGCCAAACACACTCCGAGATGGCTTAGATGATCATTTACCACTCTTGCTATTACACCAAAATATCATATAAATATACACAAAAACTTACCAATGTCTGGCTTAAGACCTCATTCACAACCTCATAAACTACTAGGTATTAGTTAACCCAAAAGGCATGATAACCATTCATAAAGCCCTAGCTTTGTTTTAAAACCTTGTTTTCCATTCATCACCTTCCGTAATTCGAATTCTGATGATATCCACTCCTCAAATCAATCTTTGAAAATAATTGAGAACCATGTAATTCATCTAGCAAATAATCCAATCTAGGTATAGGAAACCATACTGACGGTTATTTTATTGTTAACTGCCCTTGAATCAATTACACATTCTCCACGTCCCATCTTCTTAGGTACTTATTAATGTAGGCACACGCACATTGGACTCGTGCTCTCTCTAACGTATCCCTCCCATAATTTCCTCAATCTGCCTTTGTATCTCCTTCGTCTCCTCTGATTACATCCTATATGCAGGCTTGTTAGAATTTGAGACCCAGGAATAGATCCATTTGATGTTCATCACTCTTATGGTTGGGTAATCCTGGTGGCAACTCATTAGGAAACACATCTGAAAACTCATTCACATAGGATGCAAAACCTAGGAACCTGCTGGGTTCATCTTTGTACCGCTTTGGCTAAACAACATATAAGACATAGAAACTGTTTTCAACTCCCCTTTTATAAACTCCTTTTCCACCACCAACAAAACACCTTTAGAATTACCCATGTACTTGTTTTAGGTTAGAAATCATCAAGGGGTTTTAATGCATATGATTTTTCATTAGGGTTCTTACGCACAATATAAACATGGTTCCTCCCATTAAAACTCACAAACGATCATATCAAGGTCTACCCAATATAGGTGCCAAGCATCCATAGGACCAAAAACATCACAAAGTACTTGATCTCAAATTTACCAATTTTAAACGAAATCAAGGCTTGTTTGTTTTACCTTAACATCACTTGTGTTGCTAAGCCAATTGTAGCTTGTATGGTTGAGGATGTATCTTGGTAGGAAATGGCGAGCTTTTCACCAACAAAGATAGATTAGATACACATGTGTGTGCAACTTCCAGTATCATGATTCACACAAAGCTTGCCTTGAACATTACACTTGGGGGAAAAATTTACCCTTTGACTCTCCAAAGGTGTGCAATTTGAGATTGTAATACCATAGTAACAACAAGGATGGCCTTGTGTTCGGTTTGGACTTCCTAGGGGTGAGTAAGAATATGTAAGCATGGCCATACTCTGGCAGCTCTCTCAGCCAAATTACATCTCCTCCTTTTCTTCAAGGACTTTCCCCACCTACCCAATTTCGCGTTGTTGTGACCCTAGCATGAGGACAATCTCTTGAATGTGACCTTGGCCCTTTACACTTGAAACAAACAAACAATGCGTGAATCACTACTCTGGGGCTTTGAAGTTGAACTCATCCTTGATGAAGGTGGTTTAGTAACCTTATCAAAGTTTGGTTTTTGAGGAAGAAAGGTATCACGCTTTTTTTTTAGAATCATACGGTTTTTGAAGTTAAGTCTTTGGTTGCGTGCTGAACTGTTAGCTCCACCCTTGCTGCCACTACAAACTTCATCAAAGGTCCAATAAGTTGTAATTGACCCTTCTCCTTATATTTTCTCTAGACCAGCCACAAAACGAGCCCGTTGTGGTCCTCCTTTTCTTCTTAAATCACAAATCATGATCAATTTTTCCAAATCCACAAATACTATCAAAAACCGTTTTCTATCTGTTTAAAGTAGCATCTTGATGAAAGTGTTTGTTCGACAATTCTTGGGAACAAAACGTTCCTATTTCCTTTTTTTAATTTAGACCAGGAAGAGATTTTGGATCTAACTTCTTTCTTCTCTTTTCTTGTAAACACTCAAGCCTAAACTGCATAGAAGTGAGTTTTAATCGCCAAAGTTATAGGGAATTATGCTCATTCATATTATGGTAACGAAAAATCATCTCACCCACGAATCCAATCTAGAAAATTTTAAGGATCCATACCTCCATTATAATTAGGATTTGGGTTTAAGATTTCGATCATTCCTCCTCATCTTTCCCTTTGTTTGTGGCCATGATCTTGGTCCTCATCGTCACTGGAACTTTGATGAGTATCCTTTTTTTGGTTTCGTACCATCCTTACAACTCTTGCTCACTTTCACTTGATGATGAGCCTCCTCTTGTTAGATTTGGTTAGGAAGTTTTCTTGGTAGAAGCCATCTAATGGTTAGGACTTCATCTAACGAGCCTTTAACTCGTCAATTCTCTCCTTGCCATAAGAGCTATTTTGCTTGACCAAGCTCAAACCCTCGTGATCTTGTGGAGTTTTCGTCTCCACCTTCTGAGCCTTGATATAATGATATTGAATACTTGAGATTGAATGAATAATCTTCAACGAGACGCACCAAAAGTTGATGTGAATTTTGTTATAAAAAACGCCACTCACACAAAGGAAACTTAGACTTCAAATTGGATAACGCAACGCACCACAAAAATTCGAACTTTAAGGCGAATAATTGGTTTTAGAAATTGATTAAAGCAAAGCACCCTCAAATCTAAGAACATCCTCAGTGAGATAAGGCAAAAGCACCACTCACTCAAATCGAATTTCTTCCACAAGAAACTCTCAAAAAAAAAGTGTTTACTTCGTGAAACAAAAGAAAACCGGAAAAACTTATGTTTTTTCAATCAGCTAATCTGAATTTTATTGATGTATTTTTTACATCCGATTTTATAGCCCCAAACATGCCACACAATATTTCAGAATCCTAAAACAATCCTAACTACCTTAGATATATGGTATAACAACTAAGATGAGGATAACAAGAAAATCTTAACCAAAACCGGGATAAAATCTTGCCACCATATATTTGTAATCTGATTTCTAGTTAAATATTAGATATTTTGCAAAATCAAATCTAGCCACTATATATCCGAATAACAACCCAGGTTGACAAGTCAAAACAAACAAAATCGCGTTGACAACGTTGCCCAAACTTCAAAAATCTTTCAAAAATCCCGCATTGCATTAGCGTTGATTCTCGTTTGATTTTGTCGGCTTCCGATTTTCAAGAACTTCACAGAAACTCTTCAAGATTAATCGTTATTTCAAGAAACCTCCATTTTTTGTGTTTCTCATGTTGATTCCATCAACCTTGACTCTAAACTAATCAGAAAATAACCAAAACACCATATGGTAAAACCCTATCAAATGACGTGGGAAGAAACCCATATAGCTAAACACTTCTAAAACTATAACTCTATACTTGCTTTACATTACGTGAAATAGCTTGTGCATGTCACCATGCACACGAGAAGAAAGAAGCAATCCACCCTAGCCAACCCAAGAAGCCTTGTGTCTCCATAAGCCACTGCTAACTCCAGCCCAAGGTGCTTCTTGTTTTCCACCTTCAATCTAAACCAAAACCCTCGAAAGGTTGCTAATTGATATGCGTTATCAATAAAGCAAAAAGCACGAACTCACTCAATCGAATTTCTCACAAGAAACCCTCAAAATTTGTTATTCGTGAAACAATAAATAAAAACCGGAGAAAAACAAAGGGTTTCAACAAGCGAATCTAATTTTATTGATGTATGTTACATCTATTTATAGCTAAACCTATAACATAATATTTCAGAATCCAAACATATCTAACACCGTAGTATATGGTTATAAACAACTAAATTAGGATAACAAAGAAAGATCACCACAAAAACAGGAATACAAGCTTGCACCATAATATTTTGTAATCTGATTTTAGTCTAAATCTTAGATATTTTGAGAATCAAATCTAGACACCATATTTCCGAATAACGAACTTAAGTTGACCAAGTCAAACAACTTGAAAAACGCCGTGACAACGTGCCCAAACCTTCAAAAATCTTCCAAAAATCCCGCACCATATAAATTGCTTTGATTTCGTTGATGTTGGTTGGACTTACGATTTCAAGAACATCAAGAAACTCTTCAAGTTCAATCTTTATTCAAGAAAACAATCATTTTGTGTTTCCCATGCTTTGATCCATCACCTTGAATCATTAAAACAACAAAAAATAACAAAACACATATGGTAAAACCCTATCAAATGGACGTGGGAAGAAAAACCATTTATAGCTCAACACTTCTACATACTAACTAACTTGCTGATGTGAAACTACGGAACAAGCTTGCACATGTCACCATGCACACGTCAAAAATCCCCCTAGCCAACCCAGACCTTGTGATCAATAGCCACTAACTCCCCAATGGTTGCATCTGTTTTCCACATTCAATCAAACCAAACCCTCGAAGTTTGGCTCATTGTATTAGTATCATCCTCCTCTTCTTCAAAAGAGTTGTCCTCAAAACCTCGAAGTTGATTATCAGGAAAATAAGGAGCTAAATCACCATTGTTGAAAGTAGCATGGACTCAATATTCTCCCTGGTAACTCTAATTTTAGCATATCCCCACTTTACTTATGATACTTGAACGAGTCCAATCACAACGAGGCATAAGTTTATTCGTCTTTGATTTGGAAATCTTTCCTCTAAGTGTAACCAAACCAAATCCCTTCTTTGTACACATGTTGTGATTTATGTTTGTTTGCTCTTGCTTTTGAGGATTATCATTGATCTTCTTCAATTCTAGGCCCGTACTTCTGCATGAGTTTTTGCATATACTCAACATTTGTATTGGTATCCTTGTGTACCAAACTCCCCTTTAGGAATACTACAAAATCAATTGGTAACTTAGGGTTGATCCAATAGACCAATCTCGAAAGGTGAGTGTTTAGTAGCATAAGTCGGCGACCTATTGTAAGCAAATTCAGCATGAGCAAGCTTCAAATCCCAATCTTTTTGTGTCTTACGAACCAAACCGCGCAACAAAACCCTTAGTGTTCGATTATGACTTCTGTTTGGCCATGTTGAGGATGATAAAGATGTGCTTAAACCAAAAGTTTCGTTACCTAATTTAATCTCCAAAGTGACTTCCAAAAAGTTAGCGCATGAACTTCGTGTTTATACTTACAATAGTCTTTGGAACCCCCATGTAACATTATGAGTCTCAAAATATTAAATCAGCCCACATGCAGAGCATCCATCTGTTTTGTGACTGGTTGTGTAACTGAGCCATCTTTGAAATCTATCAACCACTACCATGATTGCATTTTTCCCTTGTGTCCTTTGGTAAACCTACAATGAAAATCATAGAAACATCCTCCCAGGTCCCTCTGGTACTGGCAATGGAGTATAAAAAACCTTGATGAAAGGCGCCTTTGCCTTTGACAAGTAGCACATGAGCATTATGGCACTCAAACGAACATCAACATTAATTTGGACCCAATCAGAATGTTCTTCGCAACAGGGTTAGGTCTGTGGAGTCCCGTAATCCAAGTAGTACCAGACAATACCTCCTCCAGACGCCGCCTTCAACTACGACTCACGTGATAGAACAATCAGGTCAGGTAATGCACAATAGATGTACCTTAAACAAAACCATCATGGTTACGCACAACAGGGACCATGAGAACCCTTTGGAAAGTGCGGCCATTATTGGGCTCCAAGAATCTCCAGTCTTGGCGCGGAGAAATATGAGTTGGGATGCAAACTCCAACCCAAGTACTAACAGTTAAACCACCAAGCAAAGTTATACCTCTTGACAAAGCATCAGCAACAACATTAGCTCCCCGTTTTGTACTTTGAAAGAAGTGGAAAGATTGTCCAAAAATGTTCACCCTCTTAGGATTTTTCTTTGATATCAATTTTGTTTGCCCATTCAATGTGCTTCAAAGCTTCTTGCTCAGAATGTGTTATGAATGATTAGGCCTTAAATAGTGAATCTCAATGATCCAAGCTCTAAAATGGCCATAGAACTCTTTGTCAACGTACAATAGTGCCATTTGCAAGCACATTCAAACTTCTCCTCATACATACGCAATTGCCTTCTCTCCTTGTTACTAGACAGCATCAATTCACCCCCTTTGTCGTCCGTCTCCACTTAATCAAATGGTTTAGATGTAAATTCCGGTATAAGGCTAGTTGGGTGTGGTTACAAAGCAAACTTTCCTACATCAATTCAAAAGCTTTCTTGTGCACACCCGTTAGTCACATCAAACTGTAGTTGATCTTTCTTAATACATCGCGTTATAAGAGCACAACAGATGAAAATTCTTCACAAACCTCCTATAGAACGATGGCTAACCCATGTGAAAAATGGCACGTACTTCAAGTCACGTTTTTTGGTGGTTGGCCATGTTTATATCTTCCAACTTGTTAGATGGACATACCGAGAACCCCATCTTTGGACACAAGGATAATCCCATATCAATAAACGTCACACTGGGTCAGCAAATAACACTGTTTTCGAGTTAGCATAGAGCTTTTGTTTCGAGATTCTCAAAACTCACTCCTTAGATGCTTATGAAGAGCGGGGCATTTTATCAAATGAGCAAAACTTCGAGGTGTTGGGTTTGATTGGCTGTGGAAAACAAGAAGCAACCATGGGGAGAGTTAGTGGCTTGGAGGACACAAGCTTTGGGTGCCTAGGGTGGATTTTACGTGTGCATGTGGACATGCACAAGCTATTCACGTTAAATGTTAAGCAAAGTATAGGTGTTATAGTTTAGAATGTGAGCTATATGTGTGTTTTCTTCCACCAGGTTTCATGTGATAGGGTTTTACCAATGGTGGTTTTGTTATTTTCTTGAGTAGTGTTATTGAGTCAAGGTTGATGGAATAAGCATGAGAAACACAAAAATGAGGTTTCTGTGAAATAAGATTGAATCTTGAAGAGTTTCTTGAAGTTTCTGAAATCGCAAGTCCAACAAAATCAACGAGAATCAAAGCAAGTTATATGGCGGGATTTTGGACAGATTTTTGGAAGATTGGGCAACGTTTTGTCAACCGGTTTTTCAAGGTGTTTGACTTGTGTCACCTGGGGTTTTGTTATTCGGAAATATGGTCACTGATTAATTTGCAATATCTAAGATTTAGACTAGAAATCAGATTACCAAATATATGTGTGCAAATTATTGTATCCGGTTTTGAAGAGATTTTCTTGTATTCCTAATCTTAGTGTGGTTGTCCATATATCTAAGGTAGTTAGGATATGTTTAGGAATCGGAAATATTATACTCTGATATGGTCTAGCCTCTAATAGGATTAAAATTCCATCATACATTCAGATTTGAGTATTAAACACTCAAAGTGTCTCCGGCTTTTCATTGTTTCACGAAGAGCAACAAAAATTTTGAGAGTTTCTGTGTAGAATATCGTATTGAGTGAGTGGTGGCTTTGTTATATTATCTCACGTGAGGAAGTGCTTAGGATTTGAGGGTTGCTTGCTTTAATCAAATCTACCAATTATTTCTCGCCTTAGAAGTTCAGATTTTTGTGGTGCTGGACTTTATCAAATTTGAAGTTCTAAGTTCTTTGTGTGAGGTGTCCGTTTGTTCGTTATACAAAATTCACATCAATTCTTTTGTGTGCTCTCGTTGAGCAGGTTCGTTATCATCCAAGTGTTCAATTATCAATATCATGGCTGCAAGAAGGTGGAGATGAAATCCCAAGGATGTCGAAAGGTTTTTGAGCTTGGGCTTCAGCAAATGGACGCTACGTATGCAGTTGTCAGATTGACGAGGATTAAGGCTCGTTAGATGAGTCTAACCATCACGGCTTTACACAAAACCAAAAACCCCTAACTAAATCACAAAACAACGGAGGGCCTCATCATACAAGTAAAGTGAGCAAGAAGTGTGAAGGATGTACGATAAGCCAAAAAAGGGAATTACCTCCACTCAATTCAGTGAAGATGAGGAACCAGCATCACAGCACAAACTATAAGGATATAGATCGATGGGATGAGGATCGAACATCTTAACTCCAGCAAAATTTATAAAGTTTAATGGCACAGGTATGGTCCTGAAAAATTTCTAGATTGGACATTCTGTAAGGGTTAAGGATATGTTTACGAGTAACACAAAATATAATGTATCATAAAGTCCCTATAAATTGGCGGAATTAAAACTCACATTATACTGCGCACTGCATCATTTATGGCTTAGAGGGCTTCTACAAAGAAAGAGAAGAAAGAAAGGTAGATAATAAATATTTTCATGTGTCTAAATTAAAAAGAGATGAGGTATAACGTTTGTGGTTCCTCAAGATTTCGAGCAAACAATTTAAGCAAGATCCATACATTTTAAAACACAGATAGAAAAACGGTTGATGATACATTGTTGAGTTTGAAAAATTTATCATGATGTGAGTGTGAGAGAAAGGAGGACCACAAAGTGCTCTTTGTGGTCTGCCCTAGGATGAAAATAAGGAGAAGAGAAAGTCACAATTAACAACTTCGTGGACCTTTGATAGAAGGCTTTGTAGAGTGGCAGCAATGGGGGAGAAACAAGGTGATCCGCAATCCCAAGACAACTCTATACATATAACCTATGATCCTTCAAAGAAAGCGTGATTAGCTTATCCATACAAAAAATCCAAACTTGGATAAGTTCTCAAACGCACCATACTCAGCAAGGCTACAGAGTTCATCTGTCAAAGCCGCCAAAATAGTGATTACTTGCATGTTTGTTTTCAATGTGAAAGGAGAAGGTCACTATTCAAAGAAGATTGTCCCTCATGCTAGGTCACAACACCGAAATTGGTTAGCATGGGGAAGGAGCCTGAAGAAGAGGGAGGAAATGTAGGGGATGAGGTATAGGGAAGAGTATGCCAATTATGAAAATATGGAAGAAAACGGAGGGGGGGGGAAAGTCCAACCAGAAAAACACAAGGCCAATCCTTGGTGTTACGTAGGGTATTACAATCTCAAGTGCACGCAAAATATTTGGGAGATCAAGCAGATAAAACTTTTTCTCACAAGGTGTATTGTTCAAGGCAAGCTGTATTTGACGTGGGGGGGGGTGGGGGGGGGGTGGGCTTGAGGGGGAGGGGGGGGTGGGCTCGGTGGGGGGGGGGGAAGTTGCACCAATGTAGTATCTACGTTGTTGGTGGAAAAGCTCGCAATTCGTACAAATCACATCCTCAACCCTACAAGCTACATTGGCTTAGCACACAAGCGATGTTAAGGTAAACAAGCAAGCTTGATTGCGTTTAAAATTGGTAAATTTGATGATCAAGTACTTTGGCGTTTGTCCTAGGATGCGTTGTCACATATTATTGGGTAGACCTTGGCAATATGACCGTTTGTGAAGTTTAATGGAAAAAACAAATGTCTATATTGGTGCGCAAGACCCCTAATGAAAAATCATATGCCTTAAAAACCCTTGATGATTTCTAAACCTAAAACAAGCATGGGTAATCTAAAGGTGTTTTGTGGTGGGTGGAAAGGAGTTAGAAAAGGAGTTGAAAACAAGTTCTGTGTCCATATTGTTGAAGCCAAGAGGTTACCAAATGAAACCCCAGAGATTCCTAGGGTTTGCATCCTATGTGAATGAGTTTTCAGATGTGTTTCCTAATTGAGTGCCACCAGGATTACAACCCTACGTGGAATTGAAACATCAAATGATCTTATTCCTGGGTCTCAAATCCTAACAACCTGCATATAGATGTAATCCAGAGAGACAAGGAGATACAAGGCAAATTGAGGAATTAATGGAGAGGGGGTAACTGAGAGAGAGCATGAGTCCCTGTGCTGTGCCTACATTAATAGTACTAAGAAAGATGGGACTTGGGAATGTGTATCGATTCAAGAGCAGTTAACATATAAACCGTCAAGTATAGGTTTCCTATACCTAGATTGGATGATTTGCTAATGAACATGGTTCTCAATTATTTTCAAAGATTGATTTAAGAAGTGGATATCCTCAGATTCGAATGAAGGAAGGTGATGAATGGAAAAAAGGTTTAAACAACAGCTAGGGCTTATGAATGGTTAGTCATGCCTTTTGGGTTAACTAATGCACCTAGTACGTTTATGAGGTTGATGAAATGAGGTTTTAAAAGCCAACATTGGTAAGTTTGTTCGTGGTATATTTAGATGATATTTTGGTGTTGTGCAAGAGTGTTAATGACATCTAAGCCATCTAAGGAGTGTGTTTGGGACCTTACGAGAACAAAAAGCTCGATGCTAAGCTGAAAAGTTTTGTTATTTCATGGTACCAAGAAGTGTGACGTTTTGGGGTATCTTGTGTCCAAGGTGGGGGTTCTGTTGATCCATCTAAGTGGAAACATAAAATCATGGCCAACACCAAAGAACGTGACTGAATAGTGTTTCATGGGTTTAGCCGTCTTCTATAGGAGGTTTGTGAAGAATTTTTCATCATGTTGTTGCTCCTATAACCGAATGCATAAGAAGGATTAAACCTAAGTTTGAGTGGACTAAGGGGGCACAGAAGCTTTGATTGATTAAGAAGGTTGCTTTGTAACACGCCTATACTAGCTTTACCATATTTCTAACCATTTGAAGGTGAGACGGAGCAAGTGGGGTTGGATTGGTGCTGTTCTAGTCCCAGGGAAAGGCCAATTTGTTACTTTAGTGAGAAATTAAATGGTGCTAAACTGAACTATTCTACATATGACAAGGAGTTCTATGCCATTATTAGAGCTTTGGATCATTGGAGTCACTATGTTAAGCAGGACCTAATACTTCATATTAAATTCTGATCATGAAGCTTTGAAGCACATTAATGGTCAACAAAAATTGAATCCAAGACAGCTAAGATGGGTTGAATTTTTTGCAATCTTTCACTTCTCTTCAAAGTACAAACGGGAAGTAAGTTGTTGCTGGATGCTTTGTCAAGAAGGTTATCTTGTTGTTTTTTTTGAACTTTAAGTGCTTGGATAGAGTTGATAACACAATTTTACGAGCAAGATGGTTGATTTGGACCAATAATGGCGCAACTTTCAAAGGGTTCTATGAGTTCCTATGTGCTACATGATGGGTTTGTTTAAAGGTAATCTATTGTGCATACCTAAATGTTCTATACGTGAGTTGCTAGTAAGGGAGGCTCATGGAGGAGGTATTGCTGGACATTTTGCTTACAAAGCACTAACCATGTTGCAAGAACATTTTTATTGGCCAAAGATGATTGTTGATGTTGAGGCCATAATTGATCAAGTGCTACTTGTCAAAAGGCAAAGGCAGCCTTTCATCAAGGTTTTTATACTCCCTTGCCAGTGCCAGAGGGCTTGGGAGGATGTTTCTATGGATTTCATTGTAGGTTACCACCAAGGACAGCAAGGGAAAGATGCAATTATGGTAGTTGGTTGATAGATTTTCAAAGATGGCTCATTTTACACCATGTCACAAGACAGATGATGCTATGAATGTGGCTGATTTATACTCTAAAGACATCATAAGGTTACATGGGGTTCCAAAGACTATTGTAAGTGATGAGACACAAAGTTCATGAGCTACTTTGGGAAGTACACTTTGGAGGTTAATAGGCACGAAACTTTTGTTTAGCACATCTTATCATCCTCAAACAGATGGCCAACGAGGTCACTAATCGAACACTAGGGGTTTTGTTGCGTGGTTTGGTTTGTAACAAAACAAAAAGATTGGGATTTGAAGCTTAGCTCATGCTAAATTGCTTATAATCGGTCACCTACTTATGCTACTAAGCACTCACCTTTCGAGATTGTCTATGGAGTCAATCCTAAGTTACCCATTGATTTTGTAAGTATCCTAAAGGGGAGTTGGTACACAAAGATGCCAAGAAAAGGTGGAGTAATGCAAAAACTTCATGCCGAAGTAAGGGCTCGAATGAGAAGGTTAATGATTTACAAGGACGAGCAAACAAACACAAATCACAACAGTCTACAAAGAAGGGATTTGGTTTGGTTTACTTGAGAAGGAAAGATTCCAAATCAAAGGAAGAATAAACGTTATGCCTCGTTGTGATGGACCATTTAAGATCATAGTAAAGTGGGGATATGTTATAAATGGAATTACAGGAGAATATGGAGTCATGCTACTTTCAACATTGGTGATTTAGCTCCTTATGTTCCTGATGATCAACTTCGATGTTTGAGGACAAACTCTTTTGAAGAAGAGGAGGATGATACGCATATCAATGAGCAAAACTTCGAGGGTTTGGGTTGATTGCAGGTGGAAAACAAGAAGCAACCATGGGGGAGTGAGTAGTGGCTTGGGACACAAGGTTCTTGGGTTGACTAGGGTGGATTTTTACGGGTGCATGGTGACATGCACAAGCTTATTCACGTAAATGTAAAGCAAGTATAGTTAGTAGTTTAGAAGTGTTGAGCTATTAGGGTTTTTTCCCAAGTCATTTGATAGGGTTTTCCATATGGTGTTTTGTTATTTTCTTGATTAGTTTAGAGTCAAGGTGATGGAATCAGCATGAGAAAACACAAAATGGAGGTTTCTTGAAATAAAGATTGAATCGAAGAGTTCTTGAAGTTCGATGAAAAATCGCAAGTTCCACAAAAATCAACGAGTAACAAAGAAAGTTATATGGCGGGATTTTGGACAGATTATTGGAAGAGTTGGGCAACGTTT